>JAJLRJ010000003.1:12122500-12567500 GCA_024195265.1 Dendrophyllia cribrosa
GCGCGGGAAAACACGTGCAAAAAAGTCCAATTGGTTTTGGTTTTACTTCTGATTGGTTGAAAATGTGGCGCGAGATTTCTTAGCCAATCATAGGTCGTAGCAATGCAAAACAAAAGCAATGGCGAAATTACTTTCGATACTCAATTAAAAACTGCTCTATGTGTAATGTCTTCTTGACTTGCACATGACGTCATAAAAATTCAAAAATCTAACATTTACATCCTACAAAACTGTTTCTAACATGGTATGTAAATACCAGTGTTACAGTCCTTCACAAAACGTTTCAGGTTTTAACGATGTTTTGCTTTCGATTTGTAAAGGTTCACGCAATTCGTCACGCTATTTTCAGATAAGCCGTAAATATAAACAAAATTGAACCAGTTGAAAGAAAGTTATTTTTGCATTATAGATGCTTATAAGCCGATATAATGTAACTTATAGTGAATCCAATCTTTTGTGATGAGATTTTTTGCGTAATTATGTCTTTGAAGTTTTGGCCGCCATGTTGGTGTACCACGATGGCAGCTCCATACATTTTCACTAAAAATGTCTAAAACTCGTTCGCCTATATCTCTTGAACGAAATGATCTGACGCTTCAAAATTTGGCCCAGATGTGTAGTTTTAAACTCTCTACAATTCCATAAACATTTTGGAATCGAAATCCGCTTTTGTAATGCTTCTGAATTTTGATACGAGAGGTTATGACGTAAGTGCAAGCCAAAAATACAAATAAAAACAGAACAACTATTTTTCCATTTTTATTGTGAAATACTTTCATATAATTTGATTTTTTTTAATGGAGGGGGGCATTGGGGTTCGCGGTATCGCGGTATTGGTCCATTTTTCGTGCGGTATTTCGGTAAATTTAACAATTGGTTCATGCTTTAGCGTGCACTATCGAGTTATGGAGCACGTGGGAAGTTTGGAGAGCACGAAAGAAGCGTAAGAGTTGCCCGAGGCGATAGCAACTCTAGCTTAACATAGCCGGTGGAATTGTGCATCAAATCCGACGCGAATTCTGGCGAAGCGATTTGCTCACGCTATCAGCGTGCACTATCGGGATTTTGAGTACGCTTACGTATACTGAATTTGATTGCGCGGCTCTGCTAGCTATGTTATAATTTATTTTTGAACGCGGTATTTCGGTATTGTCTGAGACTGCGGTATGCGGTATTTGATTATTTCGGACTGCGGTATTCGGTGAAACACATTTTTTTTTTGCGCGGTATTTCGGTAAATGACAACCTCGTTCCCAGGGTCTCTCTTCTTCTCGTCCCGCTCTCTCTCTCGCTCTTGGGGGCGGGAAGAAGAGAGACCCTGGGAACGAGGTTGGGTATATGACGGGCTGATGATTTGCTGACCTTTGCTGTCATTCCCCAAAATAGTATTATGAAATAACACTCCTAGAGATCTCTAGATGACGTGTGTAATCTCTACCGTACAACAATAGCGTCATTCATAAACTCTTGATGGAATGTGACGGCCGGCGAATTGCGCGCAGCCGGGGATTTCCTCACGCAACGCTTCTGCGTGAGTTGTCTAAGTAGGAGACAATCTGAAACACTGACAAGGAGTTGCGAACATGATTTTATACAGTGATTTTATACAGTTTTATACCATAATAGTGATTTGATACCGAAACGAGTACCGCGTTTACATGGTACCGAAGACAGGAAAACTAGGAGAAATAACTCCAACTTACTTGAGAGACATATTAATTAAACAAAAAACAACAAGTTATCACATGTAACAACTGTAACTCTTACGAGTGAGTCACGTGAGCAGTAAAAAAAACTACGAGGGTCTGGATGCGGTTTACTGACAACTGACAAATGGCTGAAATTTTAACTGACAACTGACAAATAACCTGAAATTTGACTGACAACTGACATTTGTACCAGGGTTAACTGACAACTGATAACAATCTTGGAATAATCTCTTTTCGGTTTTATTTAATAATATAAAATTATATAACTTAAGATCTCGACTTATAACTCGAGATCTCGACTTGTAAAGAAAAATACTTTTTTTTGTTTTCAGAGCTCTCTAACCTTCTAATGTCAAAGTTCCAATCAAATACGAAATTAACGCTTGACGTACAGCAGGTGAACTTTACCCACAAATTTCCATTTAACTATCCTTTTAATCAGTGTCTTCAATGCAGTCATAAAGGAAGCCTTAGTGCTGAATGTTAGTTTCATATGAAAGAAACGTTTGAGCTGGTTTGAAGTTAACATTGCTACACTAAGGTAAGTCTAGTCTAAGAATTCAGATTTTAGTAGTAGACCATTTCCGGGTTTGAAATGTATTAAACTTTTTATTTTCGGAGTGCGAGTTTATATAATAACCTGTTCAGCACCTCTAGTTAAACAGTCAAATTTGAACGAAAGAAAAACAGTCATGACACAATAGATGGATTTCAAAAACAAACAGATTCTCCTGAGATCTACATTTAAAAATCCAACAAGAACATATTAAACAAGCAAGTGTATCAGCCCACCCAAGGATAATGTTGCTCCGAAAACAAGACAAATTAAAACAAAAGATGAAGTTCTTTGGTTTTAGATTTAAAACACTTTACTCGTTTCATTTACGTTTGGAACAAATTTTCGATCCAAAGTTCAGAAAATAGAAATAAACCGAAAAATACTAGGTCATCATGTGGAGAAATTGTGGACATCGGCGGGCGGAGTTCATTTTTTGCGCTTCAGTAACCTGCCAATCAAAACAGGAATAGTCTCGCTCGCCATTGGCTGGATTGATTTTATGACGTCATTGCAAAAGCTATACTCGATATGGCGGCCAAAAGTAAAAGCACTCGGAGGGATTCTTTCGAGCTCTAAATAGTCATTCCACGGCCGACTTTTCACAGGAAAGGAAGCGAAGATGTAAAACAATATAAGGTGGACGATTTTTTTAGTGTGGAGAGGATCATAACTAGCCGGAAAGGACGATTTGTAAGTTCGATTTACGGGCAGTTGCTTGTGTTGACATGCGTTACATACGCTAAAATAGCTTTAGCTTACGGTCTGTTGTTCGGTTGTAGCTTTTGAATGGCGTTTTCGAATAAAAATGTGAAACGAGAAAAGCTTGTGTGTCAATCATTAGCCGGCAAAGTTGAACTGTACACGACTGCACGCCAAACTTGATGAATTAATTTCTCGTGTATTTTTGTATTTCGCGGTTTTAAAGGCCCAGGTTAACTCGGTTGCAATAATTGAGAGCTACTTTCAAGCCTGGGAACCAAAAGTAGCGGCTGCAAAGCCTATTTGAAAAGAAATATGGCCGTCAATAACAACGACAAGAGCTTCGAGGTAAACCTTCCTTCGCCGGATTTTCTACTTCGCGTCACGCTTTCAGGCGGCGGAACCTACGCAAATACAAGCGACATTAAGTCTCAAAACCGTGGAGGATATTTGTCTTCACGAAATATCGTTAGTTTTGCCTCAAAGAACATCGATTTGAGAGGGGAAAGCAGATGCAACTTTTTGGATATGTCTTCAAACATCGCTGGAAATCGGACAGAAAATGACCTCATCTATGTGACATTAGAGACAACAAGTCAGCCATTATTGCATTTGGAACGTCTTTACGTTTGGCGTAAAACCGTGACCATTATATTGTTTGGTGTTCTAATTTTTATAACAAAATCGAGGTAACTGAACATCGGAACGGAGTAAGATGCAACTTTATTCAATCGTCAAAGGATTGAGAGGTGAGGATAAATTATATGTTTTCGGGCGACCCTAAAATCTGGAATGGAGGAACGGCGGAATGACGGAATGGCGGAACGACGGAATGGCGGAAAATCACCCCAAATCCTAAAAGACGGAATAGCGGAAAATCACCCCAAATCCTAAAAGACGGAATGGCGGAAAATCGCCCCAAATCCTAAAAGACGGAATAGTGGAAAATCGTCCCAAATCCTAAAAGGAGGAATGGCGGAAAATCACCCCTGATCCTAAAAGACGGAACTATAAATAAATATAAAAAATATAAATATATAAATCTAAATAAAAAATAATAAACATATAATATAAATAAGTGCTCGCGTTAGAGATGGAAGAAAATACCATACCGTAGACATGACAGGGGCGTTTCATCATCTCCGTTATCTTGATACCTGACCATTTTCTACGGTATTTTCTTCCATCACTAACGCGAGCACTTAGGGACGGACCATTAGAAAAGTGATTGGGGGATTTTCAGCTGGCACGAATTTTTTTTTTCGCCCATTGCTTCTGCAGGATTTTTTTTTTGCAGGTTAAACCCTCTGCACGAATTTGTTTTTTTTCAGACAAATAATGCTTTGTTTGTCATTTACTAATTTAAAAAAAAGTGTAATACTTAAAAACCATTTTTGACCATTACGTATATTTGAAAAATATATATTAGGAATAGTTAGCATCAAAATGTTATGTACTGTTTGTTATTTACTGACTGTTTTCTTTTCATTATACACTTTTTAACAGCAATTCATATCAAATGTTTTACAAATGTTGGCATCAAGAAGCTGTTATATATAGGATAATGCCTGAGCTCCGAGGCCTTCTTAAAAATAATGACCGAGCGCGTAGCGCTCGGTCATTATTTTTAAGAAGGCCGAGGAGCGAGGGCATTATGCGATTTAATGCACCTTTCCATTGTTTTAGAACAAGGGAAGCCAAGAATAGCTTGAATGGTTTGCTAATTAAAGAGTCGAGAAACACTGTATGAAATCCCGTTAGGATTTGCAGCCCTCATGTATTACAATTTGAATATCTGCCTTTTCTCAAGGGGTTTAGTGTTTGTAGGCTTTTCTTTCAGTTCAGCAGCTGAGTTCCATAACGCTTTAGTCGATATTGCTTTTACTGCCAATATGTCCAGTTATTTGGAAAAACGTTCATTCGAGATGATGAGCGATGGTTTAGATGATTTGTTGTCGCAGGCGGTGGATGAACACCGCAAATTGAGTGCAAATAGGTTTTCGTTTCACACTGATGTGGAGGGCAGGGAATATTTACTTTATTCCGAAAAAGTAAGTAAAACGAACCAGGGTGGGTTAAAACATAGAAAATTATGCCCGAGAACTTGTAAAGCGTATGCTAACGTTGAATGTCATGAGAGATGTGTTGTATAAAGAATTGTCAAGACTTATATTGAGCGATGTCCTGAAGGATCTCTAGATAAAGCTTTTTACTTGAAGCCATTGCTAAAGTACGAAAGTAACAATGCTTGGTTTTCTATTGTCCCTTTGGGTCATAATAAACTCAATTCCATGATTAAAATGATGATGGCTGAAGCTGGAATTAAGGGTTATTTCACTAATCACTCTTTGCGAGCAACAGCGGTCTCGAGATTGTCTCAAGAAGGTGTAAACGACAAATTGATTCGGGGTGTTACTGGGCATCGATCGGAACGAGCTCTTCAAAGTTACAAACGGGAAACAAATGAACAACTAGTTGAAGTTTCAAAAATAGTGCAAGGCCAGTCCAGTGAAACCACAACCAGAGAAAATGTTGCTGCTACGCAGATTCCAAATGCTTTGGGGTCAATTACTTTGAATATGTCAGGTGGAAATTGTAATATTACCATTAACAATAGCTAGAAAAAGTTTGTAATTGCTAAGTTATAATTGACAAATGCAAGAACTTTTGTAAACTAAGTGACAGAAATAATGAAGGCTCTTCAATTTTGGTTGTCCTAAAAATTATTGTGGTCAACTAAGTAGCATCGAGCAGGTCATTATTGCGATCAGGTCATTATTTTTAATAATGACCTCCTGTTCCACATCACTGACCACAATAATGACCTGCTCGGTTCTAAAACAATGAGAAGAATCATGGTTATTAAAAATAAGAACCTATTCAAAACAATGAAAAGGTGCATTAAATTAAAATATCCAGTAGGCAACACTTGAAATTATATATCTTCCATTGTTATTACGAGCCTTACATCACTTTTCACACCATGTATTTGCATTTGTATCTTATCAGCTTCTGATTGGTTGTCACTGACTATTTAAGTTCAACCTGAGACTCTTTTCGTCCTCTCACGCTTCCGGACCAGCACTGTTACAGCATATTCCACAGCTTTTCGCAGTTTACGAGCATGTCCCACCCACCCGCCCTTTTTGCAGTTTATTTCTATATTTTTCTTGTTACTGCCGATGTTCTTCGGTTCAGAACATCGACCGCGTCGGATGTTTCCGCTGCAACAAACTTGGCCACTGGGCAAAGGACTGTAAGTTTGGCCTGCAAACCCCAAGAAACATCCAGCACAGCAGTGCCTACATCCCAGGATACTCATACAGCACGTACCAACCGGTCTGTGCACGGACCCCAACTCCAGTCCAATTCAATGCAATAGATATTTGACGAAGAAATCGCTCAGGTACAATACCTTAAAGAATTATTTAAGTTTGAACTAGGCAACTGTTCACCTGTCAGCGTGAAAGGCAATTTACGAAGGAACATAGATTTTTGGAAGGTCATTGGCACACAATTTATTCTAATGTTGTTGAGAGGGGATACATGCTTCCATTTGAAAGCCTCCCAGATCCAGCTATGTTTAAGAATAACAGTTCATCTATTTCTCATGCTCAATTTGTCGAAGAAGCGATATTGGATATGAACTCTGTGAGTCCGGTCGTGTGATCGAATCATCCGAGCCTCCTTTGGTAGTTAATCCTTTATCCGTGTCTGTCCAAGCTAACGGCAAAAAGAGACTAAGTTTAGATTTGAGACAAGTCAACCAGTACTGACGAAGAAACGTGTAAAATACGAAGACTGGAAGATTGCCATGTCATATTTCACTGTAGGAGAATTTATGTTTTCGTTTGATTTAACTAAAGTGGCTACCACCATATTGAGATTTTCGAGGAACACCAAGTTTACCCCGGCTTTTCTTGGACAAACGATATTTCCCGTCAGACAAAGTTCTACATGTTTACGGTTTTGCCTTTTGGGTTGTCATCTGCGCCTCACATTTTTACCAAAACACTTAAGCCTTTAGAAAAACTCTGGAGACATCAAGGCATATATGTTGCTATTTTTGTCCATGATGGTTGAGCCATTGAAAACGATCACCAGGTGTGTGCTATACCATAGCTAAAGCAGTAAAATCCGATCTTGCTAAAGCAGGTTTCATCTCAAATGACGATAAATCGCTCTGGGAACCTTGTCAGAAACTGGTTCGGTTGTGTATTACATGGAATAGTACTCAAGGGACCATTCAAATTGTTTATAGTAGGATTGCCAAAATATCACGCACTATTGAGAGTGTTATTGATTCGAATTTTGTGATTTCCGCTAGAAAATTAGCCTCGTTTACGGGACAGATAATTTCCACTGGTCCTGTTATAGGAAATATTTCCAGGATCATGACTAGTGACATGACATGTGTTATGTGGACTCTATGTGCCCAACATTGGGATGCCGAGGTTGAACTGGATCAATATTGTATTGAGGAAGAAAGAAACCTCAATACGTTGCTTACTCCAATGCCAGCGCCGCTGGGTGTGGCTCAGTTATCACATTTAATGAAGATTATGTCTGTCTCAAACTTTGGAACCCATCAGAAAGCATTAGAAGCTCCACGTGGAGAGAATTAATTGATTTCTCTATTGAGTCTTTCGGCCCTGTTTTGGAGGGTTCGCTAGTATAATGGTTTACTGACAATCTAGCCGCAGCCAAAATCGTGGAAGTCGGAACTCATGAAACTGGATCTGCACCGCCTAGCCATTAACATTTTTGCGATTCTGTGCCGAACATCGCCTAGCTGGATGTCCAATGGATTCGCACCGACAATGAGAAAGATGATTATATTAGTCGTCTTATTGACGGCATCGATGATTGGCAAATAACTCAGGAATTTTTTTTTAGATCATAGACATTAGATGGGGGCCACACAGGGTTGACTGTTTCGCCAATTTTTACAATGCCAAGCTCGACAGGTTCTTTTCGCGTTTCTGGAACCCGGGTGCTTCCGGTATTGACTTTTTCGTTCAAGTCTAGAATCCGAAAATTGCATGCTCACTGAGTCGTCCCTCCAGTCATCCTTATCTCTAGAGCTGTGCATTTTTTGAGTATCCAAAACACCAAGGCGACTGTCGTGGTGCCATTCTGGCCATTCTAATTTCTGACCACTTCTAACATGTAAATATAGGCAATTTATGAAGGGTTGCCTCCTACAGAAGGAACCGATCGAAGCCTTAAGTCGGGAAGAAATCAAAATTTCCTTTTCGGTTCGGAACGTTTTAAGGGCAAGGTCGCCGCTATTATGTCTGAGTTTCTTTAGTCAAAGTGTTTTGGTGGTCATTCATTACGCGTCGAAACAACGGATTTTGCGTTTATCTAGCAACGTCGGTAATGGCCATAAGTTCACAGCTTGGCTCAGCTTCGTCACCTGGTCTATAGTATTACGAATTTGTGGGATAAGTAAGAGCTTATAGACAATGGACTTTTCATGTTATTGTCAATGCATCGAGACGGCTACGTCCAGATGTAAAAAGTAATTTGGAATTTTAAGATACTTAAGACATTCTAAGCTTTGGCTTACACTAAAACACTAGCAATGTGTTATTGTTAGATCTGTGATCACATGATGGATAATTGTATGACGGTTTATGACACGAAGGAGTTTCTTGAGATATGGCACTGGCCATGTTAAAGGACGGCTGCGTCCGTATATGTGTTCTGTTCGGTTATGATCCTTTATTTTGGTAAAGACAAAGTAACTTATTGTTAGATCTGTGATCACATGACGGATAATTGTTATAACGGTTTATGACACGGAGGTTATGGTTATGATCCTTTATTTTGGTAAAGACAAAGTAGTTTAGATATGTTTAGATATGTTTAACATTCATTTGGCTTCACGGCTGAGTTTAATTAACACTACCTTGGAGAGGTTTTGATGTCATCGATGGAATTTTCGTGAGATGGCACTGGCCATGAAAATTTTGCTTGTGCTCCATTGAACAGTGGACGACGATGGAGTGTATTCTGAGGTTCTGAAATAATTATGAATAATTACTAATTAAGGATTGCAGTCTGTTTTTTCACAAGTCTTAGATGACTTTTCGGAAGCTGTAACTATTTATGCTTCACAGCCTTTTGTTTATTAGATTTGAATTTATAATTTTTCAGTTGCAGGTTGTACTCGCAAGCAAATCGTGGATTTCGCTCCCTACGGCGCTTAGCCTAATTCTAATTCTGTTATTTCTATTTTGCTTAAATCTAGGGCTGATTCTATTGCGAAAAAATACGTCTGCGAAATAAGAAGTTTTTTTGCTTGGTGTACTAAGCGTAAGCATATTGGCGTTCAATCCACCGTAGGAAAAAAGATGGTGGCTGTTCATTTTACCACAATACCTTGCGGACCTAACACAGCACACAAGGCACAAAGAAAGCCAAATTTTTACAATATTTGTTCCAGTACTAAGGACAATGTGTAGACTAGGTTTGAAGATTTTATAACTTTTCTTTACATTTTTATGAACGTTGTTAAGGTTTTTATGCGCTAAGAATTATGGGTAAATGTACCAGTCGCCATCTTTTTTCCTACCGAGGATTGCCGTTTTCTACCCCTAATATTAGCGCTTTACTTTTCTGAGTTAAATCAACAGCTCAAGTCTCCAGCGTCATTGACTTTGGTACATGCGGCGTTGAAATGGCTGCATTCCTTTATACCCGAAGACGGTCACAATCCCTTAGATAACGCCTGCTGTAAAAAACTTAATCGAGTGTGCGAAACGAACAAGGAGCAGGCCTATAAACAAGAGAAAACCAGCGGATTCTGCTCTCATAAAGAAACTGATTATCGACACGTATGGCAACGTAGGAGCATTCCTGAAGGACTTGCGTTTAGCAGCTCTATGTTGTTAAGGTTTCGCAGGATTTTTTCGTGTTAATCTAACTTTTCATGACGAGTTTATTAAGATTTTTGTACCTAGAAGTAAGACCGATGTGTATAGGGAAGGTAATTATGTTTATATCTCCAAATCACAAAGTAATTACTGTCTAGTTTCTATATTAAGAAGGTATATCGACGCAGCTGGTTTAGACCTCACTAGCCGGTTACCTTTATTCAGGTCTTCAACGAAGAAGGCAGGATACTCACTGAGGGAAGGAAAATTGCCTTACACCAGATGTCGAGAAATATTTAAAGCTGCTTTAAAGGATCTAGGATACAACCTCAAAGATTGTGGCCTCCATAGTTCACGTTCTGGTGGTATAACTACAGTTGTTGCCAATGACACTTCATAAACCGTTTCTGAAAGGCTTTTAAAGCTCCACGGGCTTTAGAACACTGACGCAGCTAAAGACATGTACGTTTTAGAACCAGAGTGCAATAGAATAGCTGTTACGAGATGTTTAAGTTTTCTAGTTTTTTGATTCTGTTATTATTGAGCCTGTTATTGTTGAACTTTTTTGAACTACTCTGTGTAAAATTAAACAGTGTTTGGGTCCGCTTGCGTACCATACCATATCCTGTTGTTGCCTGTTTTATTTGCGAATATTTAAACGGTAAATCATTTACGTTCGTTTGAACGCAGTGAATTAGAACGTAAACATATTTTTCGCGGCGCGGCTCAGCTCCCGAGACCCGAACACCCGAGCGGCTTTCGGCCGACTTCGGCCGACTTCGACCTTCGGCCGTCAAATATATTAGCCTCGCTTCGCGAGGAAAAACGCAAATTCGAGCGCGCGCTTAGCGCGCATAAATGCGACAGAGAATGAAACTTGAAGCCAATATAACCTCATGGAAAATTAGAATTTAAAGTCAATGTTAATTCCATGGGGCGCCAAGGTCTTGTATCGAAAGATTAGCTTCATTTCGTCCCTCTGTCACGTGGTGGTCGATCCCATGACTTTCTTAATCACCGACTGACTGACATGTTGATTTTATCGTGTCCCGGTTGGTTGAAATGTTCGACAACGGGGCAATACCGTTGGCTGTGATTGTAGCCTTCCACAGAGCGGAGGTGCTCGCCGAATCTGTCTGCGACATCCAGATCTGCTTTTGGATGAATGCTTTTATTTCGATCAAACATTTTAACTAGTTTTGAACGATGTTGGAGCAAAGTTGAATGACGTTTAGCCATCCGTCCAACATTATTAACGGACGTGTTATATAACAATATTAAAACGTGTAGCCGGGGCTTTAGAGATTGAAAAAGATATCCGCTCTTCTCGCGCGTGCACAACCAGTTTGACAGTGCAGACAGCTGAATAACGACTGCGCATGCGTGTACATTTGCGCTATTCAACAGTCTGTCTGCAGTGCATGATAATATTGAAATTCAGTCAAGACTAAGTGCCGAAAAAGAAACTGTGACAAAGACAGTTTATTTTACATTTATTTTGCGTTGTTTTCCTTATCAATATCTCTTGTCAGTAACTGTGCTCACACTGTGGGTGGCTCCTCCTAAAATGTTCTGCAGTTGACATTTTCTGATATTGTTAAACTTCATACATGTCTCTTTTTCTTTGATCTCTTATGTGATCCTGAACCTTCCAATTTTATCATATCACTGTTATCAGAACAACAAAGTTATACTACTCGTAATGCCTCTTCAGAACAACTATATATTCCCTTTTATAGAACAAACATTAGAAAGTTCTCTCCCACCATTATTGGACGATATTTTTGGAACGATATTCCCCTTTCCATCCGTTCTAAGCTGACTAAAAAATATTTAAGAAATCTGTTTTCAGTCATTACTTATCCCAATACTAAATAAATGCTAAATTGACTTAATATACTTTGCTTTCATATGTGTGTGTGCGTGCGTGCATGTGTGTTTACTTGTTTATTGTATGTTATTAGCATTTTCTCCTTTATATCGACTTAATCAAAATGTCCTTTATATTTTCCAACTTTGAGGGTAATGTATTGGTTTAACTATATTTTGCCCTTTTTTTCTCTTTATTTCTTTAGTTAATTATTCATTCTTGTAAACCTGTTATTCCTTGGAGAAATAATAAATACTACTATTCGTGTTTTGCTGACAGTTGGCATAGATATAGAACCCCAAGACCATAGCCTCAGTCATACCAAGGGTAAGACACACAAAAACAAAGCCCACTGGACCGACTCTATTCAATAAATAGAACCACAGCACCAATGAACAATGTAGATGAGGAAACAGAGCTTGGAAAAACAAAAAGACCAGGAAGTGGAGAACTAAAAAATACACGGACGAAAAAGGGAAAGAAAGGGAAAAAGCATCAATACATTATCTCAAGGTCATAGAGAGAGCCCACAGAAAACGAAGTCTCATAAAACTGAAGCATGACTGAGACATGCGCAGGTACAAAAACTCAGCATCATAGGACCCATTGCCACAACCAAGGAGGCATGCAAAAATGCAAGGAGTTGGATTGAAAAAGGAATTAACAAAAAAAAAAATAATAAAAAAAAAATAATAATATTAATAAATAATTAAAATTACACAAAATTTAAAAAATAAATAAAATAATGGTGATGATAATTAAAAAATAATAATAATTAAATAAATAAAAAAAAAATATTTTTTTTTTTGAAAAATTTTTATATTTTTATGAAATATAAACGGAGCCGAAACCAATTGTGGAATTGTACACATTTTAGGCATCCTACTCATGAACAGTTACGAAATTCAGATATGTTTAGAAGCCACATTTATTTGAAGTCTGTCCACTTTGAATTACATCCCGATCGCGTAAATCTACCTTTGTCCACCTTTACGGACAACGAAAATATGGTGTAACGTTTGTTAATCAAATTTACGCAGATTTGAGCAAACTTAAATTTTTCGTAAATCTGAATTTTTATGCTGTGCGATCGACGCTAACTCAGGATTAAAACTTCGCTCTTTTCGACCTCTATTACCTTCTTCTAAATATAAGCGGCCAATCCTTATAGAGCGGCCAACTTCCAAAGTCCCAAGGGTGGCCGCTTTATTCAGGTTCGACTTCATTTTTACATGAAAAAGAAGTTCTATTTGCGATTTAGTATGCTTCTTTACCAATTAAACTATATCATACGCTATAAATTATTATGAACAATAGGTAAATAACACCAGTTGTGAACACTTCAGCTACAGAAAAGAGGTAGAGCGGAAAAAATATTTTTAAAAGGCCTAATGAACTTATTGTTAGTTACTTTTAGTTACGCCCCCATACCATCACCTGGTGTTTTAGTTTTTGCATAAATTCACGCTGTTATTAAATTAAGTTTGTTGTAGTGTCAATTTTTGAGATTCCAGAATATATTAAAAAAAAATGCTTTTCCGCATGGCTTGTTTTTTCTTTGTTTTCCATTAGAAAAGTTACCATACTTAGCATTTTTAAAACCTTTCAAGAGTAACTGTCATTCGGTTGCTGTTTCATTTGCAAAATGGCCGTCTTCAAGCAAATGTATCCTTTTTTAGAAGACGTATACAAAAAACTTAGAGAAAAAAGAGGTTGTATCTACAGTAAAACTAGATCTCAGTAAAAAATTTTGGGGAGATCGGTAAGTAAGTTAAATTTTGCTATCTAATTCTTTAGCCATATTCAAACTGCGGGGCTTGATTTCAAGCAGGGATGACAACGAATTCCTACTTTTTAATTATTAAATCCACTATTTCAGGGAAAGAAAGTTAACACTTAAATAACTTTCTATACTTAAATAACTTTCTTTACTCTAACTACTAACTTTCCTTACATTTTTGCTAGTTTTGTGATCTTTCATTGGCGATCTGTACGAAACCAAACTTGAACTGCGATCTGCGTATTACTCACTATTTATGTAGATGTAGATGTAGAGCACTGTATGAAGTTGTGCATTCCGTTTCATCCGTCAATGGCAACTTCAGTTTTTTCAGAAGAAACTAAAGTAAACAAAATACTGAGCCAAGTAGGCAGTGTTCGTTCATAAAAGGGCGATCGAGCAAAAAGTAATTTTGGCAAGATCTGTGAGTGAGTTAAGTTATACGTGCAAAATCTTTCATTCGGGCGATGTGTATGAAAACCAAAACTGTCAACGGCTTTAGGAAAAGTACTCGTTTTCAGTTATTTGCTCATGGTAAGGTTCTGGCCAAACGTCGCCGTACAGTCTTCTTGTGTCAGTGAATTTATTCCATGTCTCTTTCTCTCGACTATTGTAGGTAAAACGTCTCACAAACGGACATTTTTTACTCGAAATATTAATAGTATAATATGCAAATAAATCAAGACATCACTTTTATAATTTTGTTTTAGGCATTTCACTGCCGGGAAGTGTGAAATTGCCTGAAAATGTTATTGCTTTCTCTTTTTCACTAACTTGTAGGTATTTTACTTAACATTGTTCTGTTATCATTAGAATACTAATAATAATTTCATTGCTGGTAATAACTTTGCCTGCATTACAGGCGCCGGTTTAATGATGAGGCGACTTTTAGAGAACGCGCGCGCAAGGGGATTATTGTGGGGCGAAATTTCGCCCTATAAATAAACCGGCACCTACAATGCAGGCTAGAAATAACTTTCACCAGTAAGCTGACAAGTATTGGCTGCGGCCGCACTAGAGTAGTTAACCCGGTTATTGGCAATTAATTAATTAAAATTAACTGGTTTAACAAAATTCATGATGCGGCCGGGTATTTTTGGCGTTCACCGAATTTTAACCGTGTTAGCGGTTCCCATGGCAATTAATTAAAGAACAATAGATTTTTTTTTAACTGAGTTAGGTTTATTTAAACAACCTCGCTAGGCCAGTAGTTTAGTGCAGGTTAACTTTCCCGATCTGTCAATCATCTTCGCTTACGCGGTAATTTTTGGCTTCCTGTTGAATTCGTAGACCTTCGTAGGGACGCCTTTCAATTTCAAATAGAGAAAGGAAAACCGTCGTGTGTTTATGTCCTCCACAAAACCTTTAATTTGATCATTTGACGATGTTGTTTGGCAGGGAAAAACAATATGTAAAATGCACGTGCAGAGGCATTGTTTTCGCTCATTAATCGTATTATTTTGTGCAGCTCTTGCTAGCAAATGATAACATGATAGGCCGGCTCTCACTAGGGCTCTTAAGTGCACTTGGTACGTACTTGTAGTGTGAACTCCTTTCTGAGAGCGTTTTCTAAGTCAGACTTACGTTTCAATAGAAGCACTCGTCTGATTTATTTACACGTTTAAATCTCATTGTAAAATGTATCAAAGAGGTAAAAATTAATATCAGCTGAATGTAATTAGAAAGTCAAATAATTTCCAGTAGGTTCGTTTTCGAAAAGCTCCATATTTCCCTTCTTTTTTATCAAAAACGTCTATTTGAATGGCACGTGCTGTTGGTTTGTGCGGAATCACCCAAGTGTAGCTCGCGTACTTGGAGTGTGAACGTTTTAATGACCGCACTTAGTGGATTCTTTGTTGCTCTGGCGATATGCGTAAAACAAAAGAATCCAAGTGCACTTCAAAGTAAGGTCTACCCCTTACTTGGGAGCGCACTTGACCAATGACAGTAAAGCCGTGCAGCTAAAAGCACGTGTGCGTGCAACTTTGAATTCCACAGGGAACGAGCTCTCTGCGTTTTGGTTTATGATTCGCAGTTACGGACGACTTTTAAAAGACTCTCAAGCAGGATCTCAAGTTTTACTTTAGCTGTTGTATTGCAAGGCGTATTTCAAGCCGACTTAGGGTAAAAAAATCTACATTGAGAAAAAAGGTTGTAGTCTAATTCTTAGGTTTAGCCAATCAAAAACACTACAGCCATGTGCGCATTCAACACGAGATGCAAAAACATGTTTTTCTGACGAGCACGAAAAAGTTCCCAAATATTAACAAAAAGTGAGCATAGCATTACACCAGGCTCTGAGACGATGTTTTGCTGAATTAAGTTCAAATAAAACTTGACATGATAAGAACAAAATATTTTACTATCGACTTAGCGTTTTATGCATATCGTACTTTAGTGCTTCAACTTTGTTTATCACGGCTAATCAACTGCATTCCAACTTGCGATCGCAAGTAATTTGCATCTAAATACGCACGCTGTGCGTAGTCATGCCAGAAAATCTATTGTCTCGTCTTTCCTAAGGGGGTGTTTACATGGGAAAACTCGCACCGGCGCGAGTTTCATACCGGGATGACTTCGTGATTTCGTATCGCGTTTACATGATGACTGGGTCATTTCATACCATGTTTACATGAAAACTGAATCAAGCGGTTTCATTGGACTCGATGGTTCGACCTTTCCAAAATCAGTTTCCCATTTTTCTCCAAGAGACTTCCGGATGTGCTCCCACAAAAGAACTTTGTCAGAATCCCATTCTATACCTTCGCCAAGTTTTTGACGTTTATAATTTCGTACTGCTAGAAGCAACGCGTCAGTTTTTTCATCATCCCACGTCCAACGTGTTGAAGCTGACGAAGTCATCTTGCGTGAGCTAGTATCGTCTACGTAAATGCAGACTTCTGAGGAAAGTTTTCACATAAACCCAAAATATCGGCAAAGTCATATTTCTAGTACCTGCAAACCGATTTCACACCGACACGAGTGGTCGTTTCACGTTTACATGATACCGTTGCGAAATCTCGTACCGGAGTGAAATTCGCGCCCCGGTGCGACAACCGGGGTGAACTCACGCCGGGGCGACTCGCGCCAGCATGACATTTTGTCAGTGGTATCATGTAAACAAATGTAGAGCCATAAGAGGGAACCGGAGTGAACTCGCCCCGGCGCGAAAGTCGCCCCGGTGTCATGTAAACACCCCCTAAGTAGACCTCAAGTCTACTTGATTATCAAGTATCAAGTGCACTTCAAGTGCACTTTGGCCCTAGTGTGAACCGGCCTGATATTTCACGTTCAAAGTTAACCCTCTGAAGTGCGGCCGCTCAGAAAAATAAACTCGGTTATTCCATTACAAACACCTTTTCACCGAGTTATTTTACCGGGTTACTAAAAAAATAACCCAGTTAACTCACCAAGTGCGGCCGCAGCCAAATAAGTTATATCCTACAGTCCTATAGAATGTTTTCACTCACGTGGTCTGCAGCTATGCTAATTTATTTGAACAAAACAAAGTGTTGAAAAGAGTTCAATCCCCACTGGATTAGCTTGGGACACCAATATGGCTGCCGTTTTATTGTTTTGGGACACCAACATGGCCGCCGTGACGTCATGTGGAAACCGGCTCTATAAGGACTGATAACAGCCATGGTGATCCTCTCTTTATATTACATGTAACAAATAACCGTGCAAAGTTTTTAAACAATTTTTTCGATGGAATTACCTTACGACTAATTAACTGACACTAAACTGATATTCGTTACAGATCCGACCCAAGGAAAGAGAAAAATTTTTTTTGAAAATAATCTTGTGAAATTCAATGGAATACCATTTATGGCCCTGGGCCGCCAAAATTTGAAATGCAAAAAGGTAAGAATGACATTTTATCATAGTTTGTTTAAGTGAATATTGGTTTGTTTATGCCCAATCAAGTACCCCCTTGAAGATATTGATCTTGAATCAAAGCTGGCCAAAGGAATAATAATTACTTATTAAGGTCGCGGGGGACCATCCTCGTCCCCAGAGCTTTCGTTTCGTTTTGTCAGCGGAAAAAACAAAGGCTCTGGGAACAGTACCTTCCGGATGTCGTAAAATCCATGACATCCGTTAGCGCATGCGTAATGCATTAATGTACTATTGCGCTTGCTCAATAGCAGAAACCGGAAATAATAAAACCTTTCGTGTGTGCATTCTCGTCCCCAAGGCTCTCTTTTCGCTTGGTTGAGCTCTGCCGACGAGAATGTTGTGTGTGTGGAATGGCATTCGAAAGGACTGTACAAGACTTAACAATTACAGGAAAACATTGCGCTGAAAAAGAAAGAAGAAAAGCTTTACGTGCTGCTGTTATTTAGAAGAAAGATTGTCTTTGTATTTTGCCTACTGGTTTTAGAAAATCCTCAATAAATCAACCGATTACTTTCGTTTGGGAGCTGTGTATTTATCATTTCGCCACTGAACGCTATCATATCCGACCAAATCAGTTGATGGGACAGCTAAGTTTGTTGATAGACACGCTGTGGTCATTGATTATGCTTATTTCATCGAACAGTGGCAAGAAATATCGAGGAATTTTTGTTTTGCATTCGTTTCATGTTATTATAATTGGGCTTCGAGTGACCATCGTTTCCCTAGATTTGTATTTCAAGTTGTAGCAAAGAGTACTGCCTAATAAAGAAAATATAACTTGCTTACGAGAGGCTGATAGCGTTGTTGTGTTGCTGTTATTTAAAATGGGTAACCTAGTGGTAATATTTCTTTTCACCCTTGCGCTTTCTTCAGGATTTCTGCCTCTCCTTCTAATAGTCGTCCTTGTTGCAAGCAACATACTTCTTTAATATTCGTGGCCGCTTAATTATTGCTTCGTCTTCCAGACACATACTGATTATTTACGGAAACGAATCGCTCATATTTAGCGACAATCAGATCCCGTTATACTTTGAAATTTAGCAGCAGTATCTTTACCTTCTAAACGAAACAAAACTGGGTGACATTAGTCGTTGAATGGGTTGAAATTAAAACTTTGGTTTTGTTGATGTAGTAGTCATAGGACTTCAACATTTGAAATTCAACCGGAAGTAAAACCTTATGCGTAGAAGCGTAAAATTATTTACCTTGTTGCGCATTCATTTTCAAATGGGCAATCAAAATATTCAAATTTTTGTTCGTTACCAGAGCTGCACGAGACGCAGTTTAAAAAAACCGTGGAGCTCTGGGGACGAGAATGGCCGGGGACAGGTTCCGCTCATCAGTATGCATTTATAAAAAGAGTATGCACGCAATGCGACGGCTGCACCGGATTTTGGTCTTTCTGCATGAAGTGTTGACAATAGCCCGTGGATTAAAATTAGCAAAATTACCATAAATATATATTTTTTACATTCGTGTTTGCTCGGGAAGCCTTCGGAAGCGTAAAAACGAGCAATTTTGTGTCCAAAAATTCAGCGCGGATAGAGAATTTCATGAGTTGACACTGCAGGGAGATAAACTACAATCAAGGACAAAAAGGTTGGGACGAATTTGCATTTACGATGTTTCCCTCACACGCGACAGAAACACGGTACGCGCAAACGATGTGTCCGTTTCCTCACCCCTACCCCCTTACAATGTTGAGCCCGTGTAATCAAAATGATTTGTGGATTTCAACATTGTCTCGGGGGGAGGGGTGGGGTTGGTAAGATGGGCTTTAAACGAAACACATGGCTTCAATGGTCAGTCACACTGAATTAGTAGTTAATGGGAGGACTTTGTAACATTTGTCCCAAGAACTTTTGTCCTTGATTGTAGGTGTATTGTAGATTGTCATATCTGACTCGAAATTTTTTGAATAGGCTTTCAAAGGGAAAATATGAGGCTTCAAATTCTAACATGGATAATTTTACTCCCTTAAAAGTTAATAACTTTTAATTAAAGTTGAAATCAAAAATCGGAGTCGGATATGACACAATACACGTTTTGACGGATCAGTGAGTGATGAAATCAACTTGCTTTGTGTTCTTCTCGAGGAGCAAACTTGGACACAAAACCATGTTTAAAAAAAAGTAACTTTAGTGACTTAACAGCATTGCCGCAAAGCGAGATCCCTACAATGAAAGACAATCCCTATGCACTTCCATTATTCGCCAATACCTCTGTTAAATTTTAGCGAAATCAGCTTTAAAACCTTCACGATATAACGATTTTCAAAGTGACACCCCTGCTAGAATTTTTCCTTATGAATGTATTCATGGCCAGGTATTCCCGGTTGTTAACTTAATTCCCGGCATTAAATTCTGATTTTTTGTTAAGGCTATAGGGCTTGAGAGTGCAAAGTTGAGAGTGCCAGAAAGCCTCCTTACTGAACTTTACATTCTTTACAGGTGGTTGTGGTCGCTTAACCTAATATTTACTACGGTTAGAAAGATGGTAACTCTGATTGGCTTCATAGAATTAGTTTTTTGTAATTAATTTAGATATTTGTTAAGGAGGACATATTTGTCAGTAGATGAGTGTAATGATACAAAGTCTTTCTGCTGAACACAGATTGCAGCAAGAGGAATGTCCTATGTACGGTTTTGCTTGCTTGACAATAGGTCACGTGATAAGCCGGTGCCATTGTTATTACTTGTGTTTCTGAGTTCTCTTTTTTTCCGTGTCACATTAGTGCATGCAAATTTATGCACACATATTTTAGTTTATATCGACGACCATATGGCTTTCAGCCATGAAATACATATCGAAAAAGAAAGAACCACAGCGTACAATTGCAAGTTTTCAAGACAATATAAGGCGTTCATGGATGGATAGGACCGTTTGATATTGTGTCCGCCGCTTATTCCTGTGGGATTTTTGTTCCGGCAAGTTTTGTGTTTCACATAACATGCAATTTGCTTAGCGATCGATTTGAAATGTCGGCTACTGAATGTAGTGTAGTCTTACTGTTTAACCAACTAAATTGCTCGGTTTGTATGCTTTTATTTTTCAGTCTTTACCTTCTTTTTAAATCTAAATTCTGTAAGTTTTCATTCAAGAAAAGACGATTTTTAAATTAGAATACTAGGTCAGTTTAAGCTTTCACACTGTTTTCTTATAATAGAATAATTTGAAAAGTTATTAAAGTTAATTTTCAGCTTTCCACGGCTTTGCTGTAGGCAAGAACATTTTTCCATCCTCACCGGAGGCAAACACAACAGCCGTTTATTTGACGTTTATTCTACCATAACGGAATTGCGCCCTGAAACGTGTCGATCGAGCATACAAATTAACCGGTCAGAAATAGTAAACAAAAAATTACGTACAGACCATGCGTAAAAAGATGTACAGCTGGACGGAAATTTGAATGAGACAACCATTAAAAGTTTAAATGCTCGGGGGATGTTGAAGTTTCGAATGGATCGGTAGATTGTAGTTTGTAGCCCATTGTGGCTAATTGTAGCCCATTGTAGTTTATTGTAGCCCATTGTAGCTTATTGTAGCCCATTGTAGCTTATTGTAGCTCATTGTGGCTAATTGTAGCCCATTGTAGCTTATTGTAGCCCATTGTAGCTCATTGTAGCCTATTGCAGTTTAATTTATTGTAAGTAGCTCATTGTAGCCCATTGCACGGCTCATTGTAGCCCATTGTAGCTTATTGTAACTTATTGTAGCCCATTGTAGCTTGTTGTAGCTAGCTCATTGTAGTTTATTGTAACTCATTGTTTATTGTAGCCCATTGTAGTTCATTGCAATCCATTGTAGCTTATTGTAGCTCATTGTAATTTTTTGTGGCCCATTGTAGCTCATCGTAGCTTATTGTAGCCCATTATAGCTCATTGTAACTCATTGTAGATCATTTTAGATCATGTATATCATTGTAGGCCATTCGTTGTTTTTGTAACTACGGGGCGGGGAACTCCCTTATATGATCTTTGCGATTACGTACCGCCGGCCAGGGTATGATTGTCCAAAACAAGGTCTGGATCTGTTCCCGCTAACTAACGTAGCGATTGAGGGTCATCATCATCATCATCATCATAGCTTTATTTAAAAACACGGTATCCCATCATTAGTTACAAAATGCTCTTCCAGAGAGCCGTGTATACTAAATATTCTCTATAAAGACCTAAACATGTTAAAAATTTCTAATTAAAATTACAATACTAATGAATTTTTCTATGTTTACCTAAGATTAAAACTACTATAAGGCGGCTTTAAAGGATGCGATAGATGGCTCAGCTTTGATTTCATTTGATAGGCCATTCCAAAGAACAGTGCCCCGATAGTTAAAGCTACACTTTCCCGCTTCCTTTCGGGGTCTATGAACAAACAAATTGTTCAAGTTGTTTCTCAGTTGATAAGAATGAACATTCGTTATTGGTCGAAAAAGATTTTTTAGACCCTTAGAAGAAAGATTATTTTTAGCTTTATAGACACTAACCGCTAATTGCTTTGAGCGCCTACGCTCAAGAGTGTCCCAGCCAAGGTCTTCCAAAATATCAGCAGACCGAATGTCATAATTAGAATAGGTAATTATTCTTGCTGCCCTATTTTGCAATTTCTGGAGTCTGTCAGCCAGGCATTTACCCATACAGCCCCACACCTCGCTGCAATAATCTAGATAAGGCAGTATAAGTGCTTCATACATCATTTGTAGTGTTGACGTCGGTACGAGATCACGAATTCGTTTAAGTGCTCCAAGACCAGCGGAAACTTTCTTGGTAATGGCATCAACTTGTACATGCCAACTTAAAGTCTCATCAATTTCAACCCCAAGATATCTATGAGACTTCACTCTTTTTAGTGGTATTTCATTGATGTTGATCTCAAAATCATGTTCCATGTGATTTAAGTTATAGTGACTAGCTATAATGAGATACTTAGTTTTTTTAATATTTAATGTAAGTTTGTTAGCATGTAGCCATGATAGAACTTTCTTTAGACCTTCATTTAGGTTACTCTGTAATACAGAAGGATCTTGTGCACTGGCGAAAAGACATGTATCATCTGCGTACATTTTGGTAGCAGAAGAAGATGTACACATTTGAAGATCATTTATATAAATTACGAATAATAAGGGTCCAAGAATGGATCCTTTAGGAACACCACAGGCGATAGGTAGAGAATTTGAGAGAGTACTATTTACATATGTCTTTTGTTGGCGTCCCGAAAGATACGAAGTGAACCATTGGAGAGCATGAGGGTCTACTCCATAGAGTTCGAGCTTTTTTAGTAAAATGTTATGGTCCACTGTATCGAAAGCTTTTTTTAAGTCCAAAAAGAGGACTCCATTTAACAGGTCGTTATCAATATTTAGATACCATTCATTTGTGGCTTCAAGAAGAGCTGTTAAGGTTAAATGTTTTGGCCTAAACCCATGTTGAGAGTCTGCAAGTAAATCATTTTCAACCAGAAAGGAGTAGAGTTGGTTAAAAACGATCCTTTTTATTAGTTTACTTACAATCGGTAAAACAGATATTGGTCTGTAATTATTTGGATCGGACTTAATATCTTCCTTAAACACTGGCGATACCCTAGCGATTTTCCAATCATCAGGAAATATTCCACCCCTAATAGACAAATTTATTATATACGTTAGAGAAGTTGTTATAACTGGAGCTGCTTCTTTTAGTAGTCTACATGATAATCCATCAAGACCACTCGCTTTGTCCAATGGCATTGACTGAATTAACCTGTATACTATATCACTAGTAGTTTCCATAAGTGAGAAACTGTGTTGAGATGGCGTTATGTACTTATCAAAATTGTGTCGTCCTACACAGGTTAAGTATTTCCTTTTCCTTTTTGTCCTAAATAGGGCCATGGTTTCAGACACTCAGCGACACCCCCAATACTCAAATAATGCTCATATCCCCCCCCCCCCGGATATTATTTCAGCTTTCCCTTGAGACGCGAACTCTTGCATGCTCTGTTTGCAAACAAATACGCTTCATTCTCGCATAATTATAAACCAGGTCTATAGCACTTTGTTTAGTTGGAAATGAGGTTGAACGTTAAACTAATTAAATCTCAAGTCGCTTACCTTTTCTCCTGCTACAGACCAGGCACAGCCAGTTGCGGACTACACAAATGTGACCTCGTGTACACTCAGAGATACTTCTTTCCGCTATTCCGCAAGTTGACCACGAAAAGCGCAGTTTCAAAAGCAATTTCGGCAGCCACGTTTCGCTGAACACAACCCTATCCCAACGAAATAGAATACTGACAACATCGATGAGCGAAAACGGCTGCACCCCGGGAAGGGGGGGGGGGGGGGGGGGGGGGGGGGGGGGTGTACTCAATAAGGTTTTGTGCGGGGATGCTCCGCCCCGAGCTCCAAACCCTTGCCCTTTCATATACCGCTTTCAACAGAAAAGGTACCCTTTTCATATATCTCTCATTGAAAAATTTTCAATGGTATCCCTTTCATCGAGCTTCGCGAGGTTATTAAATTTGTCGTCCTTCGGGAGCTGAGCCGCGTGAATTCGGTATATATAACAAAGTGTTTCTACTCGAATATCGTTTCATATGGACTTTAATACAGAACTGTTTCGTAGACCAACAAAGCGTTGATCCACTCATCAGTTAAATTCCATCTGATAACACTAAAGGTTCGTTGGAGTTTATATACATCAGCAATATGATCTTCACCGAAGCACTAAGATAAGATATATATTTCGAAGCAATATGCCAATATATATATAATTATATATATATAACTACACAACATCCTTCTTGACCGCGGATACAAAACAAACTGATTAAAGAATCTATCATGAAAGCGAGACTGATGACAAGGGAAGAGGCACTGCGGACTGATACCATTAACAACAATTTAGATAGGGTACCTATGGTTGTCACCTACAACCAAGCGTTGCCAAAACTTCATAAGATCATCAGAGATCATCAGCAAATCCTATTCACGTCATCCAGATGCAAAGATGCATTTAGTCAAGCTCCCTTAATTGCCTACCTCAAAAGAAAAAACCTTTCACAAATTCTGACAAGCAAACGGTTAAAGCCAAACAACACCAACGAAACACACCCAGCAGCCAACCTTGGCCACCTACACTCCAAAACTCTGACATACCAGCCCCTTCAGAAACAAGATGTAAGATTTGCGACCGCACCTTTCGGAATAATAAAAATCTCAAAATACACTACACACATACACACAGAAACCTCCCAGCTACCACCGTCACAAAACCCGGATTCTGGCCATGTGAAACTGACACGAGATGCGCTTGCTGCAAGGAATATGGCAACTTCGCACAGACCATAACCAGTACAACAACAAGTGAAAAGATCACGCTCCGTGATAACATGACATGCCAGTCAACGAATGTCATATATCTGATAACATGCACGAAATGCCATGACCAATATGTAGGCGAAACAGGGAATTGCATTCGCACACGTGCAAACCAACACCGCTCAGACATCTCAATTGGTCACAAGAATATACCCACAGTGCGACATTTTAGAACGTGTGGATTGGACCACTTAAAACTGATACTGCTGGAGAAAGTACGAAGCCATACCATTGAAATTAGACGCGCCAGAGAAAGTTTTATTTCCTTGCTAAGCAGCGTAGAGGACGTATTTCAAACCCAACCAAAGAGCCATGCATAATAACCTATTGTGCATATTTGTGCTTTATAACGAAAACCGATACTAAGGCGACTGCCTTTTTTAAGACTGAATACAGATGACTGTTCTCGTTTTTTTTATATATTCTTTAAACAAGTAAATTGTTGCAAAACTGAAACACGAACAACTGTACTGCAGTAGGTGAGGGAGTGGGGGGATTTGACTTCGGTGATGGTTTTTGGCGCCATCTTGGTTGGGGTGGGGGGGGGGGGGGGGACAAACATGGCCACAATTACAGTGAATGTATGGGATTTTGGCGGATTTCGAGCCTTTGTAACTCCGTACAAATTTTTCGGATCTTGACTAAGAATACGAAAATTAGATCATTACAAATGCTACAACGTTTGTAAAAACTGAATTAGAAATCTTCTCATGTCACTTGTAATTTCGCAGCAAATTTGCAGTTTTGATTACAAGGGTTTGTGTGAAGTTTTAAAATTTTGTTTGCGGCTGTAATAATTTGGTTTTGTTCACCATATTTAACGAAAAGAATCTCATGAAAAATACCTTTTAAAAGATGTATTCTAACTGAGTCAAGATCCGAAAAATTACAGAGTTACAGAGGCTCGACGTCCGCCAAAATCCCATACATTTACTGTAATTGTAGCCATGTGTGCCCCCCCCCCCCCCCCCCCCCCCAACCAAGATGGCGCCAAAAACTGTCAAAGAAGTCAAATCCCCCCACTCCCTCACCTACCACAGTACAGTTGTTCGTATTTCAATTTTGCAACGATTTACTTATTTAAAGAATGCAAAAACACGAGAACAGTCAGGATCTTTAGTTAGGTTTGAGATCGAAATACGTCTTCTACGCTGCTTAGCAAGGAAATAAAAGGATACCATATATAATTTATAGTTAACTCATTTATTTCAAATACTACTATTTATTTTTTTCCAAGAGGGCACGGTAACGAATCCTGCAATCTGATTGGTTCTTAGCGCGGTCCGGATTTTCCTATCTCTGCCCACGGGCACGGTAACGCTTTCGTGAGCCTTTCGTGAGTGATGTGACTCCGTTGTTCTGTCAGCTTGTAAGCCCTGGTTTTATTGAATTTTCCCGTTCATTATGGACCCAGACGAAAGCTACCAAAGCGAAAGTGAATTTTATTGGCCAGATAAAATATTTAACGACACAAATGAAGAAGACAATGAAGAAAACCAGCAAAGTTTCACGATGCATGGCTGATCGGTCAGCTGACAAACACGCTAAAGACGAGGTATCAAAAAGACTCAATGAAGAAAGAGAGAGTTAAACTACTGGGTGGAAGGAGAAATCATCCGTAAAATTAAAGGTCAATGTTATTCCTCAAAAAGGCGAGTACAAGTTTGGATTTTATGATTTGTTGATTTCATAGTTTGTTCGGCGTTTGTTGTTTTTTTTTTTACAAAGCGGCTTTTGGCTTAAAAATACTGTAATTAGACAATTTTGCGCTTGTTTACAAAGTTTTTGACTCCATTTGATTCAAGTGTTCTTATTTTTCCGTTTCTTTTTTCTTCTAATCGAGATTCTGTTAATTTTCATTCAAAAGTCTTGCTTAAATTTCACTTGATTCTAGTTTTGTACTAGCTTGTTGTCAATATAAATTTTAATACACGCAATTTCGCGATCGGATTTTACGAGATAATTTGGACTTTCACCACATTGCTCGCTTTGAATGCTTTTATTTCGCAGTTGTTACCTTCTTTTATCTAAATTCTGTAAGTTTTCATTCAAGAAAATATGATTTTTAAATTAGAATAGCTCAGTTTAAGCTTTCGCACTGCTATGAATGAATTACGCTCGACTTTTCTTTTGTACAAAAATTTGAAAAGTTTTCAAAAATTAATCTTCAGCTTGCCACGGCTTCGCTGTGGGCAAGAACATTTCTCTATCCTCACCAGAAGCAAACACAACAGCCGTTTATTCTACCGAGAGACATAAACTAATAGAAATGAGTTCACTTTGCAAAGTAGTACATTGTACGTTCTTTTGTTTATGACTGAAAAAGTTGGGTAGATTACCGAGTTAATTTAGGTTTTGCACGCGTTGTGTCAGTTTTGCTTGACGCGGCGCGTAAAGACATGATTTCTTGGAAAGCTGTACAAGTGTATCACGATTTTCTCGGCAAATCGCAGAATTGAAGTCGGAAAAAAATAAATAAGTTATTTACCGGCCTTGGTCGGTCCGTATAGGAAAAAACTGTGCCCTCGGTCTTGAGTACGGCCCTCGGCCTGCGGCCTTGGGCAGTACTCAAGACCTCGGGCACAGTTTTTTCCTATACGGACCTCCCGGCCCGCAAATAACATATATTGATGTTTGTTAAGCTTCATATTACCTTAAAGCTCACCTTGCTTTGCTTGCAGCTTTACGGCTCAATGAATCCTCGCGCGAAAACCTCGTCTTCCTTGGTAGCCAGGCCTCCTGTCCTGGATCTGGATTCTGGGAGGTGTTCTGCCGTGATTCTGGGAAGTGTTTTGGATTCAGGAAAGTGTTTTGGATTCTGGGAAGTGTTCTGGATTCTGGGAAGTGTTCTGGATTCTGGGAAGTGTTTTGGATTCTGGGAAGTGTTTTGGATTCTGGGAAGTGTTTTTGGATTCTGGGAAGTGTTTTTGGATTCTGGGAAGTGTTTTTGGATTCTGGGAAGTGTTTTGGATTCTGGGAAGTGTTTTTGGATTCTGGGAAGTGTTTTTGGATTCTGGGAAGTGTTTTGGATTCTGGGAAGTGTTTTGGATTCTGGGAAGTGTTTTGGATTCTGGGAAGTGTTTTGGATTCTGGGAAGTGTTTTGTCCCTATGGGCCACCGTACAATACAACCCTGCGGCCTACATCCTCATGGACAAATGAATTACAACCTTTGCTTAGACGGATCTATAAAGAACCTCCTCTTATTTCATACAAAAGGGGTAGATATTTAAAAGACATACTGATCAGGGCTAAACTGTAAAAATCAAACCAACTTAAAACCGATTGAACAAACGTCATAACGAACATGCCAGGCGCGAGTAGGATTTGTGATGGGCCTGTCAACACTTTTCATTTCATTTGATTTCACCGCATGGACATTATTTTAATTATACGAGATTAGCGACGGATGATTTACGTCATCAGTATGGAATTTCTCGAAGTAAATCGCAGACGCTCTCTCGCGCGAACGCCCCTAGCGGCCGGGAGCGATGAGAGTCGGCTATTTTCGCAGGCTACCAGCTTTTAAGCCACTTGTAAAGAAATGCAGCAGCCTTTTCTCGACCTGTCATACGCAAACAAAGTGTGAAGCTATCCAAGGATTTTGGAAGAGGTTCCATTCAGCTGTCTATTTCCACAAAATGGAAGATTGTTTCATGTAATGTAATTTGTTAACAAGAGGCTACACTGGTAGCCTGTACTTATGCGCTTGCATAAGAAAGTTATACAGTTTATTTTAAATGGGTCACGCATCCCTCCCCCCTCAACGAATTTTGCGTGACACACTAAAGAACACGCTAAAACACGTTTTCTGTACTCGCTTTGAATATTTAATTTATTGATTCCCGATCAAATACACACTCGTCTTTTATTTCCCAAACCGTGACTTCTTTCTGTTACATTTGAAAAGACTACTTTTAAAAGCAATGAAATCAGCAAACGACCGGGCTATTTTTTCAATTTTAGTGAATCTCAATAACAGAATTACGCGACCGTGCACAAAAACTTTTACTCGGTCTGGACTAAAAGTATGACTAATTTTCGAATAAAATACACCAGTTGTATCGGAAATTGCCCTAGAAACTGATTTGGAAATGAAAATTGCAAAACATACACAGACATCTTTGCGTATTAGGCGACGCGTGTGAAGTTAGAACTACAGGTATAAAATTAAGTCTTGTTTTGTTTACATAATAGTCAGATGTCATTACGATTGAATTTTAACATGTTTTATAAATATGTCTCCAAAACTAACCAGAACACAAAGAAAAAGTGAATCACAAATTGATATCAACATAAATTCTCACCAAAATTTGTCATTTCTTTTACGGTAAAGTCCCTCGTCTGTTTGAAAATTCTTTAAAACTCTGCTTCTTCGGTTTTGATCGCCCCACACTGATAAAAGCGTATGAATTTCCTTGAAGCAAGATTAGTTGCTAAAAGGTCTCCTTTTTCTCCACTATAGCGGCTTTGGGTATTCCTTAAAGCTTTCTCTTTCCATTTTGAATATTTTAAATGTGAGTTATTAATCCGATGACACGAAACTACGGGTTTAAAAACCAAGCACATGCCGAGCGCGGCAGCCATTTTTGTAGAATGTTGGTGACCCGAGGACCCGGTCACTAAAATATGCGTGCATAAATTTGCATGCAAAATCTTGACACAAAAAATAAAAATAATAATAATAAAAATAACAAGAGGCTACACTGGTAGCCTGTACTCATGCGCTTGCATAAGAAAGTTATACAGTTTATTTTAAATGGGTCACGCATCCCTCCCCCCTCAACGAATTTTGCGTGACACACTAAAGAACACGCTAAAACACGTTTTCTGTACTCGCTTTGAATATTTAATTTATCGATTCCCGATCAAATACACACTCGTCTTTTGTTTCCCAAACCGTGACTTCTTTCTGTTACATTTGAAAAGACTACTTTTAAAAGCAATGAAATCAGCAAACGACCGGGCTATTTTTTCAATTTTAGTGAATCTCAATAACAGAATTACGCGACCGTGCACAAAAACTTTTACTCGGTCTAGACTAAAAGTATGACTAATTTTCGAATAAAATACACCAGTTGTATCAACATAAATTCTCACCAAAATTTGTCATTTCTTTTACGGTAAAGTCCCTCGTCTGTTTGAAAATTCTTTAAAACTCTGCTTCTTCGGTTTTGATCGCCCCACACTGATAAAAGCGTATGAATTTCCTTGAAGCAAGATTAGTTGCTAAAAGGTCTCCTTTTTCTCCACTATAGCGGCTTTGGGTATTCCTTAAAGCTTTCTCTTTCCATTTTGAATATTTCAAATGTGAGTTATTAATCCGATGACACGAAACTACGGTTTTAAAAACCAAGCACATGCCGAGCGCGGCAGCCATTTTTGTAGAATGTTGGTGACCCGAGGACCCGGTCACTAAAATATGCGTGCATAAATTTGCATGCAAAATCTTGACACAAAAAATAAAAAAAATAATAACAAGAAAAACGAAGCCGGAAACATACCTCATGCGCGCTATGCGCATGAGTAATAACAAGAAAAACGAAGCCGGAACCTTACCTTATGCGCGCTATGCGCATAAGTAATAATAACAAGAGGCTACACTTAGCCTATACTCATGCGCAAGAGACTCTAAGACGCGCGATTGAAGTTACCAATTTTTCTGTGCTCGCTTTTAATATTTAATTTATTGATTCCGATCAAATCCACACTCGTCTATAACTTTCCAAGCTGTGAATTATTTCTGTTACATTTGAAAAGACTACTTAAAAAAATAGGCAGTAGATGATATGCTGTAAAAAGAAATTTGATAATCAATATAAAGATTTAGTTTTCCTGTGTTACTTAATCGCATGCAACCAGTGTAAAATGGGTTATTCCAGAAAAAATCCCCCCCCCCCCCCCCCCCCCGACGGATGCAATATTTTTTTACCCCTCCCCCGCCCGGATTTCCCGGCCAGGCCGACCACCCCTCGCACCTTGATTTTTAACCCAGATACCCCCTCCTGCCCGGATGGCCATTAACTTTTTGTAGGCCCTAAATAAACAGGAAATCGCATTCAGGAGATCCGGGATTTTTTTAAAGATTTCAAATCTTTGGTGAGAATTGCTATGAATTGGTCAAACATTTTGTAAATAAACGTTGCGTGACGCATTCACTAAAATCTTTCCGTGATTTTAAGACCAAATCGAAATGAAATGTTTCCATAACTTAAAGCTGGTTCTTTAAAAAAATGCTTTGATTTTGCCATCTGTAATAAGTTTTTTCCAAGCTTCACGGTTTCTTCAAAGTGTTGTCGCAAATACACAATTTTGCTTTGTGTAAATTTTATGTCAAATGTAATTTGATATCAAGCTGTTTTTATAATCACTGAATCTAAAATATATTTTCTATAAAAGGTCAAAACTTTTGAATGAAACTCATATTTCCTTGAATGAAAATGTCTTTCCTTTGATTAAAAGAGTCAAACACTTTTCAGAATTCAGTGATTTTCTGCTTCTGGAAGTCTTGGCGATATATTGTATCCTAATTACTGCGAGGAACCGGCTAGCGTCTGCGAAAATATAATAAACATCACAAAATAATTCAATTCAGCAACCTATTTTTATTATACTTTCTAAAATCGCCGACTTTTCCTGTGTAATAGAATGCCAATCTTATACGGAAAAATGATTCGTATAATAATGCTTTCGCTAATAAAAAAAACAGTTCTGAATGGTCAAAGGTACAGAAATGAAATGCAGGCGGTGTTTGAATCATGAGTTCGGATAGCTCATGGTCTGCTAACAAACACTTCGATTCACAGCTCGATTTTTCAATAAAACCTTTTTCCAAACCACGAAAATACCTAAAATAATATTTGAAAACAATACTTGGCCACATTTGGTGAAAGCTGTGCTTGGTAAAGCAGTAAAAATAACGAGAAAGCTCCGTTTACCTTTTCCACGAATCCAAAGCGCGCACGTACAAACAGAACTGCCTTGACAATCGAGTCGTCTAATCCGAAGCTATCAGAACTGTCTCATCGTACAGCAATCGGGTGAACTTGGCACAACTTCGCGCTTCGGAAAGTCGGACTTACTTACACAGGTGACAGCATAGTGGTTACTAGTAACCTAGTAACCACAAAAAGCAATAAAGTCAGTAAAAATCTACATTAATATGACACGCATTCCCTAGTCCATAATCCACAGAAGTCCAGTCCCAAAGTCCAGATGTTTTATTAAATCTGATGGGTTGAAGTAACGACGCTGTTTTGCCGTGTGTTTCTATTGTTCTTTCTTGAAAAAAGTCTTGAAATTACTCACCACAGGCAGCGAGGACTGCTCCGATACAGACATTACAAAGAATCGGCAGTAAAACGGGAAATAAATTGCGAGTGCGAGAGATCGATGTTTGACATTTTTGCCTCGGAAGAAGTCTGATTAAAAATAGCTCTTAGTTTTTTCAGAATCGCGACAAATTCGGCTTCAAGTTGTATGCTGTGTATAAAAGCAACGTTCACCTCTGTGGGAGAAATACAGGACTGACTTATACACCAATAAGACCAAATGACGGAAAATGTTTGTCATGCGCATGCGTATCAAACATTTGTTTTATACTTCAATGTACCATAAGAAAAGAAGCAATTTAAATTTTAAAAATTTAAACAAGATAAGAAGACGTCCGACATGGAGAATTCAGTCATCGTACCTGCAAACCACGTTACTATTGAATGTTTTATAAATGAAGGCTGTACCACAATGAAGCCGGTCATTGTTGTGAAGATAATATATACCTGACGTGAACATTACTGATGTGAGTAGGGTTGTAGGAGACGCTGTCGTGACACTTCAGTAACGATGTTTTGCCGGAAGTGAGAGTAGCCGGAAGTCACTAAACCGGAAGTGTAAAAATCAAAGCTGTGAACCGGAAATACACAATTTAAGATATGCGTGAATAAATTTGCATGCAAAATCGTGACACAAAAAATAAAAATAATAAAAAGAAAAACGAAGCCCATTTTATAACTCATGCCGCTACGCGCATGAGTAATAAAAATAATAACAAGAAAAACGAAGCCGGAACCTTACCTTATGCGCGCTATGCGCATAAGTAATTACTCGAACGCATCGAAATGTAAGTGTGAAATATATTTTTGTTCACGCGATTCGCGATTCGCGACCTTGCAGCTAGTGAAACATAATTCAGTAAAAACATTCGGTGAGCGATGTGAACCGCTGTTAGCATATGTTAATGCTCTGTACTGTTCCTGACAAAACTATATTTATAAATGTCTCGGGTATATTAAGAAATCTCGGCTAAACCGTAGAATATATTCATAAGACTACTTCTATAAAATGTCAGGGATATGTAAATAAGTGGCCGGGTATTCTAAAATCGCTCCGAAGTCATTACATAATATTGCGATTCTAACTAGGTGAAGTGGTTGATTTTAATACAGGTATAAATATATATATACGCAATTCCATCAAAAACGCATTCCATGCGAAACTGATTTGTTTCGAGTCAGCTTCGCTTCGGGAAATTCGAAATAGGCGCTTTCAGAGTCGCGTGGACACATTTCCGTTCCTTTGGTAACTTGAATGTCTAGCCTGAAGGGGGTAGTTAGCAGCCAGTTGGAAATTTACTTGTCGAAAACTGGCTGCTGACTACCCCCCGTCAGACTACATATTTTTACCTGACATAACATGCATAGCGAGTGAACTGTAAGGGAATTTGAGCGTATGTACTTTGATTCTATGGAGGAATTATCGGAGCAGGGTTATTTTCGGTGGCTTTATTCGCTTCGAGCGGCGGGCACTCCGGAAATTAGTGTTATGCCTTGTCTTTATCTTGGCAGTGGTACACCTAAATAACAATAACTCGCCAAAATCACGTTAAATCGCCCTGAGGAGCAGGCAAAAAAACAAACAATACAACACAGCAACAGCGCAAGTCAATTTTATTCTCAAAACATTTGAATTTTTAAGTTTTGAAACAAACCGTTGCGTTCCCATACAACATTGTAACTCAATACCGCTCATAAAGCAAGTATCACGTCCCGGTTATCTGATAGTGAGCTTGGGCTGCCTGTGGTTGATCACAAGAACATGACGCAAGATTGAAACACGAAAAAAGTAAGTGATACACTCAAACAACAACCCCGCAAGATTGACCCTCAGGTTTTTGTTTAAACTGTCAATGAAATGTAATTTATGTTTTGATAAATCGAAAGTTTCACCTTTTTAGACCTTGAAATAAAAGGTTTAAAGTGTTACAGACGATGCGAAACAATTTTTTATGGTCTCAAAGCTAGATTGTTGGCGCTACAAAGTGGCTCCAATTTGTGCGCGGCCAAAACCAGTGTCATATTACACTGTGAAGTAAATAGATGTAATATATATAGATAGGCTGAGCCTAACAGCGTCGCTTCCTGGACAAGCTTAACTAAGGTGAAACTTAACTAAGGTGAAAGGTCGGAAGAACAAGAATTAAGATTGACGACCGGGCTATTTTTCAATTTTGGCACTGAATTCTCAAAAACAGTATTACGCGACCGTCTGCACAGTACATTTAGACCGTACAAAAGTTCACAAAAACAACTTTTTTGCTTGTCAAAAATTGCCCGATTTGGAAATCAAAATTTGCAAAAATACACAAACATATTTGCATAAGGCGACGCGAGTGAAGATAGAACTATATCCAAGTCTTGTTTTGTTTACATAAAATCGCTTTTCAATCTATGCAATGAATGAACAAGCACATAAAAATGGACAACACAATTTGTGTTCGAAAATTTTTATTCAAATCTCCATAAGTTTCTGTTTAAATGCAAAATGCGAATCATTTAGAACGCATCGAGGCCGAGCTGATTGTCTTCGATGAAAGAAATCATGAAACGACTGAATTTAAGCACGTTTTATAAACAATTCTCCAATTAACTGAAGAAAAAGAAAAAGTCAATCACAGATTGATATCAATATAAAGTCCCATCGAAAAATGTAATTTGTTTTACCTTTAAGAAATTCTTTTCATCTCCGCTTCTTCAGTGAGAAACATCTTCCCGCATTGCTTCTGCATTGATTATAACGTACGAAGTTCCTCGAAGCACGAAGATTGTATCCTTGAAAGCTCTTCTTTTTCCACTATAGCGGCTTCTGAGTATCCCTTAATTAATATCCCTGTCTTGAGTAGCAAACTGCGAAATAATGCAGGGAAATAACGACTTTAATTAGAATCGGTTTTCTCCGCTAAACACAGCAAAACATCAAAAGTGTGTTCCCAGCGGACGTTACATTTTGCCATGTAGCCGCGCAAAAAACAAAGCCTCGCTTATTGCTAAGATCCCGGATGTTGTGTGGCGTCACACGCGCATGTTTTTCGACGTCATACGCGCCCGCGATCTAACCCTTTCCAACACGGCGGCGGGCACACGGACCGACGCGCCCGCGAAACATTCCGCTAGCAATGACCATGAAAAATGACGGGCATAGGTTCTTGGTTCTATGAGTATGGGGCTACGCAGCGGGCCCGCGAAAGCTCCGCTACCAACTGCTGCGGGAATCATAGGGAACAAGACAGCCGACAAGAGACGTCGCTAGAGGTGGACAATATTATGTGGCGAGCGGCTTTTAACATACGACATATTAGAATTCTTCAATTACAGAGGGCGTAACAACGTTTTATTTTGCTCCAGAGGAAAACACAGGGAGCCCTCACAAACTGTGTAACCGTTCGTATTTTTAAATTTAGAGGAAATGTTTGGGAATATCGAAAAGGTTCGCTTATCGTAATATTCTGTGATGAATATTCATATACTAGTAGCAATCGTAGATTATAGTGCGTCTCCTTATCCCGTGGCACCTCGTCTTGACCTACAACCCAAGACAAAATTAGTTGGGAAGGCTTGTAAAACGCTAAAAAATGACACTACCTTTGTGTTTCTGCTCAATTTAAGGCGCGCGCAACGCTTTTTATATCGGGGGTGGAAGCGGAATAATTGGATCTCACTTATTCATTTTAAATTTTGCTCGATATTCATTATTCCGAATTCGAGTTTGTTGAGCAGCTTATAACTTGCACTCTAACTTGCAATGCTTGTGAAATGGAAGATATTCACTTCCTTTAAAATATGATTTAAAAACCGTCAACGTCATATACAATCAAATTACCAGGTGCGTAGCGATATTTTGACTAGTTGTAGGCCTAACCAGGCCTACTTGAATCCTGGCAGGCATGCTGCAACAAACGCCGTAGGCGCGAGCTTCGACAGGAGTCCGGGGGCTTGTACGGCCTGAAAATTTTTTGGATTTTACCCTCTGAAACACCATTTCCTGCATTCCTGAGATTCCTGACGGTCGATATTAATTGAAAAAAAAGTTCTATATTCCACTGAGTAAGCCCAATGCTACAGACATATCGAACATTTCAAACGGAAGAGCTTTCATTTACATGAAACTCATGAAAAAGCTCAAAGAACTGTCGCTGTTTTACTGGAGTGAGATCGAGACTAGTAAAGGTTAAAATGACAACCTTTTCTGGTGCCATTTGAGAAAGAGGAACTGTTGGCCAGCTCCATCCCCCTGCTTCCAGACGCTGCAAAATCGTGTTCAAAATCGATGTCCTCAGAAGTAAAAAACACATCATGTTTATCAATATCCATTAGCACAAGTCCACTATAAGGCGATCTTCTTTCATTGTTGACCTCAAGTAGATCTTAAGTCTTCTCAGATCACTGAAAGATCGACCTCTCTTCGGTGGCTGTGGTGATTGGCAGGGCGAGGAGCGTCGTGAAGGCCTTGAAATATTTGGCAACTCTTATGGGCGGCAATGAGGAAGTGTTTCAGCAGTGGTGGTTGAAAGATGATCTTGCACTTTTTCCCAATGAGATTATCACCTTATGCATTAGCTTTCCTGTAATTGACGGATATCATCTGGTATGTCTGGAACATATGCACTCAAAATTTCTTTGACACTTACCTCGGCTGGAAACCTATTACCAATATTTATCGGCAAAAATATTTTTTTGTTTTTGTTTTTGTTTTTTGTTTGTATTTCCTTTCTTTTTTATCCTAAACATTACAAGCTTTTACATTTACATTTGTGTAAAAAAAACAAATTAACAAGGTAACAGAAAACAACAGAGTAACAGCTATAGACAAAGAAAATAAAGTAAGCAAGTAATGTATAATATTACAGAACATTGAATTGACGCGGACTCAAAACACAAAAGAAAATCAAGTGTCAGGCGTATACCGGTAGTAACTGCTTGGACTTGAAAAGATTCAAGTTGGATCAACAAAGAGGGACTGAGAGATAAGGTTAAAGAGATTCTATCGAAAAAGCCGAAGCTTAAGATGAAGCGAGGAGTGGTGTGCTGTGAAAGAAATTATTTTAAAAAAGCATAAAAAAGTGACCATTTTTTTTAAATGCTACATTGTAGATTTCGCATGTCGGAGGAAGCCTGTCATTCGAGGTAAAAGTTATTTTGATTTGCAAAGCCAGATATATTGTCTAGCGAGAGTGAAATTGGTTTGAAAATGCGAGATGAATCCAGTTCTGATATCAAATGGTCTAAAAATGGATAGTGCATTGCTCGTTTGTAGTACTCACTGACTGAATCACACAGAACATTTCAGTCTCAGCGATGCGATTGCCGGCAGCAAGTATGGGCTTGGCGTATTGCAACACAATGTTTCTCTGAAATAGATACCGCTGCCTGGTAAAACTTGTTCAAATGCTCCTCCTTGCGTTTATTACGAAGTGACTGGATTAAAACATTGGCCTGCACATGTCGTCAAAGGCACGATAAATTGTAGCAGGCATTAACAAGCAATTAGCATGCATGGTGTTGCTAAAGCCGCTTGCATATTGCTCTAGAGTCGTGCAAAGTGTCGAGAACTTCCAAACCCTTTAAAATTACATCAAAAGAATGTCAGGAAATTGTTTTTTTTTTATGGATTTAAAAAAAAAATACGAGAGGTGGGCTGAAAATTTTGTAGGCTTGGGCCTAGGGCCTATGGGCTCGCTACGCCCCTGATTACCGTATTTTCTCCATTTAACTCCAGCCTGGCGTTTATTTGAAACGTAGCCTTATAGACTATTATCTGAACCCAACATTTGACCATCAAAGACATCAAAGATTGCAAGTTTAATTTCGAGCAAGTTAAACTATCTGAAACTTCGAGTGTGATCCCTATATCAAATGAATTCTCTATGCGATTCTGTTCTGTTAACCCTATTCGGCCTGGGCTTTTTTTGAGTTCCTGAGCCTGGGGGGGAGGGGGGGGGGGGCCCTTCGTAACTTCAAGAACATTACGGCTATGACAATGAAACCTACAGGGTACATAGCACGTCCAAAACTGTCTCCTTTGCGGTCCGCACAATGGAACGATGACGTCATATGACGTAGTTATTAGGTAATTAGTTATACGGCCGCCATCTTGGATTTCTGAATTTTTTAAAACCTCTTAAAAACCGGTTGTGCCTAAATCATACCGTCCAGAAGGACGTCAGACACCTTATTGACACTTAAATAACGTAATGTCGACACTTAGAATTTTATTTTCAATAATTTTTTAAGTGTAAAAAAGAAATATAAAATCCCCACTCAGGATTTAACCTGTGATCTCGACCTCAGCTAGACTTAGGCTTACATAGCCTACCCTACCACTGTACCACCTAGCTTCTCGTGTTGCTTAGTTCTAAATTTAACTATATAAACTACTTCCCTGAACCTCAACTGAAAGCTAACCAGTTACTCCGTTATATAAGTCTCAATAAGGTGTCCGACGTCCTTCTGGACGGTATGATTTGGGCTTGACCTTAAAAACCTCCAAATTGACGCAAAATTAATCAAAACCAATAAATAAACGCTAAATGACGTAAAAATACAAAAGTTATACCAATTATCATTGTTTTTCTTCATTCAAAGGCTTCATGGCTGTGAAAATCTTGTTGCCATGGAAACGTCAAGTCACGTGATCAAAAAATTGTTACATGAAATTGTTTCCAGATAAATTTTAGGAAAAGTCACAAAGTTTGATGGCATTTGAACAAATATTAAAGAAGTTATGAATGTTGAAAGTTAGCGCGGGCACTTTGTGACCCCCCCCCCCCCCCCCAGGCCGAATAAGGATAATAAAAATAATTATTTAACTTTGTTACAATGTACATTCATTATTCTTTATTCACATTCAAACCGTAAATATTCCTTATTCATTTTCTTTTCTAAGCCGTTATTCATTATTCATTTTCTTTTTTAAGCCGTTATTCATTATTCATTATTCCGCTTCCACGTTATTCATTATTCATTATTCCGCTTCAACCCCCGATTTTATAGCCCCCCTCTCCCCAAATCCAATGTTGAAGACGTCTATACAAAAGACAGTGTAAGTTAAGTATTTGCGTTAACAGCAACTTTGAAAGAGGGGGGAGGAGGGGGCAGGGGTGAGGAAAACAAGAAACCTTCCCAACACTTTTGTCTTTGGTTGTAGTACCTCAGTTTCAGCCACTGTTTAAAGGGGCTATGTCGCGAGATATATGTCACGCAGGCAAAAAACGTCGGGCCGACATCAAACAAATTCACGCTATCGTCGTGGAATCGGGCAAAATCCTTCAATTCTGCCGTGCTCTGTACTCCGAAAGGTCTCAGATTTATCCGACATATAAATACAGTTGAACCGGTATTTAACGGCTTGTATTAAGCGGCCACCCTCTATTAAGCGGCCAGTTTCCAAAGTCCCGATTTTTCGCTCATACAAACGCTGTATTTGTTACCTGTATTAGGCGGCCACCCTGTAGTAGTCTTCCTGTTATTTTTAGCTGTATTAATTATAAGCGGCCACCCTTGAACGGAAACTAAGCCACATGTCATTTTATGCAGTATTTTATTGTTTAAAATGCGATCCATCATCACTATAAAGAAATAACATGTACAAAGCTACTGTAAGCTGATGCCGTTTAGTATCGTTACCGCTTTCCAGATGTCCGCAATGTGCTGAAGTACAGTACAAAATCACGTACGCAAAAAAATGTTCGTTTTGAATATGCTTCACTCTTTAGAAATTCCTCTTTAATTAGCTTGTTCTTTAGCCATGTGATGGAGAATGAATCGCTTTCAAACGTATACTCGCAAGGGATTTCCAGGCCATAACCGACATAACCTTCACCTCTATTAACTCGCTTGCCCTTACCGTAACTTTCCCGTTGTTTATCGGGATTTGGTTAGACACAATGCCATCAACTTAGGGACATGTCCAATCACTTCATAATCGTCCATCATTTCATTAGGGTGATCGCTTGAAAGAGTGTTGATTGTCCTGTTGTTTCCTTGCATGAAGTGTTTTTGTATGATACGCCATTAAAATTGACATTAGACAACGCCCAGTGAGTATTTTTAGTGATCCTGTATTAAGCGGCCACCTGTATTAAGCGGCCAGTTCCTCAAGTCCCGAGGGTGGCCGTTATATGGCTATGTCTACAATAGGGAACGGGGAATCGGAGAACGGGGAACGGGGAATCTCTAAAATAGAGAATCTCTAAAATGGGGAATCTCTAAAATGGGGAATCTCTAAAATAGGGAATCTCTTAAATAGGGAATCTCTAAAATAGGGAATCTCTAAAATAGGGAATCTCTAAAATAGGGAATCTTAAAAGCAGCTGTTACGAGAAATGAGATCACAACAGTTTTGTGAAGGCGGCCGTAAGTAAAGCTGTCCGCTCACGATAAAAATTTCGCCCAGAAAACTCTGACTGAAATTCAAGATGGCTACAAACTAGAAGTCAGGTGATGCGTTAATTCATTTACCGTGTTTTGTGACAAATCATGTTACGACACTTAGTGTCTGGTTCATAAGTTTGACAATGTGTAAATATCCGGTCTTGATTGCGAAACCGTCACAAAAGTAAAAAAAATAGTCGCCCAACAGGCGCATGTGACTACTGCTAGTCCTGCTATGATGTCAGTATAAGATGAAAAATGCGAAATGTAGAATTGTCCTATAAATGCGGTTCTGTGGATAAGAATCGAAGCAAATGTTTAAAATAATGATGAATCTTGGTGATTAACCTCCGAAGAGTCAAGATTTTAGTCAGTTTTCCTAATACCAGGCTTTTATGTAAATACCGACCTAAAAGCAAAAAAATACTCAGGCAACCTTTCATCTGAGCGGTTAGAAACAAAATATGAAAGATGTGAGAAGTAAATGTTGTAAAATTAACAGGGCTCGAGAAAATTATTTCCCATTAATCGCAAAGGCAAACTTGAGATAACAGAAACTATAAAAACTGGACTGGTCTGTAAACGGACACAATATTATTAAATGCCACAAAGCAATCATTTTAAATAACTAAAAGGCGATAATTTTTTTTGTTTGAAGGACGATTTTCCTTTTCTGTTTACAGCTATTTCAATTAACGTTGTCGGTTGAAAAAGGCGAAAAGCCAAGACCGTAAGGTAGTATGGGATTTTTATTCAATGGCTTTTAACCCTAACCCATACTAGCTTGCGGTCTTGGCTTTAAGCTTTCATCCGACAACGTTTATTGAAATAGCTGTATACGAAAGCGACGAAGGAAAGAATGAAACTGCATTGAGTTATAATTTGTTATGCGTAAAATCAAGCGGAGCTTCAAGGCATCACGTTACGCAATCGTTTTTCCCCAAAAAAGTATATTTCTTGTTCAAGAGTTTGAATGATTTTGAAATTGATTTGATTTCCATATTTACAAATTCAAAATAAGTTAAAAAGGAGCTAGGAACACCATAGAATCATCTGACCTGTTAGAAACAAAATATGAAAGCTGGCAATGCTGGATTTCTCGATATTTTGGGGGGTCTAGCGTTTTGCGTTTTGGAGAGATTTTAAATATAACGATACGAGAAGAAACCTCTGGGATTCAGCTTGCCTGGTGCGGGGTTTGGAACACTGTTGGAAGCTGTGCGATGGGAATTTCTTGGTGAAAGTCTGAGAACGTCGGCTCGGCGCTGGTCCAAAATCCAGCTTTCCTCCCTTGCATCTCTACTATACGCTCAGGTAAACGTCTAATGCAAAACCTTTTCAAATCGCTTAAATGCGCCGTTTTCAGCAACAAGAACGACAACACACAACATTTCAGGTAGAAATACGTTTATCTTGACCTTATATATGAATATTCATCACAGAATATACGATATTACGATAAGCGAACCTTTTCGATATTCCCATGACTTCCTCTAAATTTAAAAATACGAACGATCACACGGTTTGTGTGCGCCCCCTGTGAGGAAAATAGGCCGAAATACACGAAATTTCTTCGCCGACATCAGAAAGGGTACGTCGAGGGATGCTGTTTTCAATGAAAGCGCTAACCCTAATCGCTAAGGTTAATATTATTATTTAAAAAAAAAGTATTCCGGCCGGCGAGGCCGTTTAATCAAGCATAATTTTCCACTCCATATCCTGTTTAGAAGTTCCTTCAAGCCTCAGCTTGACTGGAGAGCCGTCGAAGTCAGTGAGGCCTACAAAAATATACTGACTTGATCGGGGTGTCTCCAAAACGAAGACCGAAGACCGAGGACCTATCAAAGGGCTCTTGTGCATGTAAATAAGTTCAGTAAAAAGACTTATTATTGCCAGCGAGCTACCCCAACGCGTACGGCGGGCGTTCAGCGGCGGGCGCACAACGCGCCCGCGAAACATTCAGCTAGCCATGACCATGAAAAATGACGGCATAGTTCTATGAGTATGATGCTCCGCCGGGCCTTCGGCCCGCGGGCTCCGCTAAAAAAGACAAATGAAAATATTTTACTTGTCGCTTTTGTCGTTGACTCAAAAATTGTGTACCTTCGGGCAGAATGGTGTCTCTTGTAGGAATAGAGCTAGTGATTAGGTTTCGTTTCCATTTATAGCCAATTAAAAATGCGAAGCTGTTTTCACACCTCGGCTTAAAGAAGCCTTGGTAAAGCGACGTGGCCCCGAAAACTGCCGACATGAGACGTTCTGAACAGCGACAAGTGACTCGATTCCGCTTCAAAAATACGACAAATTATGAGAACGACACAATAAACACTGAAAATAGACAGCGACTTTAGAAAGTTGTGCAATTTACCAATAAAAATTAAACATTATTGACCATATCGTTCATATCAACACGCGACGGCCAACGGTATGTTTTAATGATTCCTCGCGAAGCGAGGGCCGAAGGCTCGAGCGTAGCAAGGTTAATAAATGTGTCGTCCCTCGGGAGCTGAGCCGCGTGAATTCGAGCGAAAAATATATTAATATATATATCTGTCTGAATTTTGGAAAAGGTACCTGCCATTTTTGTTATGTCACTTACTAAAATACTGTATTGAATTATGGGAAACTCCTGAGTTCAACGAACGGGGAATGCCATCCAACTGATTTTTCACAAAAATATATAAGTCTAAAAGCACCTTTTCAATTCCAAACTTCGGTCACAGCAAGGTGTCACAAATGGGCTGCAACTCACGATCATACAGTTTTTAGACAAGACGTGCTTTTAGACTCCGTCTGGATCGGCTTGCCTACCGACTGTGAACGGCCGCAAGAGTGCCAACATCAGCACTATTCGACAGTCGAAAAGCAAAACACCGCTCGTTTCTTTGAAAGGTGCTAGTGACTTACGGGTTTCCGGACTTAATGATGTCCTTCAACCACCAGACGGGCACAAATGTGGCGAACAAAGAAAATAAAATTGACTACAGGAGCTCAAAGCCAAATGTAAGCTTCGAGAGTGGCTTCAAGATCGATCGACCATCGTTACTTTCCCACTTTGATTTGAATATTACGACGTCATGGACACGTGATAATTCCTATGTAAAAGACTCTTTTCCAGATCTCTTCTGTAGTTAGCGCGAAAGTGGTTTCTGCTAACGTTAACAAGTTACAACTCAGGGCGTTATATTTACTTCAAAGTAAAACCTAGAATTACCTCGAAGCTTACTTAAAATACAGTGCATTTTAACTGTTTGTTCTCATTAACTCTTTCTGTAAACCGTTCAAAGCTTTCGTATGTGATGTTGTTTTTTTACGCGCTTGTTGTTTTAACTCCCTTTTTACTAAATTGAAAACGTTTTCTATGTAGAAGAACACCTGGAAATGCTTTCATATCATTTATTTTAATTTATTTGAATACTATAATGTATTTTACCAAAGATTGTTCGTTGGGTGCCCCTGTACATTTGAAGTGACATCAAACCTTCAATTGTTACTTTTTGTGAGGTGCCTTTTCTTAAAATCAGACAGATATATATATATATATATATATATATATATATATATATATATAAATTGTTTCTTATTGTTTTCTTCTTGCCGTTAGGATCAGTCTTGCCGTCTATAATTTGTCATTTGAAGTCTTTACTGATCCAGAGGCCGGATTCACGAAGCCCTCCTAAGTTAAGAAATATTCTAAGTATTGTTACTTAACAATAGTCTATTGTCATTATAACAATAGACAATTGTTAAAAAAAAACAATACTTAGGATATGTCTTAACTTAGGAGGGCTTCGTGAATCCGGCCCCAGGTCTACAACAGATCCGGTTCCTCTTAACGTTGTTTCGCTGTGGTCTTGCCGTATTTAAAGTCTTGAATTTAACTTCACTCTGTTTCAAACCTGAGAAACCGGTATACTGCAGCGTAATACGCTTGCGTATTGCGCGTTCTCTTGTTCTCATAAGGTTAAATAACGTCATTGTTGAAGAATAATTATAAGATAATGCAATGAGCTTAATTGTCCCCAATTTTTTTTTTCCTGTGGTGACAGATCGGATAATACCATGTTCATTACGTGAATATTATGTTGTTTTTTCCAGGAGGAGAAAGAAAAGACGACAAAGCTGAGCTAGGAAATAAAATAAAGAGTTAAAAATAGAAAACCTAAAACAGAGAAACAAACCTTTTTAACTGGGCATGTTTGTTTTCAAATCATATGACGTTACTCTCGAGAAATGTTCATCACATTTACATCACATGATCTAAAAAGGTCCATTATAAATATTTATATATATAATACACTATATACTACTGTACTATACTATACGCAATATACATACTTTATACCATATATACTATACTATATACTATTTATATAGTGCATAATATATATACACTATATATACAAAATACAATATTAAATACAATACAATACAATAGTAAATACTAAATACAATAGTTATCAGTTAATATATATATTAACTGATAACTATTGTATTTAAGTAATTACATACAAATTTATATTTATAACAGGTAAAATATAATAATTTAAGGAGGAGGGGGAATTGTAAGGGGGAAGGGAGTGTGGTGTTTGATTTGTTTCAGGGGGAATTAGGGGGATGGGGGTTCGGGTGGGAGTGGGATATAAGTTATCATAAGCATCACATAAGGTAGTTGATAAGGTAGTCGATAAGCTGATAAAGTAGTTGATGGTAGTAGTAGATTTAGTATTTAGAACCTAGTATCCATTGTAACTATTGTTTTAAGTTATTACAAACAAATTTATAACAGGTAAAATATAATTATTTAAGGGGGAGGGGGAATTTAAAGGGGGAAGGGGATGGGGGTGGGGTGGGATATTAGTAATCGAGAGCATCACATAAAGTAGTTGATAAGGTACTAGTAGATTTAGTATTTAAAACCTAGTAGCATTAAAATAAGTTTCTCTTGTAAGTAACATTATTTTATTTAAGCTGTACAGTATTGTATCTCTGCATTGTAAATTTTTTTCCTACTTTTTTACGTGTGTGTAGCAATTAATATTAACATTAAAAATATTAAAATATTTACTTATTCATACGCCATTGAATATTCATGATCCCTATGATGACGTAATTAACATTATATTAGGCCGTGTTAATTAATGCAAGGGTGTCAGTTCGCAACTGTAAGCTTTAGAATAGTCGCAATGGCAACTGACGGACCAGCGCGTCCTGCCCAGTTAACTTCGCAGCTTTCTTCAGAAATTCGCCAAGTTACGGGAGTTTTACAGCAGAACCCTGGCGTTTCCGAGGCCTCAACAGCGGCGAGTTCTGCAGTTGCAGACGCTGCAACAATTTCTTCGGCTCCAAGTTCCGCAGCTTCGGTGTCGCCGAGTTCCTCAACGGTGCCACGCATTTCAGCCTCGGTGGTTTCCACTCCAAGTTCATCTGCTTCGGGAATTTCTCAGGGTTGCCTTGAGGTAAGAACTTTGAAGATATTTGAGTATTTTCATGTTATCTTGACCACCACCTTGTATTTTAGCCCTGTTTTATCTTGACCTTTTCGGTTTCATTGTTTTATTCGACGTATTATGAAGCGTTTGGTCGGTGTCGTTTTATATTTCTAAGATCTCAGGGCCTGGTCGCACTACAGTCAAAAGCAAAAATCCGCCCGTGCAAAAATCGAGGAAAACAAAACAAACCGCTCCGGTGGGACACGCTTTTTGTGGAATGTTTTTGTTTTTATATCATTTTGCACGGGCTAAATTTTGTTTTTGACTGTAGTGCGACGAGGCCCTTATTCAGACGTGATGCGCTGCGTGGGCTCACGTGTTAAAAAAAAGAAAAAAAAAGAAAAAAGAAAAAATCGTGATGCGCTGTGTGAGCTCACGTGTTATGAGTTAAACGAGTTAATCATGATGTGCTGTGTGGGCTCAAGTGTTATGAGTTATAAGAGTCAATTGTGATGCGCTGTGTGGGTTCACGTGTTATGAGTTATAAAAGTCAATCGTGATGCGTGGGCACACGTGTTATGAAAAAAAATCGTGATGCGCTGTGTGGGGCTCACGTGTTATGATTTATTGGAGTCAATCGTGATGCGCGGGTGGACTCACGTTCTTGGAATAGAAACATGACGTGTCTAATGATATTTAGACGGAAAATGAAATTGATATTCTATAGCATCCCTTGTTCACCTATCGTAGGCGGTGGTTCAAAGCTTACAGGAACAACTAGATGTTATGAAGAAGAAAGCGGACGCCGCCATAGTAGAAACAGCGCTGTCGACATTGCAGCTGCTGGTCTCCAAGCCATCAGCTTTATTTGATCCTTATGCTGCTTTGGCAGCGTTAGAGCAGTTGGTAGATTCCGCTAGAGAGGTTAAGGATGACAGGGAAAATAGATATGAGATCATTCTTCGTCAATTTCGCCCAACGGTTCAAACCTCAGCTATGCAAAGTGTTTTGATAAAGTTGGTTGCGGATAAGGAAGAAGCGGAAGTGCTGAACTGAGTGATTGACAAGTCGACTGTCCGGAGACAGTCTGGTCCTGTAAATTCAAGAGCATCGGGGCAGCACGCGCTGGTACCGCCCTGGGTACTTCTATCGGGGACGCCGGCGGCCGGAGCGCCAGCCGTTGAAATGTTACTCTTGTGGAAAACCGGGTCATTTTCCCCGCGATTGTAATAACAAAGTATAATTCGAATTTTGTGTACTGATTCATTGACAAAAATCGTTTTGCCGTAATTTTACCGTTCTCTTGATTTCTTCATTTATGAGTTGTTTTAGCAAGAATGATTTTTTACCCATGGTAGTTCGCTTGATTGTTTGATTTGCTGTCAGTGCATGATATCTTTTGTAATGTGTAATATATCAAAAATACAGATATCTTTTAAAGACAATTTTTTAAAGACAATTTTTATAGACAATTTTTTAAAAACAATTTTTGCTGTGAGCCCCCAGGCGAGTAGCACACTAATCTTCGGTTTGCCTGTGGTTCCTTGGGTTCCCTGTGCCTTATGTTATGCGGCAGTCTCGATTTTTGTTTGTCACGATGATTTTGAGCAAGCGTACATCCAGCGGTGTCATCATAACTTAGATGCGCCTGGCTCTAAATGCGTCTTTCGCCGTCCATAGCACGTGCTCGCTTCTATTCTTCGATTTCAAAGTAAGTGTTTCTATTTGCAAAATGTTTCATGCCAAATTCAAACTTATTTGTTGCTGGAAGCATTCATCAAGGTCAACAAAGCTTTAAAGACATTTCACGGGGAAGGCAATGTTTTGTTGTGAGTTTTTCAGCGTTGACGGTTACGTGCTCATATTTTGCCGATTGAACAATGGATCACAACTGGCTTATTCTACTTTGCGAAACGAAACGAAACGAAATTATACCAAATGATTGAAAATGCATTACTATTTTGCGAAATGTTTACTTGTGACGAATTCAGTCGCATGAAAAATATAATGGCTGCCTATGTCACTAAAATAGAAACCTAAATAGCCTGTAACACGTTACCAACTCTGTTCTTTGCTGTTAGATCTTTCTCTGGCAATGGAACAACCCATTTCGCAAAATAGTAATTTTTGTAAAATTACTATTTTGCGAAATTCTGCGCTGTTTTCCTTTCACGTAAATATATGGGTTCTCAGTTGGAGCAAAAAAAAATATTTCTTATCCAAAACCTTATCATTTCCTGTCACATTGAGCGATTAACTAAGAACTGCTTGATGATATTATAACTCATTTCGCAAAATAGTAATTCTTGTAAGATTACTATTTTGCGAAATTCTGCGTTGTGTGGTTCCTGTCGAGGAGAAACTCGTTATACCAAATGATTGCAAATGCATGATGTCTTTATAACTTGATAAAAGAGAGATGGCCGCTATTAGTTTTCAATCATTTGGTATAATTTCGTTTCGTTTCGCAAAGTAGAATAAGCCATCACAAGAGCATTCATCTAGGTCACGAACGATTAAGTGACATTTCACGGGGAAGGCAATGTTCTTTAATGAGTTTTTCAGCGTCGTTACGCGCTCAGCCGGTTTGCCGATTAAACAATGGGTCACAAAGAACTACTTATAACAGTATGTAATTCGAAAATGATGGTATGGTAATTGACCCAATAGAGTTTTTCTGTATCCTCTGTTTTTCACAGGCCTATGTTTTACACAGGTTTGTGTAATTACCATAATTTGAATAGAGTTTCATTAATGCAAAAAATGAAACGTGTCCGTTTGTTTCTGTGACCCAACGAAAACAGTATGGTCCCACCGTTTCCATGCTTCATCACAGCATTCTGTTATTTTTAATAGAATATCTACAGATGCTTCAAGCTTTAGAATCTTCTCGAATTCCTCCGCCTTTTCCATTTCAGGCCCTTATGGCTTTTTTGGAGTGTTTTGAGGTTTTGTTGCGAGGTCTTAATGTTCCTCCGAATGTTATCCTTCGGCGGCATTACAACGGTAATCGTGGATTGATCAATATTAATCCAAGTGTATGGAATAAGCTAGCCATTAATCCTGAATACTTCTGGCTGCTTACTGGTGAGACGCCTAGAAGTCTTATGAATGTTGTTGAACGAATTGGACATGACATAGAGATGCGAGTACGAAATTGCTGACATCCTCGTCGTCGAGTGCGTCGAACTCGCTCCAACGCACTTTGTGTCTATGACAGAGTACTTATGACGTTCATTTGGTTGCGACAGACAGAGGATCACACGCTAAAAGAACACCTCCTAGAAGATCAACCGACGAAAGATCACCCGTCAGAGGATCACCCGCCAAAAGATTACCCGTCAGAGGATCACCCGCCAAAAGATCACCCCTTAGAAGATCACCCGTCACAAGATCACCAGACGAAAGACCACCTGTCAGAGGATCACCCGCGAAAAAGATCACACATCAGAGGATCACCCGCGAAAAAGATCACCCCTCACAGGATCACCCGCCAAAAGATCACCCGTCAGAGGATCACCAGCTACAATATCACCCTTCACAAGATCACCTCGACGAAAGTTCACCCGTCAGAGAATCACCCGCCAAAAGATCACCCTTCAAAACATCAACCGCCAGAGGATGAACCGCTAAAAGATCACAAGTCAGAGGATTACCCACCAAAAAGATCACCGGTCAGAGGATCAACAGCCAAAACATGACCAGCCAGAGGATCACCGGACAATGAATCACCCGCCAATTTGTTTGTTGAAAGGTTTTTTTTGTCTAATTAAACCGTTCTGACCAACACATGGTTGTTAAAGATCACCCGCCAAAAGATCACTCGCCAAAAGATCACCCGTCAAAGGATCAAACGCCAAAAGATCACCGCCAAAACATCACCCGCCAGAGGATCACCCGTCAGGGGATCATCCGCCAAAAGATCACCTGTCAGAGGAACATCCGTTAAAAGATCACCCGTCAGACTATCACCCGCTAAAGATCACTCGCCAGAGGATCACCCGCCAGAGAATCACCAGCCAATTGGTTTGTTGAAAGGTTTTGCTTGTTTAATTAAACCGTTCTGTCCGACACGTGATTGTTAAAGATCACCCGCCAAACGATCACCCCTCAGAGGATAAAACGCCAAAACATCTACAGCCAGAGGATCACCCGCCAAAAGATCACCCGCCAAAAGATCTCCCGTCAAAAGATCACCCGCCAGAGGATCAGCCGCGAAAAGATCACAAGTTAGAGGATCAGCCGCGAAAAGATCACAAGTTAGAGGAACACCCGCCAAAAGAACACCTCTTAGAAGATCACCCGTCACAAGATCACCCGACGAAAAATCACCCGTCAGAGGATCACCCGCCAAAAGATCACCCGTCAGAGGATCACCCGCCAAAAGATCACCCGTCACAAGATCACCCGACGAAAGATCACCTGTCAGAGGACCACCCGACGAAAGATCACCTGTCAGAGGATCACCCGCTAACATTTCACCCGTCACAAGATCACCCGACGAAAGACCACCTGTCAGAGGAAAAACCGCCAAAAGAACACCCGTCAGAGGATCAAACGCCAAAAGATCACCCGTCAGAGGATCACCCGCCAAAAGATCACCCGTCAGAGGATCACCCGCTAACATTTCACCCGTCACAAGATCACCCGACGAAAGACCACCTGTCAGAAAAAAAACCGCCAAAAGATCAACCGTCAGAGGATCACCCGACAAAAGATCACCCGTCAGAGGATCACCCGCCAAAAGATCACCTGTCAGAAGATCACCCGCCAAAAGATCACCCGTCAAAAGATCACCAGTCAAACGATGAACCCCCAGAGGATAAGCCGCAAAAAGATCACCCATTAGTGGATCACCCGCCAAACGATCACCCGTCAGAGGATCAAACACCAAAAGATCACCCGCCAGATGATCACCCGTCAGAGAATCACTCGCCAATTTGTTTGTTGAAAGGTTTTCTTTGTCTAATTAAACCATTCTGTCCTACACATGGTTGTTAAAGATCACCCGCCACAAGATCACCCGTCAGGATCACCTGCCAAAACATCAGCAGCCAGAGGATCACCCGTCAGAGGATCCCCAGCCAAAAGATCACCCGTCAAAACATCAACGGCCAGAGGATCACCCACAAAAAGATCACCCGTTAGATGATCACCCGCCAAAAGATCACCCATCAGAGGATCAAACGCCAAAATATCACCCGCCAAAACATCTTCCGCCACAGAATCACCAGCCAATTTGTTTGTTGAAAGGTTTTATTTGTCTCATTAAACCGACCTCACCAACACATGGTTGTTAAAAACATGAGGACTAGTTTTTTTTATCTCTATTGTTTTTGAACAGAAATAGAAAACACGTGAAACAGTCCCGCTAAGGCACCCTAAACCTAATAACGTTACTGCCATGACTGGAGAACGCTTTGCCATCACCTGCTTGAAGCAGTCGAGTGATGATGAGGGATGATGATGATGGAAGATCACCCGTCAGAGCATCACTCACCAAACGATCACCTCTTAGAAGATCACCCGTCAAAAGATCACCCATCAGAGGATCACCCGCCAAAAGATCACCCGACAGAAGAGCAAACACCAAAAGATCACCAGTCACAGGATAACCCGCCAAAAGATCACCCGTCAAAAGATCACCCGCCAGAGTATCAGCTGCGAAAAGATCACGCGTCAGATTATCACCCACAAAAAGATCACGCGTCAGTGGATCACCCGCCAAAAGATCACCGGCCAAAATATCACCTCTTAGAAGATCACCAGTCGAAAGATCACCCGCCAGAGGATCACTAATTAAACCGTTCTGACCAACACATGGTTGTTTAAATCATGAGGACTAGTTTTTTTATCTCTATTGTTTTTGAACAGAAATAGAAAACACGTGAAACAGTCCCGCTAAGGCACCCTAAACCTAATGACGTTACTGCCATGACTGGAGAACGCTTTGCCATCACCTGCTTGAAGCAGTCGAGTGATGATGAGGGATGATGATGATGGAAGATCACCCGTCAGAGCATCACTCACCAAACGATCACCTCTTAGAAGATCACCCGTCAAAAGATCACCCATCAGAGGATCACCCGCCAAAAGATCACCCGTCAGAAGATCAAACACCAAAAGATCACCAGTCACAGGATAACCCGCCAAATGATCACCCGTCAAAAGATCACCCGCCAGAGTATCAGCTGCGAAAAGATCACGCGTCAGATTATCACCCGCAAAAAGATCACGCGTCAGTGGATCACCCGCCAAAAGATCACCCGCCAAAATATCACCTCTTAGAAGTTCACCCGTCGAAAGATCACCCGCCAGAGGATCACTAATTAAACCGTTCTGACCAACACATCGTTGTTTAAAACATGAGGACTAGTTTTTTTTATCTCTATCGTTTTTGAACAGAAATAGAACACACGTGAAACAGTCCCTCTAAGGCACACTAAACCTAATGACGTTACTGCCATGACTGGAAAACGCTTTGCGATCACCTGCTTTAAGCAGCCGAGTGATGATGATGGAAGAACACCCGTCAGCGGATCACTCGCGAAAAGATCACCTCCTAGAAGATCACCCGTCAAAAGATCACCCACCAGAGGATCATCCGAAAAAAGATCAACTGTCAGAGGATCACCAGTCAAAAGATGAACCGCCAGAGGATAAGCCGCAAAAAGATCACCCATTAGTGGATCACCCGCCAAACGATCACCCGTCAGAGGATCAAACACCAAAAGATCACCCGCCAGATGATCACCCCTCAGAGAATAACCCGCCAATTTGTTTGTTGAAAGGTTTTCTTTGTCTAATTAAACCATTCTGTCCAACACATGGTTGTTAAAGATCACCCGCCACAAGATCACCCGTCAGGATCACCCGCCAAAACATCACCAGCCAGAGGATCACCCGTCAGAGGATCCCCAGCCAAAAGATCACCCATCAAAGCATCAACGGCCAGAGGATCAGCCACAAAAAGATCACCCGTTAGATGATCACGCGCCAAAAGTTCACCCATCAGAAGATCAAACACCAAAAGATCACCAGTCACAGGATAACCCGCCAAAAGATCACCCGTCAAAAGATCACCCGCCAGAGTATCAGCTGCGAAAAGATCACGCGTCAGATTATCACCCACAAAAAGATCACGCGTCAGTGGATCACCCGCCAAAAGATCACCTCTTAGAAGATCACCCGTCGAAAGATCACCCGCCAGAGGATCACTAATTAAACCGTTCTGACCAACACATGGTTGTTTAAAACATGAGGACTAGTTTTTTTTTTATCTCCATCGTTTTTGAACAGAAATAGAACACACGTGAATCAGTCTCTCTAAGGCACACTAAACCTAATGACGTTACTGCCATGACTGGAAAACGCTTTGCCATCACCTGCTTTAAGCAGCCGAGTGATGATGATGGAAGAACACCCGTCAGCGGATCACTCGCGAAAAGATCACCTCTTAGAAGATAACCCGTCAAAAGATCACCCACCAGAGGATCATCCGCCAAAAGATCAACTGTCAGAGGATCACCAGTCAAAAGATGAACAGCCAGAGGATAAGCCGCAAAAAGATCACCCATTAGTGGATCACCCGCCAAACGATCACCCGTCAGAGGATCAAACACCAAAAGATCACCCGCCAGATGATCACCCGTCAGAGAATCACCCGCCAATTTGTTTGTTGAAAGGTTTTCTTTGTCTAATTAAACCATTCTGTCCAACACATGGTTGTTAAAGATCACCCGCCACAAGATCACCCATCAGGATCACCCGCCAAAACATCACCAGCCAGAGGATCACCCGTCAGAGGATCACCCGTCAGAGGATCCCCAGCCAAAAGATCACCCGTCAAAGCATCAACGGCCAGAGGATCAGCCACAAAAAGATCACCCGTTAGATGATCACGCGCCAAAAGATCACCCATCAGAGGATCAAACGCCAAAATATCACCCGCCAAAACATCTTCCGCCAGAGAATCACCGGCCAATTTGTTTGTTGAAAGGTTTTATTTGTCTCATTAAACCGTTCTGACCAACACATGGTTGTTAAAAACATGAGGACTAGTTTTCTTTATCTCTATCGTTTTTGAACGGAAATAGAACACACGTGAAACAGTCCCTCTAAGGCACACTAAACCTAATGACGTTACTGCTATGACTGGAAAACGCTTTGCGATCATCTGCTTGAAGCAGTCGAGTGATGATGAGGGATGATGATGATGGAAGATCACCCGTCAGAGCATCTCTCACCTTACGATCACCTCTTAGAAGATCACCCGTCAAAAGATCACCCATCAGAGGATCACCCGCCAAAAGATCACCCGTCAGAAGATCAAACACCAAAAGATCACCAGTCACAGGATAACCCGCCAAAAGATCACCCGTCAAAAGATCACCCACCAGAGTATCAGCTGCGAAAAGATCACGCGTCAGATTATCACCCACAAAAAGATCACGCGTCAGTGGATCACCCGCCAAAAGATCACCCGTCAGAGGATCACCCGCCAAAATATCACCTCTTAGAAGATCACCCGTCGAAAGATCACCCGCCAGAGGATCACTAATTAAACCGTTCTGACCAACACATGGTTGTTTAAAACATGAGGACTAGTTTTCTTTATCTCTATCGTTTTTGAACGGAAATAGAACACACGTGAAACAGTCCCTCTAAGGCACACTAAACCTAATGACGTTACTGCTATGACTGGAAAACGCTTTGCGATCATCTGCTTTAAGCAGCCGAGTGATGATGATGGAAGAACACCCGTCAGCGGATCACTCGCGAAAAGATCACCTCTTAGAAGATCACCCTTCAAAAGATCACCCACCAGAGGATCATCCGCCAAAAGATCAACTGTCAGAGGATCAAACGCCAAAAGATCACCCCCCAAAGGTTCACCAACCAAAAGATCACCAGCTGAAAGATCACCCGTCAAAAGATCACCCGCCAGAGTATCAGCCGCGAAAAGATCACCCGTGAGAGGAACACCCACCAAAAGATCACCCGTCATAAGATCACCCGCCAAAAGATCACTCGTCAGAGGACCACCCGTTGAAAGATCACACGCCAGAGGATCACCCGCCAAAGGATCATCAGCCAAAAGATCACCTCTTAGAGGATCACCCGACGAAAAATCAACCGTCAGAGGATCACCCGCAAAAAGATCACCCGTCAGAGGATCACCCGCCAAAAAAAAAACCCCTTAGAAGATCACCCGTCACAAGATCACCCGACGAAAGATCACCTGTCAGAGAATCACCCCCCAAAGATCACCCGTCAGAGGATCACCCGCGAAAAAGATCACCCGTCAGAGGATCAAACGCCAAAAGATCACCCGTCAGAGGATCACCCGCTAAAATATCATATTTCACAAGATCACCCGACAAAGGATCACCCGTCAGAGGATCACCCGCCAAAAAATTACCCATCAAAAGGTCAACCGCCAGAGGATCACCCGCCAAAAGATCACCCTTCAGAGGATCACCCACCAAAAAGATCACCCGTCAGAGGATCAACCGCCAAAACATGACCCGCCAGAGGATCACCGGACAGAGAATCACCCGCCAATTTGTTTGTTAAAAGGTTTTTTTGTCAAATTAAACCGTTCTGACCAACACATCGTTGTTAAAGATCACCCGCCAAAACATCACCCGCAAGAGGATCACCCGTCAGAGGATCATCCGCCAAAAGATTACCCGTCAGAGTATCAAACGCCAAAAGATCACCGCCAAAACATCACCCGCCAGAGATTCCCCGCCAATTTGTTTGTTGAAGGTTTTCTTTGTCTAATTAAACCGTTCTGACCAACACATGGTTGTTAAAGATCACCCGCCAAAAGATCTCCCGTCAAAAGATCACCCGAGAGAGGATCAACCGCGAAAAGATCACATGTAAGAGGATCAACCGCGAAAAGATCACAAGTTAGAGGAACACCCGCTAAACGATCACCCCTTAGAAGATCACCCGTCACAAGATCAACCGACGAAAAATCACCCGTCAGAGGATCACCAGCCAGAAGATCACCCTTCAGAGGATCACCCGCCAAAAGATCACCCCTTAGAGGATCACCCGTCACAAGATCACCCGACGAAAGATCACCTGTCAGAGGATCACCCGACGAAAGATCACCGGTCAGAGGATCACACGCCAGAGGATCACCCGTCAGAGCATCATCCGCCAAAGGATCACCCGTCAGAGGATCACCCGCCAAAAGATCACCCGTCAAAGGTTCACCCGCCAAAAGATCACCCGCTAAAAGATCACCCGTCAAAAGATCACCCGCCAGAGTATCAGCCGCGAAAAGATCACCCGTGAGAGGATCACCCACCAAAAGATCACCCGTCAGAGGATCACTTGCCAAAAGATTACCCGTCAGAGGATCACCCGTTGAAAGATCACCCGCCAGAGGATCACCCGCCAAAAGATTACCCTTCAGAGGATCACCCGCCAAAAGATAACCCCTTAGAGGATCACACGTCACAAGATCATCCGAGGAAAGATCACCTGTCAGAGGATCACCCGACGAAAAATCACCTGTCAAAGGATCACCCGCCGAAAGATCACCCCTTAGAAGATCACCCGTCACAAAATCACCCGACGAAAGATCACCTGTCAGTCGATCACCCGACGAAAGATCACCTGTCACTGGATCACCCGCCAAAAGAACACCCGTCAGAGGATCAAACGCCAAACGATCACCGCCAAAACATCACCCGCCAGTGGATCACCCGTCAGAGGATCATCCGCCAAAAAATCACCCGTCAGAGGATCACCCGCCAAACGACTACTCGCCACAGGATCACCCGTCAGAGTAACAAACGCCAAAAGATCACCGCCAAAACATAACCCGCCAGAAGATCACCCGCCAAAAGATTTACAAAAAGATCACCCTTCAGAGGATCACCCGCCAAAAGATCACCGCTTAGAACATCACCCGTCACAAGATCAGCCGACGAAAGATCACCTGTCAGAGGATCACCCGACGAAAGATCACCTGCCACAAGATCAGCCGCCAAAACAACACCCGTCAGAGAATCAAACGCCAAACGATCACCCCCAAAACATCACCCGCCAGAGGATCACCCGTCAGAGATTCATCCGCCAAAAGTTCACCCGTCAGAGGATCACCCGCAAAACGATCACTCGCCAGAGGATCACCCGTCAGAGTATCAAACGCCAAAAGATCACCGCAAAAACATCCCCAGCCAGAGAATCACCCGCCAAAATATCACCGGTCAAAAGATCAACCGCCAGAGGATCAGCCGCGAAAAGATCACATGTTAGAGGATAAGCCGCGAAAAGATCACAAGTTAGAGGAACACCCGCTAAACGATCACCCCTTAGAAAATCACCCGTCACAAGATCACCCGAGAAAAGATCAACAGTCAGAGGATCACCCGCCAAAAGATCACCCGTCAGAGGATCAGCCATTGAAAGATCACCCGCCAGAGGATCACCCGCAAAAAGATCACCAGCCAAAAGATCACCCGTAAAAGGACCATCCGCCATAGCATCAGTCACAAAGAGATTACCCGTTAGGGGATTCCCCGTCAGAGGATCACCCGCCAGAGGATCAAACGCCAAAATATCACCCGCCAAAACATCACCCGCCAGAGATTTACCAAAAGATCACCCTTCAGAGGATCACCCGCCAAAAGATCACCGCTTAGAAGATCACCCGTCACAAGATCAGCCGACGAAAGATCACCTGTCAGAGGATCGCCCGACGAAAGATCACCTGTCACAAGATCACCCGCCAAAAGAACACCCGTCAGAGGATCAAACGCCAAACGAGCACCGCCAAAACATCACCCGCCAGAGGATCAGCCGTCAGAGATTCATCCGCCAAAAGTTCACCCGTCAGAGGATCACCCGCAAAACGATCACTCGCCAGAGGATCACCCGTCAGAGTATCAAACGCCAAAAGATCACCGCAAAAACATCCCCAGCCAGAGAATCACCCGCCAAAATATCACCGGTCAAAAGATCAACCGCCTAAGGATCAGCCGCGAAAAGATCACATGTTAGAGGATCAGCCGCGAAAAAATCACAAGTTAGAGGAACACCCGCTAAACGATCACCCCTTAGAAAATCACCCGTCACAAGATCACCCGATAAAAGATCACCAGTCAGAGGATCACCCGCCAAAAGATCACCCGTCAGAGGATCACCCGTTCAAAGATCACCCGTTGAAAGATCACCCGCCAGAGGATCACCCGCCAAAAGTTCACCTCTTAGAAGATCACACGTGGAAAGATCACCCGCCAGAAGATCACCCGCCAGAGAACCACCCACCAATTTGTTTGGTTGTTAAGGATCACTCGTCAGATGATAACCCACCAAAAGATTACTCGTCCGAAGATAAAACGCCAAACGATTACCGCCAAAATATCCGAGAGCACCCACCAGAAGATCACCCGTCAGAGGATCACCCGCCAAAAGATCTCTCGACGGAAGATCACCCGCCAAAAGATCACCAGCCAAAGGATCACCAGCCAAAAGACCACCAGCCAAACGATAACCCGCTAGAGGATCACCACGAAAAGATCACCCGTCGGAGGATCACCCGCCAAATGATCACCCGTCAGCGGATCAAACGCCAAAAGATCACCCGTCAGCGGATAACCCGCCAAAAGATCACCCTTCAGAAGATCACCCGCTAAAGTATCACCCGTCACAAGATCACCCAACGAAAGATCAGCGGTCAAAGGATAAACCGCCAAAAGATCACCCGTCAGAGGATCACCCGACAAAAGATGACCCGTCAGAGGATCACACGCCAAAAGATCACCGGTCAAAAGATGAACCGCAAGAGGATAAGCCGCAAAAAGATCACCCGTTAGAGGATCACCCGTCAAAAGATCACCCGTCAGAGGATGAAACACCAAAAGAGCACACGCCAGATGATCACCCGTCAGAGAATCACCCGCCAATTTGTTTGTTGAAAGGTTTTCTTTGTCTAATTAAACCGTTCTGTCCAACACATGGTTGTTAAAGATTACCCGCCAAAAGATCAAAAACCAGAGGATCACCCGTCAGATGATCACCCGTCAGAAGATCCCCAACAAAAAGATCACCCGTCAAAGTATCGACCGCCAGAGGAATAGCCACAAAAAGATCACGCGTTAGATGATTACCCGCTAAAAGATCACCCGTCAGAGGATCACCCGCCAACAAAAAACCCGTCACAGGATCACCCGCCAAAACATCACTCGACAGAGGATCACCCGTCAGAGTATCAAACGCCAAAACATCACCCGCCAAAACATCACCCGCCAAAAAAACAACCGACAGAGGATCACCCGCCAAAATATCACCCGTCAAAAGATGAACCGCCAGAGGATCAGCCGCAAAAAGATCACCCGTTCAAGGATCACCCGCCAAAAGATCACTCGCCAAAAGATCACCCGGCAGAGAATCACCAGCGAATTTGTTTGTTGAAAGGTTTTCTTTGTCCAATTAAACCGTTCTGTTCGACACGTGGTTGTTAAAGATCACCGGCCAAACGATCACCCTTCAGAGGATAAAACGCCAAAACATCACCCGCCAGAGGATCACCCGCCAGAGGATCATCCCTGATCCGCCAAAAGATCGCCCGCCAAAAGATCACCCGCCAAAAGATCACCCGTCAAAGGATCATCCGCCATAGGATCAGCCACAAAAAGATCACCCGTTTGGGGATTCCCCGTCAGAGGATCACCCGCCAGAGGATCAAACGCCAAAATATCACACGCCAAAACATCACCCGCCAGAGATTCACGCGCCAATTTGTTTGTTGAAATGGTTTCCGTTCTGACCAACACATGGTTGTTAAAGATCACCCGCCAAAAGATCTACCTTCAAAAGATCAACCGCCAGAGGATCAGCCGCGAAAAGATCACAAGTTAGAGGAACACCCGCTAAACGATCACCCCTTAGAAGATCACCCGTCACAAGATCACCCGACGAAAAATCACCCGTCAGAAGATCAAACGCCAAAAGATCACCCGTCAGAGGTTCACCCGCCAAAAGATCACCCGCTATAAGATCACCCGTCAAAAGATTACCCGCCAGAGTATCAACCGCAAAAGATCACCCGTGAGAGGATGACACGCCAGAGGATCATCCGTTAGTGAATCACCCGCCAATTTGTTTGGTTGTTAAGGATCACTCGTCAGATGATAACCCGCCAAAAGATCACCCTTCAGAGGATCAAACGCGAAAACATCACCCGCCAAAACATCACCCGCCAGAGTATCTTTGTCAGATTAAACCGTTCTGACCAACACTTGGAATTTAAAGATCACCCGCCAAACGATCACCCGTCAGAGGATAAAACGCCAAAAGATTACCCGTCCGAGGATAAAACGCCAAAAGATTACCGCCAAAAAAACCGAGAGCACCCGCCAGAGGATCACCCGCCAAAAGATCTCTTCTCGGAAGATCACCCGCCAAACGATTACCCGCCAGAGGATCACGGCGAAAAGATCACCCGTCAGAGGATCACCCGCTAAAATATCACACGTCACAAGATCACCCAACGAAAGATCAGCTGTCAAAGGATAAATCGCCAAATGATCACCCGTCAGAGGATCACCCGCCTAAAGATAACCCGTCCGAGGATCACCCGCCAAAAGATCACCATTCAGAGGGTCACCCGCCATAAGATCACTTCTTAGAAGATCACTCGTCAGAGGATCACCTGCCAAAAGATCACCCCTTAGAAGATCTCCCGCCACAAGATCACCCGACGAAAGAAGATCACACGTCAGAGGATCGACCGCCAAAACATCACCCGCCAGAGGATCACCGGACAAAGAATCACAAACGCCAAAAGATTACCCGTCAGAGGATCACCCGCCAAAAGATCACTCGTCAGAGGATCAAAGATCACACGTCAAAAGAACACTCGCCAGAGGATCGGCCGCGAAAAGATCACCCGTCAGAGGATCACCCGCCTAAAGATAACCCGTCAATGGATCACCCGTCAAAAGATCACCCGTCTGAGGGTCACCCGCCACAAGATCACTTCTTACAAGATCACCCGTCGAAAGAGCACCCGAGAGAGGATCACCCGCCAAAAGATCATCCGTCAGAGCATAACCCGCCAATTTGTTTGTTGAAAGGTCTTCTTTGTCTAACTAAACCGTTCTGACCAACACATGGTTGTTAAAGATCACCCGCCAAAAGATCACCCGTCAGAGGATCAAACGCCAAAAGATCACCGCCAAAACATCGCCCGCCAGAGTAACACCCGTCAGAGGATCATCCGCCAAAAGATCACCTGTCAGAGGATCACCCGCCAAATATCACAACCAAAACATCACCCGCCAGAGGATCACCCGCCAAAAGAACAACCGACAGAGGATCACCAGCCAAAATATCACCGGTCAAAACATGAACCGCCACAGGATCAGCCGCAAAAACATCACCCGTTAAAGGATCACCCGCCAAAAGATCACTCGCCAAAAGATCACTCGCCAATTTGTTTCTTGAAAGGTTTACTTTGTCTAATTAAACCGTTCTGTCCGACACGTGGTTGTTAAAGATCACCCGCGAAACGATAACACGTCAGAGGATAAAACGCCAAAACATCACCGCAAGAGGATGACTCGCCAGAGGATCACCTGCCAGAGGATCACCCGCGAAAAGATCACCCGCCGAAAGATCACCCGTCATACACCAGATGATCAGCCACAAAAAGATCTCCCGTCAGAAGATCACCCGCCAGAGGATAAGCCGCGAAAAGATCACAATTTAGAGGATAAGCCGCAAAAAGATCACAAGTTAGAGGAAAACCCGCCAAAACATCACCTCTTAGAAGATAAACCGACGAAAAATCACCCGTCAGAGGATCACCCGCCAAGAAATCACCCCTTAGAAGATCACAAGTCACAAGATCACCGGACGAAAGATCACCTGTCAGAGGATAACCCGACGAAAGATCACCTGTCAGAGGATCACCCGCCAAAAGATCACCCGTCTGAGGTTCAAACGCCAAAAGATCACCTGTCAGAGGATCACCCGCGAAAAGATCATCCGTCAGAGGATCACCCACTAAAATGTCCCCCGTCACAAGATCACCCGACGAAATATCACCCGTCAGAAGATAAACCGCAAAAAGATCACCCGTCAGAGGATTACCCGACAAAAGGTCACCCGTCAGAGGATCACCCGCCAAAAGATCATCCGTCAGAGCATAACCCGCCCATTTGTTTGTTGAAAGGTCTTCTTTGTCTAATTAAACCGTTCTGACCAACACATGGTTGTTAAAGATCACCCGCCAAAAGATCACTCGTCAGGGGATCAAACGCCAAAAGATCACCGCCAAAACATCGCCCGCCAGAGTATCACCCGTCAGAGTATCATCCGCCAAAAAATCACCTGTCAGTGGATCACCCGCCAAATATCACCACCAAAAGATCACCCGCCAGAGGATCACCCGCCAAAAGAACAACCGACAGAGGATCACCAGCCAAAATATCACCGGTCAAAACATGAACCGCCACAGGATCAGCCGCAAAAACATCACCCGTTAAAGGATCACCCGCCAAAAGATCACTTGCCAAAAGATCACTCGCCAATTTGTTTCTTGAAAGGTTTACTTTGTCTAATTAAACCGTTCTGTCCGACACGTGGTTGTTAAAGATCACCCGCGAAACGATCACACGTCAGAGATTAAAACGCCAAAACATCACCGCAAGAGGATCACTCGCCAGAGGATCACCTGCCAGAGGATCACCCGCAAAAAGATCACCCGCCGAAAGATCACCCGTCATACACCAGATGATCAGCCACAAAAAAGATCTCCCGTCAGAAGATCACCCGCCAGAGGATAAGCCGCGAAAAGATCACAATTTAGAGGATAAGCCGCGAAAAGATCACAAGTTAGAGGAAAACCCGCCAAAACATCACCTCTTAGAAGATAACCCGACGAAAAATCACCCGTCAGAGGATCACCCGCCAAGAAATCACCCTTTAGAAGATCACAAGTCACAAGATCACCGGACGAAGGATCACCTGTCAGAGGATAACCCGACGAAAGATCACCTGTCAGAGGATAACCCGACGAAAGATCACCTGTCAGAGGATCACCCGCCAAAAGATCACCCGTCTGATGTTCAAACGCCAAAAGATCACCTGCCAGAGGATCACCCGCGAAAAGATCACCCGTCAGAGGATCACCCACTAAAATGTCGCCCGTCACAAGATCACCCGACGATATATTACCTGTCAGAGGATAAACCGCCAAAAGATCACCTGTCAGAGGATTACCCGACAAAAGATTTCCCGTCAGAGGATCACCCGCCAAAAGATTACCCGCCAAAAGATTACCCGCCAAAAGATCACTGGTCAAAAGATCACTGGTCAAAAGATGAACCGCCAGAGGATTAGCCGCAAAAAGATCACCCGTTAGAGGATCACCCGCCAAAAGAATACCCGTCAGTGGAACAAACACCAAGAGATCACCCGCCAGATGATCACCCGTCAGAAAATCACCCGCCAATTTGTTTCTTGAAAGGTTTTCTTTGTCTAATTAAACCGTTCTGTCCAACACATGGTTGTTAAAGATCACACGCCAAAAGATCACCCGTCAGGATCACAAGCAAAAAGATCACCCGCCAGAGGAGCACACGTCAGAGGATCACCCGTCAGAGGATCCCCCGCCAAAAGACCACCCGTCAAAGCATCAACCACCAGAGGAGCAGCCACGAAAAGATCACCCGTTAGATGATCACCCGCCAAAGGATCACCCGTCACAGGATCACCCGACGAAAGGTAAGCTGTCAGGTCTGCTGTCATCAACATCACCGAGTGATGATGATGGATGATGATGATGGAAGATCACCCGTCAGAGGATCACTCACCAAATGATCACCACTTAGAAGTTCACCCGTCAAAAGATCACCCATCAGAGGATCACCCGCCAAAAGATCACCCGTCAGAGGATCAAACACCAAACGATCACCAGTCAGAGGATAAGCCGCCAAAAGATCACCCGTGAAAAGATCACTTGCCAGAGTATCAGCCGCGAAAAGATCACCCGACAGAGGATCACTCGCCAAAAGATCACCCGTCAGAGGATCACACGCCAAAAGATCTCCTCTTAGAAGATAACCCGACGAAAGATCACCCGTCAGAGGATGACCCGCCAAAAGATCACCCGTCAGAGGGTCACCCGCCATAAGATCACCTCTTAGAAGATCACCCGTCGAAAGAGCACCCGCCAGAGGATCACCCGCCAAAAGAGCATCCGTCAGAGCATAACCCGCCAATTTTTTTGTTGAAAGGTTTTCTTTGTCTAATTAAACTGTTCTGACCAACACATGGTTGTTAAAGATCACCCGCCAAACGATCACCAGTCAGAGGATAAAACGCCAAAAGATCACCCGTCCGAGGATAAAACGCCAAAAGATTACCGCCAAAACTTCCGAGAGCACCCGCCAGAGGATCACCCCCCAAAAGATCACCCGTCAGAGGATCACGAGCCAAAAGATCACCTCATAGAAGATCATCCGCCAAAAGATCACCTGTCAGAGGATCACCTGCCAAACGATCAACCGTCAGAGGATGACCCGCAAAAAAGATCACCCGTCAGAGGATCACCCGCCAAAAGATCACTCGTCAGAGGGTCACACGTCAGAGGATCAAACGCCAAAACATTACCGCCAAAACATCACCCGCCAGAGGATCACCCGCCAAAAGAAAAACCGACAAAGGATCACCCGCCAAAATATCACCGGTCAAAACATGAACCGCCAGAGGATCAGCCGCAAAATGATCACCCGTTAAAGGATCACCCGCCAAAAGATCACTCGCCAAAAGAGCACCCGCCAGAGAATCACCAGCCAATTTGTTTGTTGAAAGGTTTTCTTTGTCTAATTAAACCGTTCTGTCCGACACGTGGTTGTTAAACATCACCCGCAAAACGATCACCCGCCAAAAGATCACCCCTTAGAAGATCACCCGTCACAAAATCACACGACGAAAGATCACCCCTTAGAAGATCACCCATCACAAGATCACCCGACGAAGGAGCACCTGTCAGAGGTTCACCCACGAAAAAGATCACCCGTCAGAGGATCACCCGCGAAAAAGATCACCTGTCAGAGGATCACCCGCCAAAAGATCACCAGTCAGAGGATCACCCGCTAAAATATCACCCTTCACATGATCACCCGACGAAAGATCACCCGTCAGAAGATCAGCCGCCAAAATATCACCTGTCAAAAGATCACAGGTCAAAAGATGAACCGCCAGAGGATCACCCGCTAAAAGATCACAAGTCAGAGGATCACCCACCAAAAAGAACACCCGTCAGAGGATCAACCGCCAAAACATCACCCGCCAGAAGATCACCGGACAAAGAATCACCCACCAATTTGTTTGTCGAAAGGTCTTCTTTGTCTAATTAAACCGTTCTGACCAATACATGGTTGTTAAAGATCACCTGCCAAAAGATCACCCGTCAGAGGATCAAACGCCAAAAGATCACCGCCAAAACATCACCCGCCAGACGATCACCCGTCAGAGGATCATCGGCCAAAAGATCACCAGTCAGAGGATGACCCGCCAAAAGATCACCCGTCAGAGGATGAACCGCAAAAAAAAAAGCCGTCAGAGGATCATACGCCAAAAGATCACCACCAAAACATCACCCGCCAGAGGATTACCCGCCAAAAGAACAACCGACAGAGGATCACCCGCCAAAATATCACAGGTCAAAAGATGAACCGCCAAAGGATCATTCGCAAACACATCACCCGTTTAAGGATCACTCGCCAAAAGATCACTCGCCAGAGAATCACCAGCCAATTTTTTTGTTGAAAGGTTTTCTTTGTCTAATTAAACCGTTCTGTCCGACACGTGGTTGTTAAAGATCACCCGTCAGAGGATAAAACGCCAAAACATCACCCACCAGAGGATTACCCGCCAGAGGATCACCCGCCAAAAGATCACCCACCAAAAGATCACCCGTCAAAGGATCATACACCAGATGATCAGCCACAAAAAGATCACCCGTTATGGGATTACCTGTCAGAGGATGACAAGGCAAAAGATCACCCGCCAGATGATCAAACGCCAAAATATCACCCGTCAGAGGATCACCCGCCAAAAGATCACTCTTCAGAGGATCAAAGATCACCCGTGAAAAGAATACTCGCCAGAGGATCGGCAGCGAAAAGATCACCCGTCAGAGGATCACCCGCCTAAAGATAACCCGTCAGAGGATCACCCGCCAAAAGATCACCCGTCAGAGGGTCACCCGCCATAAGATCACTTCTTAGAAGGTCACCCGTCGAAAGAGCACCCGAGAGAGGATCACCCGCCAAAAGATCATCCGTCAGAGCATAACCCGCCAATTTGTTTGTTGAAAGGTTTTCTTTGTCTAATTAAACCGTTCTGACCAACACATGGTTGTTAAAGATCACCCGCCAAACGATCACCAGTCAGAGAATAAAACGCCAAAAGATCACCCGTCCGAGGATAAAACGCCAAAAGATTACCGCCAAAACTTCAGAGAGCACCCGCCAGAGGATCACCCGCCAAAAGATCATCCGTCAGAGGATAACCCACCAATTTGTGGATCACCCACCAATTTGTTTGTTGAAAGGTTTCCTTTGCCTAATTAAACCTTTCTGACCAACACATGGTTGTTAAAGATCACCCGCCAAAAAGATCAGAGGATCACCCGCTAAAATATCATCCGTCACAAGATCACCCGACGAAAGATCACCTGTCAGAGGATAAACCGCCATACGATCACCCGTGAGAGGATCACCCGACCAAAGATCACCCGTCAGAGGATCACACGCAAAAAGATCACCTCTTAGAAGATCACCCGGCAGAGTATCACCCGCCAAAAGATCACCCGTCAGAAGATCACCCGCTAAAAGATCACCCGTCACAAGATCACACGTCACAAGATCACCCGACGAAAGATAACCTCTCAAAGGATAAACTGCCAAAAGATCACCCGTCAGAGGATCACTCGCCAAAAGATCACCTGTCAGAGGATCACACGCCAACAGATCACCTCTTAGGGAAGAGGTCAAAACAACTGCCCCACATAGGGACCCACTTTTTGGTGGTGGGGCCCCCCCTGCAGCCTGCCACCACATGGAGGTGGGGGGACTGTAATCCCGCCTGCCACCTATGTAGATGGGGGAGGGGGCCCTTACTGTCAGCAGTCACCTATGTACATGGGGAGGGGGGCCCTTACTGTCAGCAGTTACCTATGTAGATGGGGAAGGGGGCCTCTTACTGTCAGCAGTTACCAATGTAGATGGGGGAGGGGACCCTTACTGTCAGCAGTCACCTATGTAGATGGGGAAGGGGGCCCTTACTGTCAGCAGTCACCTATGTAGATGGGGAAGGGGGCCTCTTACTGTCAGCAGTTACCAATGTAGATGGGGGAGGGGACCCTTACTGTCAGCAGTCACCTATGTAGATGGGGAAGGGGGCCCTTACTGTCAGCAGTCACCTATGTAGATGGGGAAGGGGGCCCTTACTGTCAGCAGTCACCTATGTACATGGGGAGGGGGGCCTTCACTGTCAGCAGTCACCTATGTAGATGGGGGGGGGGGGTTCACTGTCAGCAGTCACTATGTAGATGGGAGGGGGGTGCCTTACTGTCAGCAGTCACCTATGGGGAGGGGGGCCTTCACCGTCAGCACTATGTAGATGGGGAAGGGGGCCTTTTAAAGCATCACCTATGTAGATGGGGATTAGCAGTTACCGATGTTGATGAATGTTGATGAGAGGAGAGGAGCGAAGCCACGGATTAATTGATTTTGTTTTAAGAACGCTAAGTATATGTATACAGTACTCAGTGTGTGTTTAGTACTGTTTAGGAATGTCAAGCGATTCCAAAAACTATTTAGGTTTTCTATATGATGAAATTTCCAAGCTACTTTGTATCAACACATCAAAAATTTCTGGCACGTAGCCATGCTACTGGAAGCAAAAAAATCACAGCGAGTGTTATATTAAAGTGCCCACTATTGTTGCGCTCAACTTTTAACATCTTTTCTTTCACTAATTTTGTAGTTGTGCCAATAAAATGTCTTAATTAATTTTTCAACTGGATATCTCGCCTACTCGCCGGAGAAGCAACGCATGCTTGTCTGGCAGGGTGTCGAAAATCTGGTCATTTCTACACAGCGCTATTGAAAACTGAAACGGATGAAGGAGTGTTGTCATGGAATGACAATATTCCCCCTATATGATCTATCAATCAATCAATGCCGCTTGTGGGGTACGGGGTCGTGTATTTAACTATACTATAAATATAATTATCTAATATTAAATATTGATATTTTACATAAAATATTGTAAAATGTAAAATAAGATTAAAATATTATAAAATCAGGCATAAAATTCGGGATTGATTGGACCGATAAGACATTTCTTTAAAGTCCATTCTTTAATAAGGGACGGACCATTCAATTTTTGTGGGGGTGGGGGGTTGGGAAATTTCTTCTGAGTATAATTTTTTTTTTCAACATCGCTATTTGCAAGAATTTTGTTCACGTACTTTCTTGTGCACGATATTTTTTCTCTTAAATTTCTTCTGCAGAAATTCTTTTGGTAATTGCCCACCCCCACCCCCCCCCCCCCCCCCCCCCCCCCCCCACCCCTTTCCAACAAAATTTTTAGTCCGTCCCTATTAAATATAAACAGGAAAACAATAATATTTTGAGCCCACGCGGCTGTCACGCGTGCCCTTTCTCATCATCTTGTTTGATCTTTGTTCGTTCAATTATAATTAAAGGAACAAAGCATTCAAACTTTCATAGGTTTTGATGTTCAGAGTGACATTTCTTTTTTGTGTCGGCGTTTGCAGACTTTGGTCTGTAGAACATGCCCGGGAGAACATGTGCAAAGGTCTTTGCGTGATTTAGGTCTCGTTGCATGCGCATTGACCCGTGAGTAAATTTGATCTTTCCGGCTGTGTTTATTTTCAAACGGATTGCATGTTTCGATTCAATCGTAAGAGAGTGTTTGAGAAAAGGAAAACGGCATTTACGAAGTCTTTTTGCGTTTGTAGGCTTGTTTCTTTGATTACTGTTCCAAAGGGAAGGCGCCAGATTTAAAATCCGACTAAATACCGCAAACGTGGGAGATGTTCACTCCGCCAGAGAAAGGGAAAGTGAGCCGCTCCACAAATTAAAATAAAGTTATGGGGCAAATCATCTCGTGACGCACAACCTATTATCAACCATTTGACTAACGTTCTAAATTGAATGCGTAATAATGAGAGGTTATGTTTTAAATTAACGATATTATTTTTTTTAAAAAACCTCAAAGCTGCAGGTATCAAATTTTTTCGGATTTGATCCCAATCGCTTAATCGAGCGAACTCGTCAAACTCTGACAGCAATTTGATTCGTTGAATCCCGTGGGAACCTGCGCGGCGCCCCAGTGTGCACCTCGTTGGAACCTCTAATTTCATTGGTCCTTGATGAGGTGCACCTCTATTGTTTTTAGGGCTAGGGTCCATTGTTCTTGTGTTTGTTCTATTGTTTTCTTAGCCAATCCTGTGAGGCGTTACAAATGGTACACTTTGACCCCTCTCGGCATCTCGCTGCGCTTTGGCGGGCGAAATGGCCGCAAAAAACGCTTTTGATGTTTTGGGCAAGAAACCAAAGCCACTTCTTACTGAAGCAATGGAATCGGTGGCTCGCAAATATCCACAGTGGAGGAATAGAATTCTGGAAATGGGGAAAATTCCCACGTATCGCAAGAAATCGTACAAGGAGCTATCGCAGATTCTCACTAACGAAAATTACGCGCGTAGTGGCCTTTCAAGTGTGCGGGAAAATCTCACATCTTTAGTGGAGTACATCAACGTGAAGCTCACTAAAGTACTTCATTCAAGTCTTTCGGTAAGCGAGCAGAAAGCTTTCATAGAATCCGCTAACAGTAAAATCACCGCACTGAAGGACAAAATTAACATTCTAGCCTTTGGCGGACAGCTTTATGTAAAAAGCCACCGGAGCGTTAAGAAATTCATTGGGCTTTTGGAGCTGAAAGGAGTATACATAGAGGCAAGCGACCATGGGCAATATGAAATAGAGAGTGAAAATTTATCGACTTATATTGCCCTGAAAGACTGTCTTGAAAACGATCTCGAGCAGTTTATCAATTTTATTATCAAGCGAGGAGAAATAAATCGCCAGTATCATCTTGATTTGCAAGACAAGTCAGTGTGTATCCGAGCGGATGCAAAGAAGAAAAAGCAACAAAAATTAAATTCTCTAGCTCCACCACGAAGTGTCTATATCCCATTGGTGAAGGTTCTTCTTTCGGCTAACAATAGACAAACCGACGATGAAGTAGAAGGCGAAGTGGAAGGCAAAGGAGAAGGCGAAGTGGAAGGCAAAGGAGAAGGCGAAGTGGAAGGCGAAGTACAGACTGAAATAGAACATCACCAGTCACAAGGAGACCAAATCGATCAGAACGAAAAATGTGAAGAGTTAGATGAAGAACAACGAGAACTGCCGCCGGACAAGAATGAAAGTGACATTGAAGAAAAGGAACGGGAAGACGGACAAGAAAGTGCCGATTGTTGGGGATATATGTGACTCAGACAATGAACTTTTAAGTCTAATTGAATTTATTTTAATGCCATTTAAAGATCAGTGCGGTTATGTGAAAAGCACGGACGTGTTTCCGGTTTGGATGGCAATAAAAAGAAAGATCGCCAAGGGTCGTCCAAATCTAAAGGATTCGACGATTCGACGGTAAATTTACTACATATTTTTTATATTGCACAGTTTGCTCGTTTCATAGTATTTGCGTTTGCACTTTTTAGGAACAAAGCGTTTCGTTTGGCTCTTCAATATATAACACATTTTTAATTGCACATTTAATGTATAGAAATATTCCGACTAGGAAGTCGAAAGTTACTGGCAGACTCGCAGTATTTTTAAGATCAATCGCTGCGTACGTTTACGACTACAGGCTAGAGACAATTCAATGTATAATCACTATAAAGTACAAACAATAACAATAATTATTGTGTTAAATAGAAGCTTATAGTATAAATACCTGATGGAAAATGATTATTAAATATGGTGTCGCCCTCTGCTTTGACGCATGTCCTGAGTTCCTCAGTTTCATTGAACGACTTAACACCGGTATCTAAGGGAAATTCCATTGGCAATCTCATGCTACAAGAAGTTTACCATTTCTCTTCTGGATTTAGCAACGGCTGTTATGGTTTCGACTTTCCGAGATTTTTCATGAAATGAAATTCACAAAATTAATCAGCTAGGTTCTTAGAGCTTTGTGAGGTTCTGCGAGCCACGTATTTCTAGTAAAATAAAGTCCAACAACAGCTCCAACAGTATGGGTGGTATATTGATACAGATCTTTACAGTTTTCAAAGTCTTGTTTTTCGAGCGATCTTATTTTTCGAGGTCTTTATTATAGGCCTTAATTTCCGAGATAACCGACATTCCTGGGACAATAACGAACTTTACTGAAAGAAATTTTTATTTTTAAGGTCCGTTTACACATGTCGCGCTCTCCAATGCAACTTTTTTCGCAAGTGCGAACCAGCAACGATTTCCTGTGTGATTCGGGTGCGACATTTGCTTTGATTCGCTGTGACTTCCCAAAAATCGCCGTCCAGTTGCATCTGCGACATCGCGCGACAAATCGCTTCCCAATCGCACTGAAATCGCCGCTACACTACATATGCGATTTGAAGATGCAACTTGCGCGCGACAAAAAATGCACCGAAAATGCACAAAAACTCATCTGTGTAAACGGGCCTTTAGACGGGTTTTGTTGATTAATCCCTCGTGCTATTTCGTTCTTGCCGCGCCATCAGATACCCGATTTGGCGGCTTGCTTATGGGCTCCTAGCCGTTCGTAAAAAAATAGTCGCTTAAAATTATATTTTTATCTTTTTAGTCTTACTGAACCGATAGTTTGTCGTATTACTCTTGAAACCGGCGCGTGTACATTATTTTTTAACAATGACCAAATTAAAGAAGTCGACAAACTGTCAAAAAGATGTTATGTTAAACATCGTTTTGACACTTTGTCGATTTTTTGGCCAATCAGTAGGCAGGCAATCCCAAGACGCGTCACAGACGAGGGGATTCCGACAGCCACGTGGATTATTCTAGTTTCATTTCTCTTAGAAAAAAACTCTCATTGACAACGCGTTTTTAATACGAAAGCTCCAGTGATAGCAAAATGTTTCGTTTAGATCTGAGTACACCATTTGGTATACCCAACGAAGGCAACACATGCTATATTAACTCTGTTCTCCAGTGCTTGTTATCCAACAAAGATTTTGTGACTTTAGCTTTGGAGCACCATCAAGTACAACAATGCTCAAGTAAGTTATCGTTAATGTCTTCTGCGGACCGCTTTATTCTTTCTTTCTTCAGACGTTGATCTTGTCATTTCTTCTTAATATAGATTTTGGGAAGGATTGCAATTTACCATTTTGCGCTTTATGCGAGATCGCTTGTATGGTTCTATCTGGTCTTACCGGGGAAGCACGAGGAATCATGTTCAAGAGTCAAGTTAATTGTGAGTGAAATAAAAGAAAGAATTAAACAAACAAACAAACGCACAAAGAAAGAAAAAGAAAGAAAGAAAGAAAGAAAGAAACGATTGCGTTAAGATTGTATGGCCGGGTAGGAGCTAAAATTCACGTCTATCTTGCACTCGCAATATTTCCCCTTCACTTCCCACCATCTGAATAGCTAAATATCTGAATGGCTAGGACAAATTTAAAAAGTGATTAGACAGTTTCTTTTGCTTGGAATTTTTAATAGCTTGGAAAACATAAATTCTCAGAATATAAACAAGGGCCGGAAAACAGACGGCCATCAAAAACCGCTAGAAAGTACAATGTGCTCCAAAAAGCGTCGCATAACTCAGCGCCGCGGCGCTTTCTTAAACGGGGTATATGTTTCGCTTTAAACTAACTGCCGTAAATTCATTCTCCTGAATAACAATATTTTTGAGTTCGCAATGCATATTTTTAATTGTTCGTTCACTTTCGCTATCTTTTTTATAACTTTTCGAATGCTTAGTTCCATTATTGTGAAAGCCAATGTAAACTTCGCCTGCGTGGCAGGCGTTCGAAGGGGAATGGGAGGCGAGGACGCCCTTCGCGTTCTCGCGCGCCTGAATTCTTCTTTGAACGAGAGATGGCAACCGTCTTTCTTCCTTTTTTTCTAGTAAATATAACCTGTACACACTCTTTTAATGACGTTTTTAATGCAAAAACTGCACGCTGTGTAGTTCTTGAACCTAATTGTATGTTATTGTGTAGAATATTTTAAGTAAATTGTAATTGATATTTTAGAATTTTAGATAGTGTCCCCAATTAGTGGTTTTAACTGCTACATGTAGTATTTTATTGACACTTGAATAAAATTATTATTATAATTTTTATTATTATTAACAAGTGACGGCTTTAAATAATTCAAGATTTTGGCAGTTTCTTGGTGCTGCGGATACTGCTATCACAAAATGGCGTAAAACAAAATTTTTTAAAAGAAAATAACCAATACCCACACCACAACACGACACTTTTACAAGTCAGCCTCAAGTTAGTCTTTGTTTTTGTTTACATACGGGAGTTTCGATACTACATTACACGTGATCGCGAAAGGTCAGAGGTGAGATACAGTAATGTTAAATAATAGCTTAATTTGCATGACTATCAAAATAATCCTAATTTCTCGAACCCTCGGTTTCTCGAACCTCCCGATATATATCGCGATAACTCGAACCAGTTGTCGTTTTCTTTGGACTTGCTTCACACCGTAATTTTGCCCTAGTCTGGGGAGGAGCGTCGCGTGACGAGACAAATAACGGCTGCGTGGGAGACTAAGGCCCAGTTTAGACGCCGAACTCTTCATGAGCCGAACTTAATTCGAATTTGGACCGACCCAAATTAACAAAAGTACGCCTGTTGATTCAGACGCCGAACTTAATTAGCCGAACTTAATTCGAATTTGGACCGGCCAAATTAACAAAAGTACGCCTGTTGATTCAGACGCCGAACTTAATCAGTCGAACTTAATTCAGTTTGAAGAGCAACAAATCGAAAGGACAGAAGTTTTCAGACAAAGTGTAAACATACGAGAAACTACATGTAAAATAAGTTACAATAATTCATGCATTAGGTTCGGCTCATGAAAAGTTCGGCGTCTGAATCAAAGCCGTTCCAAAGCCGAAATTCCCGGCTGAGCCAGGCGGGAAGAACGGCTGAGCCGTTCCAAATTCAAATAGCCGTTCTTAACTGATTCAGACGCCGAACTTTTCATGTACTTAATTCAAGGTATTAGGTTCGGCTCATTAAAAGTTCGGCGTCTGAACCGGGCCTAATTTTAACCCCGATTTCTCGAACCCTCTTTAACTGAAACTCCCGCAAACTCGAACTAATTCTCGTCTCCCGTGGGAAAAATTAAACCTCGATAACTCGAACCTTTCAAAATTTACAAGCCTCTGAGTGACGATTTCAGTTACATTCTGCACCTTGAAGCAAATAAACACTTCCGGACAATTTTTATTGTGACAAATCTGTCATCAGATACTAGAAATACAATGCTGCTATTGCAGAATCAATTGCCTCTGGTTCCTTTGTTCAGTTGTTGTCTTGAAGCTGTTGTTTTATTAAAATAAATTTATTAAATAAATCGATGAATTTTGTTGTCCCTTTGAAAATTTTCTCGTTGCAAAACGGCAGAAATTTATCACACGTTATTTTTGTTAAAGGTGTAAATTAATTGAAATGCTGTCAGTATAACTGCCTGCGATAAAACAATACCTTAGCATTTTAGCGTAATCTTAGGCCACCTTCGATTTCTCGAACTCCCGATTTCTCAAACTAATTTTCTATATTTAAAAATATCGTAATATAAAAGGTAACACTGGCCTTGCACAAATCCTGCATGTCGCAAAAAAAAAAGTAAGAACATTCCAGCCGGGTAAGTACGTGCAAGTACGTGCCTGAGATATTTTTTTCTTTTAGATCAAATTTAAGATATAAGAGGACTGTTGTTGTCATTGCCGATTCTTTTTTTTTTTTTTTTTTTTTTTTTTTTTTTTTTTTTTAATAATAACATTTATTCAATCAACAAACAACAAAAACTTACAACACTACAATACTTACACTACTTACATTATGATAATTACAATACAAAGGACTACGATATTTATTCTACTTACAATACGATATTTACAATACAATAGACTACGGTACTTACTCTACTTACAATACGATATTTGTAATACAATAGGCTAATGCGCTTACACTAATTACTATAAAAGAACAGTAACAGGGCGTTTATCCAAACAATAGCAAACAAACAAAAACAAAAGATAAGCGACAAGTATCTTTAAACATTTATTTTGGCTCTTAAAAAAAGAAAGATGAAACTTTAAGAAAAAAGAAACTGTCAGCGTAGCACACCTTGGGGTTCGTAAGATTTGTTGTTTTATTCTAAAAGGAGCTTGAAAAGTGGCCGAGGAAAGGTTTCCATTTTTCAGATGACGTATTATGTGTTTTTGTTTCAATTTGGTAAGCTTTTTCTAGAAGGCGCACGAAGACTGAAAGGGTGGGAAGCTCCTCCTTGATTTTACTAACCCAGATGTAATATCGACTCATCAGACAGCAGAAGTTAATTTGCAGTTTTGTGTGTGAGGAGTCTGGCCTCAGCCCTAAGGCGGTACTCATGTCTAGATGTTTTCCTTTCTGTACTAATGAAAGCGACTCTAACCATTTTGTAAGGTCTTTGTAAGGAATTGCCGATTCTTTGATTTTAGGAAAAAGTATTTGATACTGACAGGAGATATTTTTTCCAAAGCCGTCATTTGTTGCTAGCTCTGGGCATAACAATATTGTTTCTTTGGCGCCTAGTTTGCAAGATCAGTAGTAGTCGCTGAATGCTAGGATCACTGAGTTTCATTTAACACTCCGCGATTTTGTGTGAGCGCCAGTCTGCGGTTTTCATGGCTTCCGAGATGGTGTTTCTTCAGCACGGCTCAAGATCCATAGAATAATAGCATATTACGATTATTTTTGACTCCTCAGAGTTTATTCTGAGTTTAAGTTGCGTGTCTTGGAGCTAGGCTGTACTTTCGTTGTTAGACGTATGGTGTTATTGCATCCAGCATGACTGAAATCAGTTTGTGAAATATTTGAATCTCCAGCATGTTTGCTGTTTCATAATTCTCACGCCCGGATGCAAGTGATTAATACTTTTGTACAACAATTCAGCGAACTGGCTATGGGTTTGCTGTACGATTCTAACCTCAATTTTGCTCGCATTGCAAAGGTCGAAAGTCGATTTGCAAAAAAAAAAAAACAGTTTCTTTTCGTTTACTGGCGCCTTCGGCCGTCCACTCTTGGGAAACCGTGAGGCTATATTAAAGACTGCTTACTTTGGACGTCAAAACCTTGTCCACCGGTAGCGCAAAACTACGAAAAAATCGTTCAAACCGATGGATTAATAATTAATAAAAGCTACGATAACAGTCACAGACTTTCAATTACTAAACAACTTTGAACGATGCAGGAAGATTCTGATTCACTATGCAATGTTCGGTAATTTCGGTGGCATCGAAAATGGCGGATTTCACCGTTTGAGCGCGCAGTGCATTTTGGATGACTCGGGTCCTTCAAAATAATAATAGTTTCCGCAACACCAAGAATACCCAGAATTTTACAACGGCTTGTTTTGTAGTAAACACGACATGTATTTAATACATATAATCGTATTATATTGTAATTATGTACAGACTTATCCAACACCCTTTTTGCCGGTCGTCAAGAAGACGCTCACGAGTTATTGCTTGGCATTTTGAACAACATTGACATGGCAAGGGGGTAAGTGTTCTTTTTATAATTGATGGTGTGTTTTTTAAAAGAAGATACAGGGTCCCAAGCGTATAAGCCTTAGGACTAAAGGGGCCATTCTGTACAATCATAGATCATTTTACAGTTGTGCTTAGTACCCTGGCCTTTGAGTGAAAGTGAGGCTGCAGTTGACTTTGTTTTGATACAAACCTTTTTGCTTTTCATATGCAAATCATGTTAGTTAGAATAAGAACAGGGTGATTTACATATGAAAAGAAGGAAGGTTCCTATTAAGGCAAAGTCAACTGCAGCCTTATTTCCACACAAAGGCCAAGTTACTAAGCGGACGACTGAAAATTGGTCAATTAAAGTTACCTACCTACCTAATAATGGTATCAATACACAATTCCTGATTGTGATTGGTTATCATCTGTACACCTACTTTTTAAGTTATTGGAGCGTGGTCACGTCGGTGTCTTATTTGCAAATATTCCTAACGTCGAATTTTGTTATTAAATTATACAATTAATGTTTTATTCATGGTACATAGGGAGTAGCTAAACGAGAATAAGGCTGCAACCAGGAAAGAGCATTGCTGAAAATGCGAAGCGCGGGAAACCGCGAACCTTGCTTGTTGCGAGCAGTGATTTGCGCATAATAATTTTGTAACTGAACTGAATCTGCTACATTTTTACAGAACTGAAGCAATTACATCATTGTTTACCGGAAATATCACTTCTGAAGGTGGGTTCAGTACATTATATTAATTCCCACAACCAAAGATGTCTGGTTTATTTCAGGCGATTCTTGTCCCGAAAGGCCAGGGTGGAGTATCAGGGGCCAGTTGCATAAAACTTAACGTCCGACATAACTGCTAACGGCTGACGTTAAAATAGTAACTTTGACTGGACTGAACGTCCGACGTTAGCTGTTACGTCTGGCGTTAAGTTTTATGCAACTGGCTCCAGATGTTTTAGTAATGCTTCTGCGGTGTGGGATGGGCGGCAGTCATACATATTTTGTAGATTTCATAATTTTATTGAAAGAGAACTAATTTACTCACATCTTCTTTGTATGTAGTGGAGTGCCTTAACTGCGGAGGTATTTCTGGACGCCTGGATAAAATGGTCGATTTATCAATAGAGATTGAGGTAAATCCGAATGTTTATTTTACCGCCAGCTTTAATAAGTTGTTTAAGCTCTATTTAATATAATTATTACGAAACGGTTTTTTCTTTACAGGAAACTGTGGTAGAATCATTGGCAACGTTCTTCAAAGATGAAATTTTAAGTGGGGAACACAGCTACAAGTGCAGCAGGTAATTAGTTGGAGCGTAACATTGTGTTTTGAATTATAATGAGAAACTAATGAATATCTCTCTCTTTTTGTTTTGTCTGGTGGACCTTTACTTTTACTGCCCAAAGATGTCAGCAAGATGTTCCAGCTAAAAGAAAAAAGAAACTGACAAACCCTCCAGAAATTTTAGTTATTCACTTAATGAGGTATGTACTGACGATGTGAAGTAGGATAAAGGTCATAGTAGATAATAAATAATTCAAAGTGACTCTTAAAGAAACGACAAGCGCTCAGAGGGTGCGGGCGTGTCCCTAGTGGTGGGAGCGAAGTAGCGCAGATGTCTGTCAGATCAGTTGTATGGTGAACCTCTCATTGATGCAATCCCCTGTAGACCGTTTTAAAATCACAAATCTTTTAAAATCTGAAACAAACGAATTGAAAGAGAAGTGGTAATCCTTAATGTTCGTATCGTGTTACAGAGAGAAAGGTAAGACTCCAAAATGCCGAAATCGAAGAAAACCCCAAATGAGCGAATGAACGTAACACAAAAATAAACCTACTTTTTTACTTTTCTTTGTGTCAATTGTTATATAATCTTGTTCTAAACTTAGTTCATTTAAACAAGAAAGATAACGTTCAACAGCAAAAAGGATAAAGTTTCTTTGAACTTTAAATATGTTTTCAAAACACACTCCCTCTAGATACCGTAATGGAAGGGCAACGAAAGACTCGAGGGCTATCAGAATTCAACAGAAAATAACAAACAAATCTCTTCAGGTAACGTCCGAATGGGAGTTTTCCTGTTTTGTTCATTCATTAGTTTTGTTTTTCACATAATATGCTAACGTTCACATTTGATAACCATATTGTTGGATGTTTACATTCAAACCTGTCTTTTTTTCTTTCTTTTTTTTTGGAAGGTTTGTTTCGACCTATTTGGTGTCGTTTGTCACAAAGGAAATTTGGCGACAAGTGGTCATTATATGGCGTACGTCAAAAGAGACGACTGGTTCCTTGTAGACGATCAAAACGTTAGTCTGTAATTTCAATACACATATTTATTATTGTTGTTTTCTGTGATTCACGTGTTGAGTTTCTTTGTTTTGACCAAGAAAGGGTCAAACACATAGCGAATGGATAGGCCGAAAATATTAAAAGACCTTTTTTTAGGAGAGTGCAATAGTATAATACATCACAAAGTAACCATCGTGATAATTATCGCTATTTAAAGTGATTCATTGTTGAATAAGTCTTTGTCCTTTTCTACATTAATGATATTTATGTTTATGTTGATATAGGAGGAGTAAATGTTCAGAGGTAAATTAAAGTTCGGTAGAATATAGAGAGTCTGACAGGAGGACAACAGCTCACTTAACTGAAATTCACATTGCAAAGGAAAAAGCGACCACTTTAATAAAATCTAACTATGTGTTATGATCGACATTACTTATTTTAGGTTGAAGCCGTGGAAATTGACCGAGTGCTACAGGACAGCAGGGACTCTTATATTCTGTTTTATGAGAAATCATCAGCTGAATCGTCTTCACAGAATCCTTGCAAAGATAATACAGGTATAAGAGTTACTTATTTTGCATCAGAACACCCCCGAGGAAAGCGTTTTTTAAAGGGTTGTCTTGATTCACAATTGGATGAAACTTCACATCCCTTCCCTTATGCGTGAAAGCAATTTGTTTACAATATTGATATAGAAATTATTGGTGCTATTGATCGGTATAAAATATTGAAAATAACATAAAACATTACTATCTCTCTGGCTTTGATTCCGTTAAGAAACGACGGTCATCACATCGCAACAACAAGCAGATGGAGAGAATGATGAATCCGTTGCTCATGCGAACGGGGAAGGCACGCAGCAAGCCGGGAATGGAACTGCCGACCACAAGCAGGAAGTCGGAGTTGATACAATGCACAACGAAGAAACTGAAGATAACAAACACCACGACGATGATGACATGACCTCCCAAATAAAAATGAATACAGGTCCAGAGAAATCATCAAACATGAATAACATGAATAGTATTTCTATAGAGTCCCTACGTCGTTTTCAGCAGTGGAGGACGGGCTTAAAATATGATGAATGCTGGCTAAATGACGAGGTGAGTATTTCAACAGATTTAATACTAATGAGACTGTTCCTTTGTGTGAGAAAATTAAAGAGAATTACCGTAGTGTTATAGATTGATGCGGCGTTGAGAAAGCTAGCGAGAAATCGCCATAGATAAAAACAATCAGTATGAGAATATTCACACATATCAAGTTCAATTGCAGAGCCTCAAGAATAGTCCTTTAAATAGTATAAACAAGCACTCTTAAGTGACAAAAAAGAACCAACTACATCTAGGAGTTTTAATAAAATAGTATTTTTTTGAAAATATTTCTAATTTTCAGGGGATCAACACATATAACGCTCTTCTTGCCAGAAAGTTTCACAAAATGGTAAGTATTGTTGGTTATTATGAAATGATTGACTTATATGGCGCACATATCACATGCGTCTCATGGCGCTTTACACACACTTATGAGAATGAGATCGGGCGTCGGCTTGTTGTAGTGACTCAAGTAAGGTGTACAAAAATTCATTGCACTTGTCACTTCTGTTTTTTACAATACAAATAAACATAGTCTGTTGAGTGCGATCGTATGGGTTGGTGTAGTTCTCAAAAAATGTTGTTGTTGGCATAGACTCATTGCATTTCGACAACCTGAGTGGAGTAATCAAAGAATTCAGTCAGGCTGTTGAAATGTCAATCACTACCGTCAACAACAATAGTTCTTTACAGATACGATCGGCGCACTCCACTCCACAAAAACTCCAGCTAGATTAATTAAGAAAAGTAAAACAAATATATTGTTTTTATTTCCTTTTTTAGGGAAAAGCTGTTTACATCTTTAACTCTTTCTTTTTCCCACGATGGGAAAAATTCCACGGAAGTTCACCACAAAAAGTACTTCAATCTTTACACAAGGTAACTGGTATTTATTTGAACTGGCCCGGACTTGGGCATTTTTCCTTTTTTTTCTTACATGAAGAATTTCTATTTAGTGTACCAAACATAACGAGATTATTTTTGTACCAAATTTTTTTTGATTACCATTGCCCTAAGAACCCACGATCTTAAGTGAGCTTCCTTTAATCAAGGAATCATATTTCCATTTCCCGGTCACTTCATACCCATACAGCCAGTTAATACACACCATCGGCCATGAGCGATGTCGATATTATTAAAATCAAGCCCACTGCCCATAAAAATGGAAAGCGACCACTAAAGTAAAACGTCTTAACTTTTTGGGACCTTGGAACAGGCTTAGTTTTATTTGGATTCCATCTCACTTAATATGACATAATTATATTTTTCTTCAGTTTTACATCTTGACCAGACGATTTAATCCACAATCAACATCACTGATTAGTATACGATAACCTATATTATTCCAGTGACCTTTTCGATGTGCTCAGTTGGTGTCGCGAGTACATGAGCATGATTCCTTTATATGTTGATTGTAGGTAAATTTATTGGAAAAGGAGGAATGGGTCATTCCCATTAACCAAAACAAGCATTGGAAAGTCATGGTAAATATACTGAACAATAATACGAGTATTTCAGTACGTTTTTTAGTTGTCAGTCTACTACTAGCATACATATAAATTGCTTGTAAAGAACACAATAATTATTGGGACCTCATCGCATCTTTCTTTAGATAGTGCACGTTCTGAAGAAGACAATGTGCCTGTACGATTCTATGGGCAAACACCGTACTGAAGGGCCAACAGAAAAAAGACACTTTTCCACTATAAGGTAAACACACAATTAAAATGTTTAATACATTATAAGAACGGGTCGACGCGGGCATGGATGGTGGTACCAAAAAGTATCTTCTAGCGAGTATAGTATATAGAAGTAATTTTCTGTGATAAAATTTGCTCTTGTTAGAGTGGTTTTACTTAACACTATCTCAGAAACACTATCTCAGAACAATTAGTGTGTGATATTCCAAATTAGACTAAAGAAAACGATGGAATTAAAGTTTAATGGTGCGTATTATTCTACTAACTATTTCACAGGTTAAGTAAAATCACTCTAATATATATTTCATATTTTTGCTATATAGACATTTTGTCGAAAGCATTTGCAAAATGTCTGGAAAAACATGGAATCCTAATGAATGGAGGCAGGAAATCGCACAAGAAATTCCAAGGCAGTCGAATGCCTTCGATTGTGGTATTTTTTCTTTGAAGGTGAGCCATCTAAGCCTGGGCTGCTTTATTTTTAAGTATTTGTCTATGCAGGTCGGTCAAACGCAGATCAATTCTCGTCTAATTTCCGTATGTCCGTTTCTCTTCAGTTTGTTGACCATGTTATTTCCGGTACACCTTTATCCTTCAGTCAGGTAAGATTATGTCAAGTTGACTTCTTTTCCAGTAAATGTATTGAAGACAAAATGGAGCTTTTTGGTTACTTCAGTGGTATTGATGTACTTTCTTTACAGTAAGCTAGGATGCAAATCCATTTGGGAGCTTTTTTAAATCATGTAGGGGCTGTATTTAGTTAAATTTAATAAAAAAAATAAACAGCTATCCACAGGGATAATATTACAGAACTAAAACATTCATTAATTAAGCTCATCACGTATAAAACCAACTACAATTTCAGTTTCTGATGTAAATAATTCTGCTCTGCTCTGCTCTGCTCTGCTCTGCTCTGCTCTGCTCTGCTCTGCTCTGCTCTGCTCTGCTCTGCTCTGCTCTGCTCTGCTCTGCTATGTTATGTTATGTTATGTTATGTTGTGTTACAGAATGACATGCCCAGATTTAGGATGGAAATGGCCAATGAAATCATGGCATCGAAATTGAGGTTTGTAAAATAGAAAAAAACTACATTTTAGGGGTAACCTTGGGTAATGAAGGGTCTTGTAAGGAACATTTCTTTTACATCAACAGCCATCGCTGCGAGGATACCAACCCATCCAGTGCAGAACAGCCTTCACCCATGTGCTGTGATGATGCCAAGCCATCCATTGCAGAACAGCCTCCACACATGTCCTGCGAGGATAACAAGCCATCCAGTGCAGAACAGCCTCCACCCATGTCCTGCGAGGATAACAAGCCATCCAGTGCAGAACAGCCTCCACCCATGTCCTGCGAGGATACCAATTCATCCAGTGCAGAACAGCCTTCACCCATGTCTTACGAGGATACCAAGCCATCCAGTGCAGAACAGCCTCCACCCGTGTCCTGCGAGGATACCAAGCCATCCAGTGCAGAACAGCCTCCACCCATGTGCTATGAGGATACCAAGCCATCCAGCACAGAACAGCCTCCACATGTACACATGTCCTGCGAGGATAACAAGCCATCCAGTGCAGAACAGCCTCCACGCATGTCCTGCGAGGATACCAATTCATCCAGTGCAGAACAGCCTTCACCCATGTCTTGCGAGGATACCAAGCCATCCAATGCAGAACAGGCTCCACGCATGTCCTGCGAGGATACCAAACCATCCATTGCAGAACAGCCTTCACCCATGTCCTGCGAGGATACCAAGCCATCCAGTGCAGAACAGCCTCCACACATGTCCTGCGAGGATACCAAGCCATCCAGTGCAGAACAGCCTTCACCCATGTCCTGCGAGGATACCAAACCATCCATTGCAGAACAGCCTTCACCCATGTCCTGCGAGGATACCAAACCATCCATTACAGAACAGCCTTCACCCATGTCCTGCGAGGATACCAAGCCATCCAGTGCAGAACAGGCTCCACGCATGTCCTGCGAGGATACCAAACCATCCAATGCAGAACAGGCTCCACGCATGTCCTGCGAGGATACCAAACCATCCAATGCAGAACAGGCTCCACGCATGTCCTGCGAGGATACCAAACCATCCAATGCAGAACAGGCTCCACGCATGTCCTGCGAGGATACCAAACCATCCATTGCAGAACAGCCTTCACCCATGTCCTGCGAGGATACCAAGCCATCCAGTGCAGAACAGCCTCCACACATGTCCTGCGAGGATAACAAGCCATCCAGTGCAGAACAGCCTCCACCCATGTGCTGTGAGGATACCAAGCCATCTAGTGCACAACAGTCTACACCCATGTGCCAACCTCGGGTTCCGTTGAAGACCAAGACGCAGACCGTAGATGGTAATGAAATTTAGCGATTTTTTTTAAGAAGACAGTGGTAGTGATAGTGTTTTCTAATTTGCTACGATTGCTCAAAAAGGAGGTGGATAAAGATGCGATATTGCAAACAGTTACAAACTTACAGTTACGCGTTATCGATATAAATACCACGTACCTATTGGGTCCGACATTAGATCGACGAACGATCGAAATTAATAATCGAAATTCAAATTTTTTCAGTCGAGACAGTCGCAATATCCGAAGAATATGCAGGCGGGGTGAAGTTTTGCATGGCAAAAAGTGCATAAGCACCGCTAATTGTTGTTATATGCCTCTTCTCTCCATTAAAGATAACTCATCTGATGTTACTACAAGTGAGCCTATCGAAGCTTACATTCAACTCCTGGAAAACTGCACTCAAGAGAACAAAGTGTTTTGTTCCGTCTACAATGTTGTCATAGAGAAAGTGTGCGAGAAAGTTAAAACTGCCCTAAAGAATGACGCCGTTAAGCAACAATGGTTCTACTTTAATGTACCAGTCATTGAAAGCAGTTCTGGAAAAGTCTCTGTAGCTCCAAGCATTGCATGGAAATCATCTGTCTCGTGGTGTTTGTTGGTTTGTAATCGCCAACTGAGCCAGCTTTGGTACCTTGATCCATTGCGCCGTGGGATTCCTTCGGATCTATTTCAAGCGATGACTCCGGTATGGAAATTGCTAACGGATCCATTAAAGGCTGCCAATCGTAGTGAAAAGTTTGCCATTCCCAAACCTAACACCCTTGATAGCTGCAACATAAACTTTCCTGTGGTCAAGACATGTGAAGTTTGTAACTTGACAACAATGGTTCTTTGTACTATTGCAGCAGCCCCTGATGGACTTTTCGAGCAATATCTTTCAGGTTTGCTAGTGAATAGAGACATTATTTAAGGTTGTCACGGGAATCATAAAGTCTGGAACCTTACTGAGCTAGGCTTTTGATTGTCCAGATGTTTTATTTTTATTGTTTTGCACAATTTCACACTTACAATGATACTCGAGCTTACGACCTTTACAACACCGCAAAAACACCGAAACTCACTGCAAATACACTGGAAACTGAGCTTGGCGTTACTAGGATATATATGTCAAGACTGATGGTGGCCAATGTTTTATGAAAATAACAAAACAAACATCATTGATATGAACGATGTAAGTTAACTGAGAGTAATGAGACAATCAAATTACATCCACCGAACAGTTCGGATCATGATATGATTTCTGTATTGATATATGATTTATTTAATGTACGGATTATATTTCAACAACTGGCGAAAAGGATATTAAAATTTTATAAGTGCAAAGGAACTAAATCGAAGGAAGAAAATTGCACATTGCACTGATCTCCGAAACACTCCAACGTCTTCTTCCTTAATAGCCCTGATGCATATTAAACGTTGGACTGGCTGATTTCACCTCCAAGCTCTGCTTTCAAAGTATGAACCTTTGCCAATCTCATCAGTGTATTCTCAAAAGGAGAAAAACAGGAAAGAATACCCACTCAAACAGAAAAAAAAGTTGTCAAAGGTTTGCAAGGAATCTCGTACAAACGAGTCTTGGCGGTGACTTTGGTTCTGGTGACGTAACATGCATAAGGCCTGTTGTTGATAGCTACTGTTCCATACAAGAATATCAAAAGAAGATTATATCTTTGTACTATTCAAAAAGCAAAAAGTTCGATTCATTGATTGAGTGATAATTCACATTCCACGACTACTTCCCCGTTGTATGTCTTTTTGTCGCAACGTTCACGTAATAAAACATTTTACCAACGTTTCACAAACTAGGTGGACGTTTTTTGTAACTAAGTTTGAAGGGTAGTCGTATTTTATGATGTGTTCACAATATTTCTGGTATTAATTTGTTACAGGTAGAGGAGGCGAGGAGTGCAACAAGGTGTTGCTCGAAATCTCTCCTCGTAAAAAAGAGATAGGCGAACAGTTGTACCACAACTCTCTTCTTGAGGGACGGCTAGTACTGTTAGATCACTTGCACGCACCTCAAAGTACAGGTACGTAATCTGCTTTAGAAGAATATGAAGTTAAGAGGTGTAACCGATTTCAAATACAAAATATGATATATCAAAATCACACTAATTATAGATGAGAAAGGGACTATTAATTCTCAGAATTTCAGTCACAGAGGGATCACTAACGGCGCAGGGACTCTAGGTACAATTCTGCGACTGTCTGATTGACTATCACTCCACTCTGTGCCCTAACTACCTTTTGCAATAATGATTCTCTTAAACGTTAGAAATACCATTTTATACAACAAGTCACTGATTTTATCGCCAGGAGTAAATGGCCGGCAGTCATATGCAGGATAAGCGTCGAAGCCGAAATAGATGCATAAGCACCACTTATTTCGTTCTATGCCTCTTATCTCCATTAAAGATAACTCATCGGATCTTACCACAAGTGAGCCTATCGAAGCTTACATTCAACTCCTGGATAACTGCACTCAAGAGAACAAAGTGTTTTGTTCCGTCTACAATGTTGTCATAGAGAAAGTGTGCGAGAAAGTTAAAACTGCCCTAAAGAATGACGCCGTTAAGCAACAATGGTTCTACTTTAATGTACCGGTCATTGAAAGCAGTTCTGGAAAAGTCTCTGTAGCTCCAAGCATTGCATGGAAATCATCTGTCTCGTGGTGTTTGTTGGTTTGTAATCGCCAACTGAGCCAGCTTTGGTACCTTGATCCATTGCGCCGTGGGATTCCTTCGGATCTATTTCAAGCGATGACTCCGGTATGGAAATTGCTAACGGATCCATTAAAGGCTGCCAATCGTAGTGAAAAGTTTGCCATTCCCAAACCTAACACCCTTGATAGCTGCAACATAAACTTTCCTGTGGTCAAGACATGTGAAGTTTGTAACTTGACAACAATGGTTCTTTGTACTATTGCAGCAGCCCCTGATGGACTTTTCGAGCAATATCTTGCAGGTACCTAAAAGTTTGAGGAATAAGGGAGTAACACCTGTATTTAATCAGGGTTGTCCATTCATTAGAAAAACAACGGTGTAAAATTACAGTATGTAATTATAAAAACAGCAAAGAAGGAAAAAGTTTAGTTTAATTGACGTCACTTCTTAAACACCATATGCGTTTCGTGTACATAATATATCAAGGGAACTGATGTTATTTATGATAAAACAATACATTGGTACGTGAAAATATCAATCTTTTTTAGAGAGGTGAAATTGCGTTTCTTTGAGCAGTCGTGCTTTTTTTATTGTATAAACGAGACTAGTTATAGTTTTGAGAAATTTACGAAACATTTACGAAAATTTCCAATGATCAATACTTTCCGTAGATTTACATACGTTTCCCATCATTTTTCAATTTTTATTAAGATGCTCGAAAGTGTCCGAATAGGTTTTGATTACAAAACGACACGCTTCAGTTATAGTGGATATAACACCAAAAAATGTTTTTTTCTTACTTTTTTGTGAACAAAATGCCGCAAAAAAAGATTTGATTTTGCTTATAACCCCGGTATTTTGTTCAAAAATAAAGTAAGATTTTTTTAAACTTTGTCAAATTAGATAAACGTATTTTGTGCCTTAATCTAAAAGTTTATCTCACTAACTCAGCTATATGTCTGTTCTATTTTTAGGTATGGAAACTCAGAAGTACAACAAGCTGTTGTCCGAAATCTCTCCTCGTAAAAAAGAGATAGGCGAACAATTGTACCACAAATCTCTTTTTGAGGGACGGCTAGTTCTGTTAGATCACTTGCACGCAACTCAAAGTAGAGGTACGTAATATGCTTCGAAAGCCCTGACAATTTTAATTTTTTTTTAATTTTTGCAGACAGGAACTCTTTAGATCAATTACATTTTTTAACAATTTACAATCGAGGTACACAAATACACATTTCTATATAGTATAGCCTTACTCAACTAGTCTTGTATTGCATGCAGCTTGTTATCTTTTATATTTCTTTGTATGTTAGGGCTCCGTATCGAGTGAGAAAGTGAGGAAACAATCAGTGAGGAAAATATTAAAACAGATAACCCACCAGATTTTTTTAAACTATAATTTTAATTTGATCTTCTCAGCCAAAAACCGTTGCAAAATAGGTGACATTTAATAACTTTTATGGAAAAACAGAACTCTCCCCAGAGTCACATGTTCTTCATACTGTAAATCCACTGACTAGTGAGGTAATATTCAGAATAACAGCACCGTTTCGTACTTAAGTGGAAGTGATAGTAATTCTCTCAATGCTTGCATTTACCATACACGTTTGAATGTAAACTTGTATACTGGTTAAACGTGAAATCAAAGCTCAAGTGAGACGGTTTTTTTTTTCTTTTTAGGTAAAAAGGACGATCGCCATAAAAGACTGCAAAATTGTTTTAATGCGGACGGGATTCACATTTTTAATTGCTCAGAAAAAGTCAAGAACGTTGACTGTGTACTAAAAAAATTAAAGAAGTCAATTCTAAGTTACAAAGAGCAAGCAGTTAATTTAAAGAGAAAGATGGCCATACTTGAATTATTACAAGAAAGAGGTGGTTTCTGCACAATTGACGACATATTGACAGATTGTGAAATCACAGATTACAATGAAACACTGATGTGGGTTAAACACTTAAAACGTAACCTGCTTTTGGGAAAACATGTTCTCCCTGTATGTGTGCTCAATCCTCCAAAAAAAACACCACCGTCACTAAGACGAAATCTTACTGTGGTCGCACTCAACAAATTTAAGAGCCATGAAGAAACACATAAGAAAGCCATAGCATTTCAGTCTGGCTTATGTCGACAATTCAACATCAGTACTCAGGAACATGTCAGTATTAAACCAGACATTGAAAAGATGAAAGAAACCATCAGTTTAATAGACTGTGAAAAGAGTAAGAAAATAGTAAAGAATCTTCTTATGGATTCGGGATTTTCTGAAGCCTACTTACATCGCAAGCTTAACTTACGATATTCTTCACTCCGAAATGCAAAGGTTCAAGTCAACAATGCCAAAGGAATCTTCAAAGACGTGTGGAGAGATGCAAGAAAGCTAACCATGAGGCTACGAAAAGCTAGAGTTGCATCTAGAAAAACTGCTCTCTCTGCTCTAGGTCGCGCACACTCAGACCTAGCCCACCGACCGCGAAAGAACGTCGACCCAAACCTGATAGAAAGCATCGTGCAAATGGCAAGCCTTGAAAGTGACTCTGGAATTCTGGCGCACGAGAAGAGGCACTATGACGTAATGTACGCGTCCTCAGTAGATATTGGTACCACGGAACATAACAGAAAACTAACTCTGCAGGCAGTCACTGACATGTATAACAGAAAACACGCCAAGTTGGATGACAATCACGAAAACATATCTGCTAAAACCCTCTCGAGGCGCTGCTTGCCGCCAAACAAAGGCCATAACACAGCCAAAGACTACACGGGAGAGGCCGCTATAAAGTTCGGCAAAGTTCCTTGCAAAGGGTCAGGACCACCGCCACTTAACATGCAGTATACGAGAGCGTTCGCAAAACTTTCACAATTTATTCCTTTTCGTTTTTCCACAGACTATTTGTGGTTAAGAAGGTACTCCACAATTATCAGTTCAGATTTGAAATACCCTGTTTTTCTTGGGACCAAGAACTCTTTCAATAAGGATAAAGTTTGGATGAATCACAGAACTACTGATGAATATGGAGAGGCAGAAATTTTGCAAGCACTTCCTTCGGCTGACTATCACGATCTTAAAGCAGTGGTTGTGCCAAGTACGAATCTGATGCTAAACAAGGTTATTACAGTGGACGCTTCGGGAGAAAAGCAAATTTCATGGAAAGGCAGCAAACTATCTGTTGTATTATTTCCTAAAAATGAATATTCTACGTCGGCCATAAATCACGTTAATGAACGTTGGCAACTACGATTGCATGGAGACAACGAAACCAAGGCCCACCTATCATTGCCGAATACGAGTATTCACAGCATTTCCGTTGATTACCTACTAAAACAATTGATTGAATATCTCGAGGACTTGGAGAAAGAAGAGGATTTAAAGGAATTTATCCTTCCTGTTAGTGATACTACAGTGGACAAACTAAGACTGTCGGAATGCTTGCGAAACCAATCAGGGCAACTCATCCATCTCCCAATAAAGCCAATTCGCATCATTCCATTTGAGATCAATAAGCCTTCGGAAGTTTTAAACGCAGTCATTGGTTTGCTGAGAGACCACAATCTCGCGCACTTGCAGATTTCCCATCAAGTTAATACTGGTAAATTTGCGCTTATTTCGTTGATTGATGCCTTTGCGTCACTTAAAGAACTGGCAGACTTGAGGCTGCAAATCTCAGCATCGTGTTCAGTATTAGTTTCGTGCGTTCTCCAAAAACTTCTAGATAGACTTGTCATGCCAAGTCAGGACATAAAGAACTCTAAATTAGTGCAAGACAATGCCGAAGTCAATGCCGTGCAGCTCTTACAGCACCTTGCCGACATAATGGACGACAACATTCAACCAATGAAGTTGTACTTCAGAGAATGCAATGCGTGTGTCCTGATGTTGGAGATTGCTGAAGAGCTAGAGAAATTTGAAGATGATCTACAACTGAGCTTCCAAGATCCTTCGGAATTGGAGCTACCTGCACTGTATGGTAAAGAGGCTTTTTCGCTGTTTTCTGAACTATTGAAGGTCTCAGGAAGGGATCATATCTTAGTTTCTCTTGATAACGAACCCAGACCATTGCATGCCAGATACACTGATGGAGGGCCAGACCAAAAACAGCAAAATCTACAAACGAAAATTGCAGGTGCAATCGAGTTTAGGATGGAAGCAAGCAGCCATTCATGTATTCTTAGAAGAAGTGAAAATTGCAGTTTTGACAATGAAGCAGAAAGGGGCAATGCTGTATTAAGCAAAAAGTGTGCTACAGGAAGCACCATCACAGCAAATAAATTTTATTCGGCAAAAGAATGTTTCGATTATCTTCAGGAGGTTGGTATGGAAGAAGAAGAAATAAACCGACTGCGAGAAGTAGCTGTGCATGCCGGAAGAGATTTTGTTAACGAAATGAATATGTGGTGGGGGGTACGAGAGCTGGGACGTCGGTGGAATGGACAACCTTGCTTTGGGTCGACGATATTTGCAACTCCAATCCTGAGTCATGATAAACTGCCACTTTTGTCATGTCTGGACGACGACCTACGAGCGTATTCAAAGGCGAAAAAAAGTGAGAGAAATAGCAATCCTCGGTTTAAATGGATCCGGCTAAATCTGTCATGGTATGAGAGGCATGGTCAGGTCTACCCATCCGGGTATTACGAAGAGCGTGTGACCTGTGAAGACCCCAATTGTTGCGTAAGAAGGATGCCAAACAGTCAGACAAAAATGCTCACCATTGATACCCCAAAGGTTTCCGTAGAAAGGCCTGGCCATTATGCCGACTCGAAAGAAATGAAACAATACCGACAGAGCGACGAACATGTCCAGCGTGCTGTTGACAAAGTGAACAGTTCAGGTTTGTTTATGAGCCCCATTGATAGTACAACATTTTGGGAAAAGGACTTTTTTACTCCCTCAAAGCATGTTGGTGAGTGTTTCACCATTCACGATCTAGAAGGGAACAGCCACGACCATTTTCACAAATTCATTCAAGTGTTTCCGACCGAAATCGGTTCGATCGTTCAATCTTTACGGAAAGGCAATAGTTCCGCGAAAATCGTACCAAACAGCGATCAGTGGTTCCCAGACAACAAAACTTCAGTTGAGGAGTACCTTTCTAAATCGGTTGCCACGGTGTCACGCTGTCTCGAGGAAATCTGCCGTTGCTCTAATACCAACTGTTTCTACAGGATAAGGGGAGTAAAGTACGATATCATTTGTAGACTATACGAACACGTACACAAGAACAAAGTTTCCGTCCCTCCTTCTATTCTATTCATGGACATCCAAAAACTAAAAGAAAAACTGAAAGAAACGGGGATGCCTTTCTCCGGCACAGACCTCGATTTAAGGGAGAGATTGACAAGAGTGAACAATCAAACGTGCATTGTATCCGGAGATGAAGACTCCACGCAGCCCATTTCAACTTCTCCTAATGTAGAGGTTCTTAAGCTCTCCGCGATTGTCCACTCTGTACTCTGCATGTAATTGTTTCGCTGATTTTGGACATTGTCATTCTCATTTCTCATTCTCATTGTTTTTTTTTTAGGTCTTTTAATTAAATTCAGGTTTTTTTTATGTCAAATACACTTGGACAAAACTAAACTGATTTTCCAAATAAGAACCACTTTCAATTTTTAGACGCAACGGTTCTTATTTATTATTATTATTATTTTATATTTTTTTAATAATTACAGGAAAATGAAAACAAAAGAGAAAAATAGTTACAAAATTAGTAAAAATAAGAAAACATGTCATTAAAACATGTAAGTCGTTGTTTTTATCAGCTATTTCGCCGTCGTTGTACAATTATTTTGTCCATGAGTCCTAATGAGTCCTAATTTTCTTTGTGATTCATTTAGCCAGTTTGCCGCTGCATAGAAAAGCGCGTTTCATTGTTTTCGAAGAGCACTAGAGATGGCCATCTATGTTCTTAGTATATTTCTCAAGAGCTTTTTACATATATGGTTACCGAGTATTATCACGTTTTTGAAATACTACTGGAAGATATGGTAATTTTTGTTTACGTTGCTGAAATATTGAATATTGTAATTAAAAAAAAGCACGCCAATGAAAAAGCACACCAATAGCTAACTTTGATTTACCTTCTCCCGAATAAACTTGTAGAGTACATATAGAATACTTTTATTCACTTTGTGCAACCTCAGAAATATGAGAGTTATTTATTCAGCATATATATTTTTTTAATTATAAAGAGGAAGCCTATCTTGCTATTAAAGGGAAATATAAAGACTGTGTGTGAGTGTGGCTGTGCCAGAATTCCAGGTGCAGCCGCCATTTTCCTGATAGGAGCATGCACATATATATAAAGGATTACCGGCTGAAGCCATATTACTACACATGGTAGATTCTTGGGGTGGAGAGACATACCTTTAGGGAAATGGGGAGCAGTTACTCGCTTCAGGAATCATTTCTCGATACAGACGAGCGATTATTGGTGATTTGGCGCCACCAAAGTAAGGGGGGCGTCACTAGCTGTAGCTACTACCTTTTCCACGGGAGGGGGGTCATTAGCTGTACCTGCCATCCTTTCTACAGGGGAGGGGGACCACCAGCTGCAGCTGCCACCCTTTCCACAGGGGAGGGGGTCACTAGCTGCAGCTGCCACCCTTTTCACAGGGGAGGGGGTCACTAGCTGCAGCTGCCCCCCTTTCCACAGGGGAGGGGGTCACTAGCTGCAGCTGCCCCCCTTTCCACAGGGGAGGGGGTCACTAGCTGCAGCTGCCCCCCTTTCCACAGGGGAGGGGGTCACTAGCTGCAGCTGCCACCCTTTCCACAGGGGAGGGGGTCACTAGCTGCAGCTGCCACCCTTTCCACAGGGGAGGGGGTCACTAGCTTCAGCTGCCACCCTTTCCACAGGGGAGGGGGTCACTAGCTGCAGCTGCCACCCTTTCCACAGGGGAGGGGTTCACTAGCTGCAGCCATCAGCTGTCATTGTTGAAAAGTGGGTCCTTATAAAAAGAGGGGGTGGACACTATCTGTAGCAGCTATCCTCCTTTATTTAAAAATGGGTCCCTATGTCAATAGGGAGGGGGACACCTGTTGAGGCAGCTACCCTTTTAACAACAGGGGGGGTCCCCAGCGGTACCAGCTGCATACAATAGAAAAAGTGGGTCCCTGTCGAGGGCAGTTGTTTTGACCTCTTCCCTATAGAAGATCACCCGACGAAAGATCACCCGTCAGTGGATCACCCGCCAAAACATCACCCGTCAGAGGGTCACCCGCCATAAGATCACCTCTTAGAAGATCACCCGTCGAAAGAGCACCCGCCAGAGAATCACCCGCCAAAAGATCATCCGTCAGAGCATAACCCGCCAATTTGTTTGTTGAAAGGTTTTCTTTGTCTAATTAAACTGTTTTGACCAACACATGGTTGTTAAAGATCACCCGTCAGAGGATCACGCGCCAAAAGATAATCTCTTAGAAGATCATCCGCCAAACGATCACCTGTCAGAGGATCACCCGCCAAAAGATCACCCGTCAGAGAATGACCCGCAAAAAAGATCACCCGCCAGAGGATCACCCGCCAAAAGATCACTCGCCAGAGGATCACACGTCAGAGGATCAAACGCCAAAACATCACCGCCAGAGGATCAGCCGCAAAAAGATCACCCGTTAAAGTGCCTATGAAATGAAATTTATCTTGATGTATCGAAAGTTTCACCTTTTTAGACCTTGGAATAAAAGGTTTAAAGTGTTAGGGACGATGCGAAATGCTTTTTTTTACGGTCTCAAAGTTAGGTTGTTGGCGCTAAAAAGTGGCTCCAATTTGTGCGCGGCCAAAACCAGTGTCATATTACACTGTGACGTAAATAGTTGTACAAACTGCTGCGGGAATATAGAGAACAAGAGAGCTGACAAGAGACGTCGCTAGAGGTGGACCAATATTATGTGGCGAGCGGCCTCAAACAAACGAGATATTAGAATTCTTCGATAACAGAGGGTGTAACAAAGCTTTATTTTGCTCCAGAGGAAAATAGGCCGGCGAAATACACGAAATTTGTTCGTCGACATCGGAAAGGGTACGTCAAGCGATGTTGTTTTCAATGAAAGCGCTTATTGTTAAGATTAATATTATTTTGCAAAAGAAAATAACATTCCGGCCGGTGAGGCCGTTTAATCAAGCATAATTTTTCCAATCCATATCCTGTAGTGTTTGGAAGTTCCTTCAAGCCTCGGCTCGACTGGAGAGCCGTCGAAGTCAGTGAGGCCTACAAAAATATACTGACTCGATCGGCACTGACTGGCGAGTAATATAAATGTTTATACGGTATTCCGAATTATAAAATTCAAAGTGCAGCGCAAGTGTTCACTGGAAGGCGTCTATTCTACGGAACATCTATCAAAAATCTACACGTACAAATGCTATTCGAAACAAAACACATCGCTGAATCATTGCGTGTTCGATCAGATCAATTTTTATACAATGAAATATAAATCAGACATAAATGTAAACACGATACTTTGAACTCACTTACAAGCCGCCAGGTGGTTAAAATTTCTAGAAACGATCAATCGCTGGCAAGACACTGAACTAAGAAGCATAATTATTACGTATATACTTGAGTTCAAACATTTTGAATAAAAAAATAAAAAAATACGCTATCAAGGCACCTTGCCGCTAAAAATACACCATTCACATTCAATTCAGCAAGCCGCCTGAAAAACACCTCGGATATGCATAACATATCAGTATAATTTAGAAACTTTCAAATAGCAAGCCGCCAAGACATATCCTTCGCATTGAAAAAAAAACTTTAAGTAGACGAGCGAATTGCCAAGCCGATAAAATAAGTTCATAACCTCCACGCGCGATCAATGAACTTCAGAGAAGACCGGCCGAGTCGCTAATGCGCTAATATCATGATTGTTTGTACTACAAATATATCGTTCGCGTTCGATAAACGCTAGTCAACGAGCCACTAAAAAGAAATAACAAAAACGCCTCTGCGTTCAATAAGCTTACAACTCAACTGGCGAACCACTGAGACGCTGTGCTACTGAAATGTATACCTTTCACGTTCAATAATCTAAATGATCAAAGTCCGTCTTCTTCATGTTCACTTCCTTCGCTCAAGCGGCACAGTCGGTTCGTCTCGCTACGGCAAAACTACAGTGGACACGATCATTTCAGTTGATCAAGAGTGATCCGAAACTGATCCTCTTCACCTTCAGAGGACTGTAAAGAAACAAATTAGGCGCTGTCTGACATTTGTACAGCCAAAAACGTTGGCAAAATGACCATCACGCTAAAGGATTCCAAGGGAATTATAGCGTAAACAAACCAATGTGTCATACTATTTACGTAATTTACGTCATCACGCACGCCCACTCGCGCCCAGGCTCTCCAAAAATTGGAGCCACTTTTCAACCGAAGAGACGCATCTTCGAGGGGCTAAAAAACCGATTTTCTTTCTTTTCCTCGGGAAATGATTATTCTTTTCGTTCTTTGGACATAATAAACTAATGAAAAACGAAGAAAAAAAATTCATTTCATAGGCACTTTAAAGGATCACCCGCCAAAAGATCACTCGCCAAAAGACCACCCGCCAGAGAATCACCAGCCAATTTGTTTGTAGAAAGGTTTTCTTTGTCTAATTAAACTGTTTTGACCAACACATGGTTGTTAAAGATCACCCGTCAGAGGATCATGCGCCAAAAGATCATCTCTTAGAAGATCATCCGCCAAAAGATCACCTGTCAGAGGATCACCCGCCAAAAGATCACCCGTCAGAGAATGACCCGCAAAAAAGATCACCCGCCAGAGGATCACCCGCCAAAAGAACACTCGCCAGAGGATCACACGTCAGAGGATCAAACGCCAAAACATCACCGCCAAAGGATCCGTTCTGTCCGACACGTGGTTGTTAAGAGCGCCTGTCCGTAAAAATCAGACAAATTTGAATTTTTTTGGCAAGTAATAAATATTCGATTTCTTTCATATTATGAAGTTAGATAGATTAAGGTATAACAAAAATCACTTGATACTTTTTTCGGCCAAATATCTTTTTATTTAAAAGAAAAATTCGAAAAACGAAAGTGCGTTAAAATCGCGTTTGAGGTGGGAAATTATTGCACAACTTTGACAGTCTCGCTTATAAAAACAAGTAACGCTACAGCATTTAAAACATGAAAATCTTATTTTGCAATCTTTACATATCTAGTAGAGTGATTTTGGGAATTATTTTGTTGTTCTTTGCTTGCAAAATAATTTTATTTCGAAGACATACATTTTACTTCTTTAAAAGTACCTCCTAAACAAAACAATTTTTCATCATGGGCTTAACCTTCAAACGGATTAAGCTTCCGTTGGTCAATTTTTATAAAGATGATCTCAAGATTGCTGTAAAAATTTCTATCAATTTGCGGGTCACACAAACATTTCACTTTCCACCACATGTCTTAACACAAATAAGGTTAAAGTAGCCACATAGAAAAAATGTTTTGAAATTTTCTTACCTTATTTGTTGTAGAAAACTTATCCAAAGATCATTTTCTTGCGTTTTTCTCACCGTTCATCGTATGTCCTTTAGTCTTGTTTACAACGTCCGATAAACGTCGGACGACAACAACGTAATATTAAACGGTCGGGTCAGCCAATCTTTGTTAAACTTTCGACACTTTTCAGTATCATGGCATCTATTCAAAGGGCTAAGTACTTTTTGGAGCTTTCCTCGGTTTTGTAGTGCGCTAAAAGATATAAAATGTTACTTTGAAGTACAAACAAAACATGTCGGACGTTTGCTTTCAGTCTCTTTTCAGCTATGTCACGCAATGCAGTTTTGTTTGCATTTAAGGGGGTAGGGGTGCGGATAAGGCAATTAAATTGAAACACTTTTGCAAGAAAAAAAATTCTGTTTATAAATATATTTCAGCACCATTTAATTATCTTCGTTAGTCAATATGTTCTACAATATATTAATTGGTAGCAATAGCCTTTTGCGAGCAACGATTTTTAACTCCACTCCCCAGTCTTGCTTTGCATATTCAATATTCATATTGGATGCTTTTTTCTCGTTTCCGAAATTTACCTTCTTATACGAGTCGAGGTGCTCTACAGTGATGGAGCTACCCCTGAAAGATGGGTATACCAGGGCTTCTTGTGGATAGCATCATGCATGTGATCTCTTTTTCACTATAAATTTCCAGTTGCGGATCCAGCTTTCTCATAAGGAGAAGGGGGGTGGGAGGGGAAGTGAAAATGGTTCTGAAAAAAAGTTCGGTCCCTCGAGCCTTTTTCTTCGCCAAAAAAGGGATGGAAGGGGGCCGCTTCCCTAGATCCGCCACTGAACTTAATTCGACAACTTTCTCAAGTGTATTAAGGCTTGACCAGGGCATGGAAACGAGGCTATTTTCCCCTCCCCCATTTTTTTGCATGAGCATTTTAAATAACCAAATGAAACTTTCTGAGATTGTAAAGGGTACTAAAAGCAAGTACCTCGCTTGATCTCGTTGTCATGGTAACTATTGTTCTTGACTTATGTAACATAATATACCATTGAAATGTATGCTATTTTGTTTTAAAAACGGGGAATATTAAAATGCTTTATTCACTACCAAATTTACCATGAAATCAAAGATACGTACACAACACCTACAAAACCACCTTTTAAGGATGAATACATTTGCACAGAGTATGTCATTTATGGCGCGAAAGTAAGAGTATTCATTTCAACGCTGATTTCGTACTCGTTTTTAGTTTTTTTTCGTAAATTATTAGCTTAATTTCTCAAGTTAAAAGGCGGTTTTGCAAAGAAAAATACTTCTTCTTTAAAATTATGTATAACTTTCGACAATTAGTGATGCATAACATCACCCCATTTAGCAAAGTAGATTTGCCTCGAGTGCTAATCACAATACGGCGCCATTTTGATTCATTCATCGAGTGGGGACTGGTACCACTGGACAAAACTTCACTCTACTCTACCCCACAAGGATACAAAAGCTTGTTTTCTGGCCTCCAGAAGACTACACTGGGGCTAAATTGTCGACAATTTCAAGATGGCGGATGAAAATCATCGTTTTTAGATGTATCTGAAGTGGAATTTTCGAGAGAATAAAGACGGCAAAGTAACTCAGACCGCAGCTTTTTGTATCTACAGATCATGTTTTCTTCATTTTCGGATAAAACTATTAGGATTCTTACATTTTAGTGCATTTTGTTCATGTATGTACATCAATATACACACGTCTGTAAACATCGACTTGCCTCTCTTACCACCATCTTCTCGCCTTGCGACACCTTCGTCGTTTGAGTTTTGGCGCGAAGTATGCATTACCATAACGCGCCTTGTCTCAGTTTACACATTCGTTATACATTCTTCGCTGTGGTGGACGATATAGCGCGCAAACGGCCGAATTACTGCTCCCTTAAATTTACCAAATCGAAACGTTTCATTAGAAATATCAACTTAAAAACAGTTTCTTTAGAAACTAACAAGCATCCTACAGCTATGTGCTTTAAGGCTGAATGTGCTTGGGCAAGAGTGTGTATTCGACAAACGAAAAAGTTGTGTTCCAACTTGAAGAAGTCCCCAGGTGAAGGCAGTGCAAAATTTGGTGCCAGAGTATTAGCAGAAAGACATAAACTCTACTCCGAACATTTTAAAGAGTATCCACGATTTGCTCTTAGCCAATATGATTTCAACCGTGTCTGCAAGACAATCGATGAAAAAATTGGAAGTTGGAGACAGAATGGAGACAAGGAGATATATTTATCAACATTTTCAGTGGCTAACTGGAGTGAAGGGAATAACATCACCAAGGAAATGAAAAAGGCACATTCATTATCAAACTGTAAGCCTTGCACACTGTTAAACTCAAATCTACAAGCCACTTTTCCGGGTGGCAAGAAGGGCATGGGAGTAAAAAAGGGCCCCCTGACTGAAATTCAAGCAGATGCTAAGAAGCACATAGCTCAGCATACAGCTCAGAAAGGTCCCAAGGTAACAAACAAACAACTGAAAATGGTTGGACAAGTAATTTATTCCACGTATGATGAGAAATGCAAAGAAAACTTCGGAAAGTCGCTCAGTGATATTCTGATCCTTGTTCCTGAAGCAGGTCTTGCAAGGAAACTTTCTCCTGTAGAAAAAAGGAAATTAAAACGAGCTCAGCAAAGGCAAATGAAAACTGACACTGAGAGCAATGTGAATGAGAATGACACTGAAGAGCACTTGAGTTCAAGACAATCCTACAGGGCCAGGCAGCATCACAGGCTGGCACAGTCATTTGAAACAATAGCACAAGCAACTGAAAGAGCAAGAACAACACCTCCCAAAGTAAAAGAGAGGTCGCATGGCCCAGCAACAAATAACATCATAGGAGACTTAGATCAGCTCCTAACAGATGTAAAATCCTGGCCTAATGGTACCATAAACTGGTCTCAGAAAGCTAGGATGTACAACATTAGAACAAAAGGTCAAGACACAACACCCCCCAATGGAGGCCAGATGATCAAATCATTTCTGCAATGGAAAGAAGTCAACCTAGCCCGCTTTGAGCCTACCACTGCAGCCATCCAGAATGACCCACAAAGCAAACTCAAAGGTATTTAGAAATTACAAGGGCATAATTATCACTCAGTTTGGTACCCAGAATGCTAGCATCTCTAGATTTCAACATACATGTACATGTATCTCCATGTATCTCCAGTCCCCCCCCCCCCCCCCCCCCCCCCAAACCCCCCAGTGGATAGAGGTCAGACAGTGGTCTAATGGCCCCTTTATTAGCCATGGCCACCTACAGTTTCGATGACAGCTATTACAAATAAACTTATTGAAAGCCCTGAACATAAAATACACAAATCCATTATATTTTAGACTGTTCCAGCCAAAAAATAATACAGCCACATCAGATAACTATGCATGTTACTATAAATAACATTTCCTTAATATAATTATTTCAAACCTTACAGAGTTCCGGGTAAGACGAGCCATTAAAAAACAGAGAGGAGGGGCAGTATCAGTTCCAGTGTCACGTACCAATGCAAACATCAGAGCAAGCATCAAGAACCTGATTGAAAATGGTACATACAATGTTGGTGTTCCTGTGGTAGAGACAGAAATATCAAAGTTAGCAGTCAGCAGTGAAGGTCAAGTGATACAAAAAAACATTGATGTCCAGGCCAGAAAAATCCCTTTTCAAGATATTAGGAACGAGTCTCTGATGAGAAACAATAATTTACTAAAAATTAAAGATGACAGCTACTATAACCAGTTAACGAAGGAAGAGCTAACTACAGAGCTCCAAAAAATCCATGAAGAAGTCAGTGATGACATTGACCAAATGAGAACCTGTCTTAAGAAATACCAGCGTCAAAGGCACTGGCTCCTCTGGCATGACCACTCAACTCTTGCCAACTATGGTCACATGCTATTTTGCCTGCGAGAACTTTATGATCCTGCCATACATGTGACAAGACAAGAAATGTTGGATAAGACAGGAAAAGATGTTGATGTACAAGCTACAGTGGAGGAACCTCAATTGTACATTTTAGGCCAGAGTAGATCAACAGTTGAGGACCAAATGAGATTCATTCCAACACGACAGGATGATCTCAGGGATTTGAAGAACCCCACTGTGACCAAATCTGGTGTTGAAGTGTGGGATGTGATGAGATTCATGAATGGAGATAATCCAGCAGCGGAGATGGAAGATGGCACACAGCATGGAGGAAACTATGGCTGCCCAGGCTGTGATGGTAACATTAATTCCAGCTATGATCTGGAGTACACCCTCCAAAGAAAATACAAAACACTTGAAAAGAAAAAAAAATTGATTCTGTCTGGTCCTGCTGGAAGAAAAGGAAACTTGCATCCCTTCAAAGATATGAAAGTAAATGATATCAAAGCAGAGTTGCAAGCAAGAGGAAGATCTGGGGAGGGCAAAAAAGAGGAGTTACAGAAAGAACTATTCACCATGCTTGGAGGCACTACAAGACTACCAGCACTTCTCCACAACAGTGAAAACCGTGATGTCTCTGTTCAAGAACTGAACATTGAGAGGTATGAAGTGTTGTATTTTGAGGCCTTGCACTGTTCCATGAACCACATCAAGAATCTACTGCAAGAACTACCACACCACATCACTGACATTGACACACTCATCAAACTAAAGGAGATTCTTGCAATTCAGTTCAGCAAAGACAAAATAAGGGGTGTAGACTTCCGAAAGACCCTCATTTTTGTCACCATTGCTCTCTACCCAATGGCCACTCGTGAGGTGAGATTGCTCCTTGTAACTCTCTGTGAAATGATTGAGATCTATTATGCACAAGAGGAAGCAAGATCACCAAAGATGATCCTTCGCCTGCACAATCTCTGCTGGAGGCATGGAATCCTGTGTCGTCGGGTGCTGACTCCACCAAAGACCCTCACATCCAGGAAACTCTTTGGCCTGTACTTCCACAGCTGCATGGCTTACTCTGCCCAACTGCTTCGAGTAGCTTCTCACAGGTCTACAAATGCAGAAATGTTTGAACGCCTGTTTGAGAAGCTCTCAGACATAACTACAAAAACTTGGAGCAAGAGAATTGAAGATCTCTCCAAAAATGCCATCTTGCACTTACAAGGAGAGAAGTCCAATCCCGGAAGTCAATACATTCTTAAAGAAGAGAGAGAAATCAGTAAGATGGCAAAATCCCTCCCAAAACTGGAGAACACCATTCTGCTGAAGAGCGACCTTGAGAAGTATGCCGGTCACTGGGAAGCTCACCTGAAACTCATTGCAGATTTTCTAAAGCTAGGAGAAGGGGTATGGTGGAAGGAGACTGAAGATTGCATTGAATTCTTCGATGGACCAGATGAACCCAGCTTCCGACAAGAGGGACCACAGCTTCACCACTTCCGTTCCACTTCCATTACCAAAGAGCAGGAGCTACTGGATGTCTGTTGGAATGAATGTTTGGAGAACAAGGTGAACATTCCCGCAACAAAATTAAGAGATGATAGTGGCAAATGGCAAAGACCCCCAACATGCTGTTCAGTTGAGTCAGTGGAAGATAGTGGTTCCGACCAACATCACTGCAGTGAACCTCAAACTCATGTTGAAGATCTCCCAGACTGTGATGATGAACCTGCAGAAGATGATGACAAAATAGCAGAAGACAATGGCCTAAGCAACATGCTGGCAGAACAACCTTCATGCACCAGTAGTGAACAACCCCAAGCAGAAAATGAAGCAGAAGTTGAGGATGAAAATCTGCCAAACCCAATACCATGCAACAAAAGAATGAGAGCTGATGAAGAATGTTCACCTCAAGAACCACCGCTGAAAAGACACAAATCAGATGCATTGGTAACAAAGACAGCAAAAGCACTACAACACATTCTGGGCACCTGTGAAGAAGTTTTGAAGTATGACAAACTTAAGCAAAATGTTGCCAAGAATCCCAAATCAAGGTATCACATAGAACGCTATGAAACACACCTTGCGAAGATACAAATTCTGACACTAAAGGCATATAAGCAAGTCTTTAATGAAATTAAAAACTGGAAAGATCATTTCAGGTTATCTATGGACAGAGAAGCTACGGAAAATGACTTAAAGCAGAGCATCGAAATAACATCAAAGAGGAAACAGATGAGAACAGCTTCAGAGTTACTCAAACTGTGGAAGATTACGGTGCATTTGTCTTAACCCGTTATCTCTTAGGAGTGGTAAAATTCCAAATACAGGAATTTTTGTCAAGTTTTTAATGAAAGGAAAGTACTGCTTAAAGTTTTAATTTGAGTGGTCAACCAGCTTGTGTGCCTTAAGATAGAAATTAATCTTTACTAACAGGCAAATACATAGTCGTGTGATGAGCCTTTACTAACATTCATCTGTGAGGTGTAATTAACTGACATGATATATGAAACTGAAGAAGGGGAAGCTACTTTTGATTCAACTTAACCATGGAAACATTCACTCAAAGCAACAAAATGAATTTAATTGAGCTCATTTTTTAATGATTGGTGTTCATAAATATTTAGAATATAATTAAATAAAGCATTTATACTTTGAAAATATTATTTTGATCATGCCTGGAAGTTACACATGTATGCCATAAACATAAGGAAGATTCCCTTAACTCCTTGTAATACACTTAAATACACAAAGAAATAAAGGTAGTTACCTTGCAACTTTCATGATTTGACATCACATGTGGCTGTTTGAACCTTTCATAATATGCATTCATAAATGATGGTGAAATTGCTGTTGAAAATATGAAAGGATTTCAGAACTGAGAAATTATTCTTGCTACTTGAAGAAAAAACAACATATTTTTTTGTTAAAAGCTGCAAAGAAAGCATCGAAGCATTGTTTATAACAGATATATAGCATTTTGCGAAAACCACATGATCAAAATCCATAATTGCACAAACCATGTGAACAATTAAGGAGAATCTATCAGTTCATCTTAGCAATAAACAACTTCAAAATCTCTAAAAATCACGCGATGACTAAAACAACGGTAAACTTCGAAAACAAAAATAATTTTTCACCGGCAAATCACCGCTGTTTTTGCGATGAAATGCTAAATACAGTAAGTTACGGATTTAGACGGCCGCGAAGCGAAAGCGCCACGCCATTTCAATTTCACGATCGAAAGGAAATCATGATAATCTGCATTTACATAAAGAAAAAAGGAAATACACCTACCTTCGTTTGAAGAAAAAACATCCTTCTATATAACCGCCCAACAGCTAGCAAATTGAATCGATATGTCCCAGCAATGAAGTCTCACAGATTGATTGCATGCTATGCTGTACCAAGCGAGTCCACCATCTTGGATGTCAAGTCGAATCACATTCAACTTTTTCCCGCGAGCCTTTGCGGAGAGGGGGAGGGGTGGGGGGTGGAGGGTTTCGAGTCGAGTGGTCAAGCCTTAATGTACTTGAGTTAGTTTGCAACTACTTCCTTTACATTTCAAGTAAACAACGCTGCTAGACATAAAATATGTTCGATCTCATCTTCAGGTCCGGAAAATTGTGATTAGAGATGTCCTTTGTACACGAAAGTAAAGGGACAATTTCCGTTCCACGCTTTCGATCGCGAATGTCATAACCACAAACTCCCCCAACAAAGGACTTAAACGAACAAGTGCCTTCCGTTTTTGTGTAATACCTGGAACTGAACTCGAATCTTTGATGTACAAAAACATGCACTTTAATAGCGCCGCCTTCAAGTAAACAAAGTCACTAGCCGAATTAGCATAACCAGGTAGTGTTTACTTTTTTGTCAACTGCATTATTTAAACAGCATTTATTTTTCTTCTTGACACTTGGCGATTACTGTATTAAACATAGTAAGTTCTTCAATTTTCAGATATTCTCTCGTTATCAACTTTCAAATCTGAGCGGGTTTCTAATTATTTTGCTATTCCAAAAAATACTTAGGTTTACTTAGTTTGTAACACCAACAACGGATTAGCCAAACATAAGTCGCATTGAGTCAAATTTTAAATTAAGAAAATGCAACAAATGGTTATGAATTAAGGCATGACATGAATTTGAAGTAAGGCTGGGGGAGAAGCCCCCCCCCCCCCCCCCCCCCCACTAACCCTAACCCTAACCCTAACCCTAACCCTAACCCTAACCCTAACCCTAACCCTAACCCTAACCCCCCCCCCCCCCCCCCCCCCCAACCACAATCTGGTACATATCATCGACGGAAAATTCACGAGCGAGTTAAATGGTCCCACGAACCACAGGTAACCCATACTCACAGTAAGATTATTGACAAGTAGAAAACATCCAAATAATTAAGTGCTCTTTTGAGGCTCCCTCTCGATCAAAGAAAAGAAACAAAGACAAAGCAAAACATCAGTTGCGGTGTGAAACGTTTTTGTCGCTAGTTGCATTGTATAAATTGATATATTTTGGGGGTCGGGCATGTGGCGAATATTAGACTGATTTTCCCTTTTTCGCATTATGTTTCATGAAGATAGTATCCTTCTGATAAAAAGAAAAACAATACGAAAACAGGACAGAAATAGCTAAATACCACGGTGATCTTAATCAGGTAAAAAGCTAGTGATGTCATTTGCATTTCACACATTTCGTTTTTACTTACTATGCAACGGCGAATGAATAATCTTTCCGTAGTAGGACAAAAGAGAATGAAGGCGCTTAAATGTGCTAACGTAACTGAAAAGTCTTTGTATTTTTTTTTCTTCGCTGCAAGAGCTTTAGACATAGATTCGGTGTTTCCAAGCTCTTTAGCCCTACCCCTACCCCGCTAAAATGCCGAAGAACAGCTGCATTGCGTGACGACACAATAACTGCTGTCACGATCACGGCTTAAATGGCCCGACATGTTTGTTCATTCAGTACTTCTCAAGCAGTGATTAGATTTATCTATCCGTTAACTTTAAACTGAAGAACATTTGACAAATGCTCTGGCCTTTAAATAAGATACCATAATGCTGAAATGTGTCGAAAGTTAACAGAGGATTGTGCGACCATGGCAGTCCGCGGCCGGCGTGCATCGGACGTTAAACAAGACTAAAATACGGTGAACAAAGAAGAGATTTATACACAAAAGTGGTCTTTGAATCTGTCTTCTACTGCAAATGAGGTACGGAAATATAAATGTTTTTCAATGTGGATATTTTAATTTCATAATGGGTTAACACAGAAGTAAAAGTTAGAATATTTGTGTGACACGCAAATTGATTGTTGACCTCGTAGGGTCAATTAACTCTAATTTTAACGAACTTTGTAATGCTCTCGCGTCGCTCTGAATCATTTGCCCAAAGAAATTAATTTTACGGCCATCTTGAGATCATCTTTATAGAAATTAACCAACAGAAACTTAATCCGTTTGAAGGTTTAGCACATGGTGAAAAATTGCTTTGTTTACGAGGTACTTTTAAAGAAGTAAAATGTATGTCTTCGAAATAAAACTATTTTGCAAGCAAAGAACAATATAATAATTCCCTAAATCACTCTTCTAGATATCTAAAGATTGCAAAATACGATTTTTATGTTTTAAATGCCTAGCGTTACTTGTTTTTGTAAGCGAGACCGTCAAAGTTTTGCAGTAATTTTCCGTCTTAAATGGCGATTTTAACGGTATTTCGTTTTCTGCATTTTTCTTTAAAATAAAAAGATATTTGGCCGAAAAAGGTATCCAGTGATTTTTGTTATACCTTAATCTATCTAACGTTAAAATATCAAAATAATCCAATTTTATCACTTGCCGCGATATGTTTGATTTTTACAGACAGACGTTGTTAAACATCACCCGCAAAACGATCACCCGCCAAAAGATCACCCCTTAGAAGATCACCCGTCACAAGATCACCCGACGAAAGATCACCTGTCAGAGGATGACCCGACGAAAGATCACCTGTCAGAGGATGACCCACCAAAAGATCACCCGTCAGAGGATCACCCGCTAAAATATCACCCGACACAAGATCACCCGACGAAAGGTCAGCTGTCAGAGGATAAACCGCCAAAAGATCACCCGTCAGAGAATCACCCGCCAATTTGTTTGTTGAATTGTTTTCTTTGTCTAATTATACCGTTATGTCCAACACATGGTTGTTAAAGATCACTCGGCAAAAGATAACTCGTCAGGATCACCCCCCAAAAGATCACCCGCCAGAGGATCACCCGTCAGAGGATCACCCGTCAGAGGATCTCCCGCCAAAAGATCACTCGTCAAAGCATCAACCGCCAGAGGATCAGCCACAAAAAGATCACCCGTTAGATGATCTCCCGCCATAAGTTAACCCGTCAGAGGATCACCCGCCACAAGATCACTCGCCAGAGGATCACCCGTCAGAAGATCACCCACCAAAAGATCACTCGCCAGAGGATCATCCGTCAGAGGATCAAACGCCAAAAGATCACCGACAAAACATCACCCGACAGAGGATCACCCGCCAAAAGAACAACCGACAGAGGATCACCCGCCAAAATATCACAGGTCAAAAGATGAACCGGCAGAGGATCAGCGGCAAAAAGATCACCCGTTCAAGGATCACCCGCCAAAAGATCGCTCGCCAAAAGATCACTCGCCAAAGAATCACCAACCAATTTGTTTGTTGAAATGTTTTCTTTGTCTAATTAAACCGTTTTCTCCGACACGTGGTTGTTAAAGATCACCCGCCTAGAGATCTCCCGTCAAAAGATCACCCCCCAGAGGATCAGCCGCAAAAATATCAAAATTTAGAGGATCAGCCGCGAAAAGATATAGTAAACAAGTGAAACAGTCCCGCTAGGGCACCCTAAACCTAATGACGTTACCGCCATGACTGGAGAACGCTTTGCGATCACCTGTTTTAAGCAGCCGAGTGATGATGATGGATGATGATGATGATGATGGAAGATCAACCGTCAGAGGATCACCCGGCAGAGGATCCCCCGCCAAAAGATCAACCGTCAAAGCATCAACCGCCAGAGGATCAGCCACAAAAAGAACACCCGTCAGAGGATCACCCGCTAAAAGATCACCCGTCAGAGGATCAAACGCCAAATAATCACCCGCCAAATAATCACCCGCCAAAACATCACCCGCCAGAGAATCACCCGCCAATTTGTTTGTTGAAAGGTTTTCTTTGTCTAATTAAACCGTTCTGACCAACACATGGTTGTTAAAGATCACCGGCCAAAAGATCTCCCGTCAAAAGATCACTCGCCAGAGGATCATTCGCGAAAAGATCACCCGTCAGAGTATCACCCGTGAGAGGTTCCCCCGCCAAAAGATCACCCGTCAAAACATCAACCGCCAGAGGATCAGCCATACAAAGATCACCCGTTAGATGATCACCCGCCAAAAGATCACCCGTTACATGATCACTCGCCAAAAGATCATCCGTCAGAGGATCACACGCCAAAAGATCGCCTCTTAGAAGATCACCCGACGAAAGGTCACCCGTCAGAGGATCACCCGCCAAAAGATCACCCGTCAGAGGGTCACCCGCCATAAGATCACCTCTTAGAAGATCACCCGTCGAAAGAGCACCCGCCAGAAGATCACCCGCCACAAGATCATCCGTCAGAGCATAACCCGCCAATTTGTTTGTTGAAAGGTTTTCTTTGTCTAATTAAACTGTTCTGACCAACACATGGTTGTTAAAGATCACGCGCCAAAAGATCACCTCTAAGAAGATCATCCGCCAAATGATCACCCGTGAGAGGATGACCCGCAAAAAAGATCACCCGTCAGAGGATCACCAGCCAAAAGATCACTCGCCAGAGGATCACACGTCAGAGATCAAACGCCAAAACATCACCGCCAAAACATCACCCGCCAGAGGATTACCCGCCAAAAGAACAACAGACAAAGGATCACCCGCCAAAATATCAAAGGTCAAAACATGAACCGCCAGAGGATCATCAGCAAAATGATCACCCGTTAAAGGATCACCAGCCAAAAGATCACTCGCCAAAAGATCACCTGCCAGAGAATCACCAGCCAATTTGTATGTTGAAAGGTTTTCTTTCTCTAATTAAACCGTTCTGTCCGACACGTGGTTGTTGAACATCACCCGCCAAAAAGATCACCCCTTAGAAGATCACCCGTCACAAGATCACCCGACGAAAGATCACCTGTCAGAGGATCACCCGACGAAAGTTCACCCGCCAGAGAATCACCCGCCAATTTGTTTGTTGAAAGGTTTTCTCTGTCTAATTAAACCGTTCTGACCAACACATGGCTGTTAAAGATCACCGGCCAAAAGATCTCCCGTCAAAAGATCACCCGCCAGAGGATCAGCCGCGAAAATATCACAAGTTAGAGGATCAGCCGCGAAAAGATATAGTAAATAGGTGAAACAGTCCAGCTAAGGCACTCTAAACCTAATGACGTAACTGCCATGACTGGAGAACGCTTTGCGATCACCTGCCTGAAGCAGCCGAGTTATGATGATGGATAATGATGATGATGGAAGATCAACCGTCAGAGGATCCCCCGCCAAAAGATCAACCGTCAAAGCATCAACCGCCAGAGGATCAGGAACAAAAAGAACACCCGACAGAGGATCACCCGCTAAAAGATCACCCGTCAGAGGATCACCCGTAAAAAGATCACCCGTCACAAGATCACCCGTCACAAGATCACCCGACGAAAGATCACCTGTCAGAGGATGACCCGCCAAAAGATCACCCGTCAGAGGATCACCCGCTAAAATATCACCCGACACAAGATCACCCGACGAAAGATCAGCTGTCAGAGGATAAACCGCCAACAGATCACCCGTCAGAGAATCACCCGCCAATTTGTTTGTTGAATTGTTTTCTTTGTGTAATTATACCGTTATGTCCAACACATGGTTGTTAAAGATCACTCGCCAAAAGATCACTCGTCAGGATCACCCACCAAAAGATCACCCGTCAGAGGATCACCCGTCACAGGATCCCCCGCCAAAAGATCACTCGTCAAAGCATCAACCGCCAGAGGATCAGCCACAAAAAGATCACCCGTTAGATCATCTCCCGCCATAAGATAACCCGTCAGAGGATCACCCGCCATAAGATCACTCGCCAGAGGATCATCCGTCAGAGAATCAAACGCCAAAAGATCACCGACAAAACATCACCCGACAGAGGATCACCCGCCAAAATATCACCGGTCAAAAGATGAACCGCCAGAGGATCAGCCGCAAAAAGAACACCCCTTAAAGGATCACCCCTCAAAAGATCACTCGCCAAAAGATCACTCGCGAGAGAATCACCAGCTAATTTGTTTGTTGAAAGGTTTTCTTTGTCCAGTTAAGCCGTTCTGTCCGACACGTGGTTGTTTAAGATGACCAGCCAAACGATCACCCGTCAGAGGATAAAACGCCAAAACATCACCCGCCAGAGGATCACCCGCCAAAAGATCACCCGTCAAAGGATCATACGCTAGATGATCAGCCACAAAAAGATCACCCGTTAGGGGATTACCCCTCAGAGGATCACCCGCCAAAAGATCACCCGGAAGAGGATCAAACGCCAAAATATCAACCGCCAAAACATCACCCGCCAGATAATCACCCGCCAATTTGTTTGTTGAAAGGTTTTCTCTTTCTAATTAAACCGTTCTGACCAACACATGGTTGTTAAAGATCACCCGCCAAAAGATCTCCCGTCAAAAGATCACCCGCCAGAGGATCAGCCGCGAAAATATCACAAGTTAGAGGATCATCCGCGAAAAGATATAGTAAACAGGTGAAACAGTCCCGCTAAGAAACCCTTAACCTAATAACGTTACTGCCATCACTTGAGAACGCTTTGCGATCACCTGCTTGAAGCAGCCGAGTGATGATGATGGATGATGATGATGATGATGATGATGATGATGATGATGGAAGATCAACCGTCAGAGGATCACCCGTCAGAGGATAACCCGGCAGAGGATCCCCCGCCAAAAGATCACTCGTCAAAGCATCAACCGCCAGAGGATCAGCCACAAAAAGATCACCCGTTATATGATCACCCGCCATAAGATCACCCGTCAGAAGATCACCCGCCAAAAGATCACTCGCCAGAGGATCATCCGTCAGAGGATCAAACGCCAAAAGATCACCGACAAAACATCACCCGACAGAGGATCACCCGCCAAAAGAACAACCGACAGAGGATCATCCGCCAAAATATCACCGGTCAAAAGATGAACCGCCAGAGGATCAGCCGCAAAAAGATCACCCCTTCAAGGATCACCCGCCAAAAGATCACTCGCCAGAGAATCACCAGCCAATTTGTTTGTTGAAATGTTTTCTTTGTCTAATTAAACCGTTTTCTCCGACACGTGGTTGTTAAAGATCACCCGCCAAGAGCTCTCCCGTCAAAAGATCACCCCCCAGAGGATCAGCAGCAACAATATCACAATTTAGAGGATCAGTCGCGAAAAGATATAGTAAACAGGTGAAACAGTCCCGCTAGGGCACCCTAAACCTAATGACGTTACCGCCATGACTGGAGAACGCTTTGCGATCACCTGTTTTAAGCAGCCGAGTGATGATGATCGATGATGATGATGATGGAAGATCAACCGTCAGAGGATCACCAGTCAGAGGATCACCCGGCGGAGGATCAAACGCCAAATAATCACCCGCCAAAAGATCACCCCTTAGATCACCCGTCACCAGAATACCCGACGAAAGATCAACTGTCAGAGGATCACCCGCAAAAAAGAAAACTCGTCAGAGGATCACCCGCCAAAATATCACCCGTCAGAGGATCACCCTCTAAAATATCACACTTCACAAGATCACCTGACGAAAGATCACCCGTCAGAGGATCACCCGCCAAAAAATATCACCCGTCAAAAGATAAACCGCCAGAGGATCACCCGCTAAAAGATCACAAGTCAGAGGATCACCCACAAAAATGATCACCCGTCATAGGATCTACCGCCAAAACATGACCCGCCAGAGGATCACCGGAGAGAGAATCGACCGCCAATTTGTTTTTTGAAAGTTTTTTTTTGTCAAATTAAACCGTTCTGACCAACACCTGGTTGTTAAAGATCACTCGCCAAACGATCACCCGTGAGAGGATCAAACGCCAAAAGATCAGCGCCAAAACATCTCCCGCCAGAGGATCACCCGCCAGAGAATCATCCGCCAAAAGATCGCATGTCAGAGGATCAGCCACAAAAAGATCACCCGTTAGATGATCACCCGCCAAAAGATCACCCGTCAGAGGATCACCCGCCAAAAGATCACCCGTCAGAGGATCACCCACCAAAAGATCACTCGCCAGAGGATCACCCGTCAGAGTTTCAAACGCCAAACGATCACCGCCAAAACACCACCCGACAAAGGATCACCCGCCAAAAGAACAACCGACAGAGGATCACCCGCCAAAGTATCACCGGTCAAAAGATGAACCGCCAGAGGATCAGCCGCAAAAAGATCACCCGTTCATAGGTCACCCGCCAAAAGTTCACTCGCCAAAAGATCAGCCGCTAGAGAATCACCAGCCAATTTGTTTGTTGAAAGGTTTTCTTTGTCTAATAAAACCGTTCTGTTTCACACGTGGTTGTTAAAGATCACCCGCCAAACGATCACCCTTCAGAGGATAAAACGCCAAAACATCACCCGCCAGAGGATCACGCGCCAGAGGATCACAGGCCAAAAGATCACTCACCAAATGATCACCCGCCAGAAGATCACCCGTTAAAGGATCATCCGTCAGAGGATCAGCCACAAAAAGATCACCCGTTAGGGGATTCCCCGTCAGAGGATCACCCGCCAAAAGATCATCCGCAGAGGATCGAACGCCAAAATATAACCCGCCAAAACATCACCCGCCAGAGATTCACCCGCCAATTTGTTTGTTGAAATGTTTTCTTTGTCTAATTAAACCGTTCTGACCAACACATGGTTGTCAAAGATCACCCGCAAAAAGATCTCCCGTCAAACGATCACCCGCCAGAGGATCAGCCGCGAAAAGATCACATGTTAGAGGATCGGCCGCGAAAAGATCAAAGTTAGAGGAACACCCGGTAAACGATCACCCATTAGAAGATCACCCGTCACAAGATCACCCGACGAAAAACCACACGTCAGAGGATTACCCGCCAAAAGATAACCCGTCAGAGCATCACCCGCCAAAGGATCACGCCTTAGAAGATCACCCGTCACATGATCACCCGACGAAAGATCACCTGTCAGAGGATCACCCCACGAAAGATCACCCGTCAGAGGATCACCCGCCAAAAGAACACCCGTCAAAAGATCACCCTTTAAAAGATCACCCGTCACAAGATCACCTGTCAGAGGATCACCCGACGCAAGATCACCCGTCAGAGGATCACCCGTCAGAGTTTCAAACGCCAAACGATCACCGCCAAAACACCACCCGCCAAAGGATCACCCGCCAAAAGAACAACCGACAGAGGATCACCCGTCAGAGGATCACCCTCTAAAATATCAAACTTCACAAGATCACCCGACGAAAGATCACCCGTCAGAGGATCACCCGCCAAAAGAACACCCGTCAGAGGATCACCCGCTAAAATTTCACCCGTCACAAGATCACCCGACGAAAGACTACCTGTCAGAGGAAAGACCGCCAAAAGATCAAACGTCAGAGGATCATCCGACAAAAGATCACCCGTCAGAGGATCTCCCGCACAACGATCACTCGTCAGAAGATCACCCGCACAAAGATCACTTGATAAAAGATCATCGGTCAAAAGATGAACCGCCAGAGGTAAAGCCGCAAAAAGATCACCCGTTAGAGGATCACCCGCCAAAAGATCACCCGTAAGAGGAACAAACAGCAAAAATTCACCTGCACGATGACCACTCGTCAGAGAATCACCCGCCAATTTTTTTGTTGAAAGGTTTTCTTTGCTAATTAAACCGTTCTGTCCAACACATGGTTGTTAAAGATCACCCGCCCAAAGATCTCCCGCCAGCGGATCACCCGTCAGTGGATCACCCGTCAGAGGATCCCCCGCCAAAAGATCACCCGTCAAAGCATCAACCGCCAGAGGATCAGCCACAAAAAGATCACCCGTTAGATGATCACACGCCAAAAGATCACCCGCCAGAGGATCACCCGCCAGAGAATCACCCGCCAGAGGATCACCCGCCAGAGGATCACCCGCCAAAAGATCAACCGCCAGATGATCAAACGCCAAAATATCACCCGTCAGCGGATCACCTCTTAGAAGATCACCCGACGAAAGATCACCCGTCAGAAGATCAACCGTTAGAGGATCACCCGCCAAAAGATCACCCGTCAGAGGATCAAACAGCAAAAATTCACACGCCAGATGATCACCAATCAGAGAATCACCCACCCTTTTTTTGTTGAAAGGTTTTCTTTGCTAATTAAACCGTTCTCTCCAACACATGGTTGTTAAAGATCACCCGCCAAAAGATCACCCGCCTGCGGATCACCCGTCAGTGGATCACCCGTCAGAGGATCCCCCGCCAAAAGATCACCCGTCAAAGCATGAACCGCCAGAGGATCAGCTACAAAAAGATCACCCGTTAGATGATCACACGCCAAAAGATCACCCGCCAGAGGATCACCTGCCAGAGGATCACCCTCCAAAAGATCACCCGCCAAAAGATCACCCGCCAGAGGATCAAACGCCAAAATATCACCCGTCAGCGGATCACCCGACAAAAGATCACCTCTTAGAAGATCACCCGTCAAAAGATCACCCGCCAAAAGACCACCTCTTAGAATATCACCCGTCGAAAGAGAACCCACCAGAGGATCACCCGCCAAAAGATCATCCGTCAGAGCATAACCCGCCAATTTGTTTGTTGAAAGGTTTTCTTCGACGAAAGATCACCTGTCAGAGGATCACCCGACGAAAGATCACCTGTCAGAGAATCACCCGCCAAAAGACCACCCGTCAGAGGATCAAACGCCAAAAGATCACACGTCAGAGGATCACCCGCCAAAAGATCACCCGTCAGTGGATCACCCGCTAAAATTTCATCCGTCACAAGATTAGCCGACGAAAGATCACCTGTCAGAGGATAAACCGCCAAAAGATCACCCGACAGAGGATCACCCGACAAAAGTTCACCCGTCAGAGGATCACCCGCCAAAAGATCACCTGTCAGAAGATCTTCTGCCAAAAGATCACCCGTCAGAGGGTCAAACACCAATAGTTCACACGCCAGATGATCACCAGTCAGAAAATGACACGCCAATTTGTTTGTTAAAAGGTTTTCTTTGTGTTTTTACACCATTCTGTCCAACATATGGTTATTAAAGATCATCCGCCAAAAAAAAAAATCACCCGTCAGGATCACCCGCCAAAAGATCACCCGTCAGAGGATCACCCGCTAAAAGATATCCCATCATAGGATCAAACGCCAAAATATCACCCGCCAAAACATCACACGCCAAAGAATCGCCAGCCAATTTGTTTGTTGAAAGGTTTTCTTTGTCTAATTAAACCGTTCTGGCCAACACATGGTTGTGAAAGATCACCAGCCAAAAGATCACCTCTTAGAAGATCACTCGCCACAAGATCACCCGATGAAAGATCACCCATCAGAGGATCACCCGCCAAAAGATCACCCGTCAGAAGATCAAACACCAAAAGATCACCAGACACAGGATAACCCGCCAAAAGATCACCCGTCAAAAGATCACCCGCCAGAGTATCAGCTGCGAAAAGATCACGCGTCAGATTATCACCCACAAAAAGATCACGCGTCAGTGGATCACCCGCCAAAAGATCACCCGCCAAAATATCACCTCTTAGAAGTTCACCCGTCGAAAGATCACCCGCCAGAGGATCACTAATTAAACCGTTCTGACCAACACATGGTTGTTTAAAACATGAGGACTAGTTTTTTTTATCTCTATCGTTTTTGAACAGAAATAGAACACACGTGAAACAGTCCCTCAAAGGCACACTAAACCTAATGACGTTACTGCCATGACTGGAAAACGCTTTGCGATCACCTGCTTTAAGCAGCCGAGTGATGATGATGGAAGAACACCCGTCAGCGGATCACTCGCGAAAAGATCACCTCTTAGAAGATCGCCCGTCAAAAGATCACCCACCAGAGGATCATCCGCCAAAAGATCAACTGTCAGAGGATCACCAGTCAAAAGATGAACCGCCAGAGGATAAGCCGCAAAAAGATCACCCATTATTGGATCACCCGCCAAACGATCACCCGTCAGAGGATCAAACACCAAAAGATCACCCGCCAGATGATCACCCGTCAGAGAATCACGCGCCAATTTGTTTGTTGAAAGGTTTTCTTTGTCTAATTAAACCATTCTGTCCAACACATGGTTGTTAAAGATCACCCGCCACAAGATCACCCGTCAAGATCACCCGCCAAAACATCACCAGCCAGAGGATCACCCGTCAGAGGATCCCCAGCCAAAAGATCACCCCTCAAAGCATCAACGGCCAGAGGATCAGCCACAAAAAGATCACCCGTTAGATGATCACGCGCCAAAAGTTCACCCGTCAGAAGATCAAACACCAAAAGATCACCAGTCACAGGATAAAACCCGCCAAAAGATCACCCGTCAAAAGATCACCCGCCAGAGTATCAGCTGCGAAAAGATCACGCGTCAGATTATCACCCACAAAAAGATCACGCGTCAGTGGATCACCCGCCAAAAGATCACTTCTTAGAAGATCACCCGTCGAAAGATCACCCGCCAGAGGATCACTAATTAAACCGTTCTGACCAACACATGGTTGTTTAAAACATGAGGACTAGTTTTTTGTTATCTCCATCGCTTTTGAACAGAAATAGAACACACGTGAATCAGTCCCTCTAAGGCGAACTAAACCTAATGACGTTACTGCCATGACTGGAAAACGCTTTGCGATCACCTGCTTTAAGCAGCCGAGTGATGATGATGGAAGAACACCCGTCAGCGGATCACTCGCGAAAAGATCACCTCTTAGAAGATCACCCGTCAAAAGATCACCCACCAAAGGATCATCCGCCAAAAGATCAACTGTCAGAGGATCACCAGTCAAAAGATGAACAGCCAGAGGATAAGCCGCAAAAAGATCACCCATTAGTGGATCACCCGCCAAACGATCACCCGTCAGAGGATCAAACACCAAAAGATCACCCGCCAGATGATCACTCGTCAGAGAATCACCCGCCAATTTGTTTGTTGAAAGGTTTTCTTTGTCTAATTAAACCATTCTGTCCAACACATGGTTGTTAAAGATCACCCGCCACAAGATCACCCGTCAGGATCACCCGCCAAAACATCACCAGCCAGAGGATCACCCGTCAGAGGATCACCCGTCAGAGGATCCCCAGCCAAAAGATCACCCGTCAAAGCATCAACGGCCAGAGGATCAGCCACAAAAAGATCACCCGTTAGATGATCACGCGCCAAAAGATCACCCATCAGAGGATCACCCGCCAAAAGATCACCCGTCAGAGGATCAAACGCCAAAATATCACCCGCCAAAACATCTTCCGCCAGAGAATCACCGGCCAATTTGTTTGTTGAAAGGTTTTATTTGTCTCATTAAACCGTTCTGACCAACACATGGTTGTTAAAAACATGAGGACTAGTTTTTTTTATCTCTATTGTTTTTGAACAGAAATAGAAAACACGTGAAACAGTCCCTCTAAGGCACCCTAAACCTAATGACGTTACTGCCATGACTGGAGAACGCTTTGCCATCATCTGCTTGAAGCAGTCGAGTGATGATGAGGGATGATGATGATGGAAGATCACCCGTCAGGGCATCTCTCACCAAACGATCACCTCTTAGAAGATCACCCGTCAAAAGATCACCCATCAGAGGATCACCCGTCAAAAGATCACCCGTCAGAAGATCAAACACCAAAAGATCACCAGTCACAGGATAACCCGCCAAAAGATCACCCACCAGAGTATCAGCTGCGAAAAGATCACGCGTCAGATTATCACCCACAAAAAGATCACGCGTCAGTGGATCACCCGCCAAAAGATCACCCGTCAGAGGATCACCCGCCAAAATATCACCTCTTAGAAGATCACCCGTCGAAAGATCACCCGCCTGAGGATCACTAATTAAACCGTTCTGACCAACACATGGTTGTTTAAAACATGAGGACTAGTTTTTTTTATCTCTATCGTTTTTGAACAGAAATAGAACACACGTGAAACAGTCCCTCTAAGGCACACTAAACCTAATGACGTTACTGCTATGACTGGAAAACGCTTTGCGATCATCTGCTTTAAGCAGCCGAGTGATGATGATGGAAGAACACCCGTCAGCGGATCACTCGCGAAAAGATCACCTCTTAGAAGATCACCCGTCAAAAGATCACCCACCAGAGGATCATCCGCCAAAAGATCAACTGTCAGAGGATCAAACGCCAAAAGATCACCCCCCAAAGGTTCACCAACCAAAAGATCACCAGCTGAAAGATCACCCGTCAAAAGATCACCCGCCAGAGTATCAGCCGCGAAGAGATCACCCGTGAGAGGAACACCCACCAAAAGATCACCCGTCATAAGATCACCCGCCAAAAGATCACTCGTCAGAGGACCACCCGTTGAAAGATCACCCGTCAGAGGATCACCCGCCAAAGGATCATCAGCCAAAAGATCACCTCTTAGAGGATCACCCGACGAAAAATCAACCGTCAGAGGATCACCCGCCAAAAGATCACCCGTCAGAGGATCACCCGCCAAAAGATCACTCCTTAGAAGATCACCCGTCACAAGATCACCCGACGAAAGATCACCTGTCAGAGGATCACCCCCGAAAAAGATCACCCGTCAGAGGATCACCCGCGTAAAAGATCACCCGTCAGAGGATCAAACGCCAAAAGATCACCCGTCAGAGGATCACCCGCTAAAATATCACACTTCACAAGATCATTCGACAAAGGATCACCCGTCAGAGGATCACCCGCCAAAAACTTACCCATCAAAAGATCAACCGCCAGAGGATCACCCGCCAAAAGATCACAAGTCAGAGGATCACCCACCAAAAAGATCACCCGTCAGAGGATCAACCGCCAAAACATGACCCGCCAGAGGATCACCGGACAGAGAATCACCCGCCAATTTGTTTGTTAAAAGGTTTTTTTGTCAAATTAAACCGTGTTGACAAACACATCGTTGTTAAAGATCACCCGCCAAAACATCACCCGCAAGAGGATCACCCGTCAGAGGATCATCCGCCAAAAGATTACCCGTCAGAGTATCAAACGCCAAAAGATCACCGCCAAAACATCACCCGCCAGAGATTCCCCGCCAATTTGTTTGTTGAAAGGTTTTCTTTGTCTAATTAAACCGTTCTGACCAACACATGGTTGTTAAAGATCACCCGCCAAAAGATCTCCCGTCAAAAGATCACCCGAGAGAGGATCAACCGCGAAAAGATCACAAGTTAGAGGAACACCCGCTAAACGATCACCCCTTAGAAGATCACCCGTCACAAGATCAACCGACGAAAAATCACCCGTCAGAGGATCACCAGCCAGAAGATCACCCTTCAGAGGATCACCCGCCAAAAGATCACCCCTTAGAGGATCACCCGTCACAAGATCACCCGACGAAAGATCACCTGTCAGAGGATCACCCGCCGAAAGATCACCTGTCAGAGGATCACCCGACGAAGAATCACCGGTCAGAGGATCACCCGCCAGAGGATCACCCGTCAGAGCATCATCCGCCAAAGGATCACCCGTCAGAGGATCACCCGCCAAAAGATCACCCGTCAAAGGTTCACCCGCCAAAAGATCACCCGCTAAAAGATCACCCGGCAAAAGGTCACCCGCCAGAGTATCAGCCGCGAAAAGATCGCCCGTGAGAGGATCACCCACCAAAAGATCACCCGTCAGAGGATCACTTGCCATAAGATTACTCGTCAGAGGATCACCCGTTGAAAGATTACCCGCCAGAGGATCACCCGCCAAAAGATTACCCTTCAGAGGATCACCCGCCAAAAGATCACCCCTTAGAGGATCACACGTCACAAGATCACCCGACGAAAGATCACCTGTCAGAGGATCACCCGACGAAAGATCACCTGTCAGAGGATCACCCGCCAAAAGATCACCCCTTAGAAGATCACCCGTCACAAGATCACCCGACGAAAGATCACCTGTCAGACGATCACCCGACGAAAGATCACCTGTCACTGGATCACCCGCCAAAAGAACACCCGTCAGAGGATCAAACGCCAAACGATCACCGCCAAAACATCACCCGCCAGAGGATCACCCGTCAGAGGATCATCCGCCAAAAGATCACCCGTCAGAGGATCACCCGCCAAACGACTACTCGCCACAGGATCACCCGTCAGAGTAACAAACGCCAAAAGATCACCGCCAAAACATAACCCGCCAGAAGATCATCCGCCAAAAGATTTACCAAAAGATCACCCTTCAGAGGATCACCCACCAAAAGATCACCCCTTAGAAGATCACCCGTCACAAGATCAGCCGACGAAAGATCACCTGTCAGAGGATCACCCGACGAAAGATCACCTGCCACAAGATCAGCCGCCAAAAGAACACCCGTCAGAGGATCAAACGCCAAACGATCACCCCCAAAACATCACCCGCCAGAGGATCACCCGTCAGAGATTCATCCGCCAAAAGTTCACCCGTCAGAGGATCACCCGCCAAACGATCACTCGCCAGAGGATCACCCGTCAGAGTATCAAACGCCAAAAGCTCACCGCCAAAACATCCCCAGCCAGAGAATCACCCGCCAAAATATCACCGGTCAAAAGATCAACCGCCAGAGGATCAGCCGCGAAAAGATCACATGTTAGAGGATCAGCCGCGAAAAGATCACAAGTTAGAGGAACACCCGCTAAAGGATCACCCCTTAGAAAATCACCCGTCACAAGATCACCCGAGAAAAGATCAACAGTCAGAGGATCACCCGCCAAAAGATCACCCGTCAGAGGATCACCCGTTGAAAGATCACCCGCCAGAGGATCACCCGCAAAAAGATCACCAACCAAAAGATCACCCGTAAAAGGATTATCCGCCATAGCATCAGCCACAAAGAGATTACCCGTTAGTGGATTCCCCGTCAGAGGATCACCCGCCAGAGGATCAAACGCCAAAATATCACCCGCCAAAACATCACCCGCCAGAGATTTACCAAAAGATCTCCCTTCAGAGGATCACCCGCCAAAAGATCACCGCTTAGAAGATCACCCGTCACAAGATCAGCCGACGAAAGATCACCTGTCAGAGGATCGCCCGACGAAAGATCACCTGTCACAAGATCACCCGCCAAAAGAACACCCGTCAGAGGATCAAACGCCAAACGAGCACCGCCAAAACATCACCAGCCAGAGGATCACCCGTCAGAGAATCATCCGCCAAAAGTTCACCCGTCAGAGGATCACCCGCCAAACGATCACTCGCCAGAGGATCACCCGTCAGAGTATCAAACGCCAAAAGATCACCGCCAAAACATCCCCCGCCAGAGGATCACCCGCCAAAATATCACCGGTCAAAAGATCAACCGCCAGAGGATCAGCCGCGAAAAGATCACATGTTAGAGGATCAGCTGCGAAAAGATCACAAGTTAGAGGAACACCCGCTAAACGATCACCCCTTAGAAGATCACCCGTCACAAGATCAACCGACGAAAAATCACCCGCCAGAGGATCACCCGTCAGAGAATCATCCGCCAAAAGTTCACCCGTCAGAGGATCACCCGCCAAACGATCACTCGCCAGAGGATCACCCGTCAGAGTATCAAACGCCAAAAGATCACCGCCAAAACATCCCCCACCAGAGGATCACCCGCCAAAATATCACCGGTCAAAAGATCAACCGCCAGAGGATCAGCCGCGAAAAGATCACATGTTAGAGGATCAGCTGCGAAAAGATCACATGTTAGAGGATCAGCCGCAAAAAGATCATCCGTTCAAGGATCACCCGCCAAAAGATAACTCGCCAAAAGATCACCCGGAAGAGAATCACCAGCGAATTTGTTTGTTGAAAGGTTTTCTTTGTCGAATTAAACCGTTCTGTTCGACACGTGGTTGTTAAAGATCACCGGCCAAACGATCACCCTTCAGAGGATAAAATGCCAAAACATCACCCGCCAGAGGATCACCCGCCAGAGGATCATCCCTGATCCGCCAAAAGATCACCCGCCAAAAGATCACCCGCCAAAAGATCACCCGTCAAAGGATCATCCGCCATAGGATCAGCCACAAAAAGATCACCCGTTTGGGGATTCCCCGTCAGAGGATCACCCGCCAGAGGATCAAACGCCAAAATATCACACGCCAAAACATCACCCGCCAGAGATTCACGCGCCAATTTGTTTGTTGAAATGGTTTCCGTTCTGACCAACACATGGTTGTTAAAGATCACCCGCCAAAAGATCTACCTCCAAAAGATCAACCGCCAGAGGATCAGCCGCGAAAAGATCACAAGTTAGAGGAACACCCGCTAAACGATCACCCCTTAGAAGATCACCCGTCACAAGATCACCCGACGAAAAATCACCCGTCAGAAGATCAAACGCCAAAAGATCACCCGTCAGAGGTTCACCCGCCAAAAGATCACCCGCTATAAGATCACCCGTCAAAAGATTACCCGCCAGAGTATCAACCGCAAAAGATCACCCGTGAGAGGATGACACGCCAGGGGATCATCCGTTAGAGAATCACCCGCCAATTTGTTTGGTTGTTAAGGATCACTCGTCAGATGATAACCCGCCAAAAGATCACCCTTCAGAGGATCAAACGCGAAAACATCACCCGCCAAAACATCGCCCGCCAGAGTATCTTTGTCAGATTAAACCGTTCTGACCAACACTTGGAATTTAAAGATCACCCGCCAAACGATCACCCGTCAGAGGATAAAACGCCAAAAGATTACCCGTCCGAGGATAAAACGCCAAAAGATTACCGCCAAAACATCCGAGAGCACCCGCCAGGGGATCACCCGTCAGAGGATAACCCGCCAAAAGATCTCTTCTCGGAAGATCACCCGCCAAACGATAACCCGCCAGAGGATCACGGCGAAAAGATCACCCGTCAGAGGATCACGCGCTAAAATATCACACGTCACAAGATCACCCAACGAAAGATCAGCTGTCAAAGGATAAACCGCCAAATGATCACCCGTCAGAGGATCACCCGACTAAAGATGACCCGTCAGAGGATCACACGCCAAAATATCACCCGCCAAAACATCACCCACCAGAGATTCACCCGCTAATTTGTTTGTTTAACTGTTTTCTTTGTCTAATTAAACCGTTTTGACCAACACATGGTTATTAAAGATAATCCGCCAAAAGACCTCCCGTGAAAAGTTCACCTGCCAGAGGATCAGCCGCGAAAAGATCACATGTTAAAGGATCAGCCGCGAATAGATCACAAGTTATAGGAACACCCGCTAAACGATCACCCCTTAGAAAATCACCCGCCAAAAGATCACCCGTCAAGGGATCACCCGTTGAATGATCACCCGCCAGAGGATGACGCGCCAAAAGTTCACCTCTTAGAAGATCATACCTGGAAAGATCACCCGCCAGAGGATCACCCGCCAAAAGATCATCCGTCATAGGATCACACGCCAAAATGTCACCGGACAAAGAATCACAAACGCCAAAAGATCACCCGTCAGAGGATCACCCGCCAAAAGATCACCCGTCAGAGGATCAAAGATCACCCGTCAAAAGAACACCCGCCAGAGGATCGGCCGCGAAAAGATCACCCGTCAGAGGATCACCCGCCTAAAGATAACCCGTCCGAGGATCACCCGCCAAAAGATCACCATTCAGAGATTCAGAGGGTCACCCGCCATAAGATCACTTCTTAGAAGATCACTCGTCAGAGGATCACCCGCCAAAAGATCACCCCTTAGAAGATCACCCGACGAAAGAAGATCACCCGTCAGAGGATCGACCGCCAAAACATCACCCGCCAGAGGATCACCGGACAAAGAATCACAAACGCCAAAAGATCACCCGTCAGAGGATCACCCGCCAAAAGATCACTCGTCAGAGGATCAAAGATCACCCGTCAAAAGAACACTCGCCAGAGGATCGGCCGCGAAAAGATCACCCGTCAGAGGATCACCCGCCTAAAGATAACCCGTCAATGGATCACCCGCCAAAAGATCACCCGTCTGAGGGTCACCCGCCACAAGATCACTTCTTAGAAGATCACCCGTCGAAAGAGCACCCGAGAGAGGATCACCCGCCAAAAGATCATCCGTCAGAGCATAACCCGCCAATTTGTTTGTTGAAAGGTCTTCTTTGTCTAATTAAACCGTTCTGACCAACACATGGTTGTTAAAGATCACCCGCCAAAAGATCACCCGTCAGAGGATCAAACGCCAAAAGATCACCGCCAAAACATCGCCCGCCAGAGTAACACCCGTCAGAGGATCATCCGCCAAAAGATCACCTGTCAGAGGATCACCCGCCAAATATCACAACCAAAACATCACCCGCCAGAGGATCACCCGCCAAAAGAACAACCGACAGAGGATCACAAGCCAAAATATCACCGGTGAAAACATGAACCGCCACAGGATCAGCCGCAAAAACATCACCCGTTAAAGGATCACCCGACAAAAGATCACTCGCCAAAAGATCACTCGCAAAATTTGTTTCTTGAAAGGTTTACTTTGTCTAATTAAACCGTTCTGTCCGACACGTGGTTGTTAAAGATCACCCGCGAAACGATAACACGTCAGAGGATAAAACGCCAAAACATCACCGCAAGAGGATGACTCGCCAGAGAATCACCTGCCAGAGGATCACCCGCGGAAAGATCACCCGCCGAATGATCACCCGTCATACACCAGATGATCAGCCACAAAAAGATCTCCCGTCAGAAGATCACCCGCCAGAGGATAAGCCGCGAAAAGATCACAAATTAGAGGATAAGCCGCGAAAAGATCACAAGTTAGAGGAAAAGCCGCCAAAACATCACCTCTTAGAAGATAAACCGACGAAAAATCACCCGTCAGAGGATCACCCGCCAAGAAATCACCCCTTAGAAGATCACAAGTCACAAGATCACCGGACGAAAGATCACCTGTCAGAGGATAACCCGACGAAAGATCACCTGTCGGAGGATCACCCGCCAAAAGATCACCCGTCTGAGGTTCAAACGCCAAAAGATCACCTGTCAGAGGATCACCCGCGAAAAGATCATCCGTCAGAGGATGACCCACTAAAATGTCGCCCGTCACAAGATCACTCGACGAAATATCACCTGTCAGAAGATAAACCGCAAAAAGATCACCCGTCAGAGGATTACCCGACAAAATGTCACCCGTCAGAGGATCACCCGCAAAAAGATCATCCGTCAGAGCATAACCCGCCAATTTGTTTGTTGAAAGGTCTTCTTTGTCTAATTAAACCGTTCTGACCAACGCATGGTTGTTAAAGATCACCCGCCAAAAGATCACTCGTCAGAGGATCAAACGCCAAAAGATCACCGCCAAAACATCGCCCACCAGAGTATCACCCGTAAGAGTATCATCCGCCAAAAAATCACCTGTCAGTGGATCACCCGCCAAATATCACCACCAAAAGATCACCCGCCAGAGGATCACCCGCCAAAAGAACAAGCGACAGGGGATCACCAGCCAAAATATCACCGGTCAAAACATGAACCGCCAGAGGATCAGCCGCAAAAACATCACCCGTTAAAGGATCACCCGCCAAAAGATCACTCGCCAAAAGATCACTCGCCAAAAGATCACTCGCCAATTTGTTTCTTGAAAGGTTTACTTTGTCTAATTAAACCGTTCTGTCCGACACGTGGTTGTTAAAGATCACCCGCGAAACGATCACACGTCAGAGGATAAAACGCCAAAACATCACCGCAAGAGGATCACTCGCCAGAGGATCACCTGCCAGAGGATTACCCGCGAAAACATCACCCGCCGAAAGATCACCCGTCATACACCAGATGATCAGCCACAAAAAGATCTCCCGTCAGAAGATCACCCGCCAGAGGATAAGCCGCGAAAAGATCACAATTTAGAGGATAAGCCGCGAAAAGATCACAAGTTAGAGGAAAACCCGCCAAAACATCACCTCTTAGAAGATAACCCGACGAAAAATCACCCGTCAGAGGATCACCCGCCAAGAAATCACCCCTTAGAAGATCACAAGTCACAAGATCACCGGACGAAGGATCACCTGTCAGAGGATAACCCGACGAAAGATCACCTGTCAGAGGATAACCCTACGAATGATCACCAGTAAGACGATCACCCGCCAAAAGATCACCCGTCTGATGTTCAAACGCCAAAAGATCACCTGGCAGAGGATCACCCGCGAAAAGATCACCCGTCAGAGGATCACGCACTAAAATGTCGCCCGTCACAAGATCACGCGACGAAATATCACCTGTCAGAGGATAAACCGCCAAAAGATCACCAGTCAGAGGATTACCCGACAAAAGATCACCCGTCAGAGGATCACCCGCCAAAAGATTACCCGCCAAAAGATCACTGGTCAAAAGATCACTGGTCAAAAGATGAACCGCTAGAGGATTAGCCGCAAAAAGATCACCCGTTAGAGGATCACCCGCCAAAAGAATACCCGTCAGTGGATCAAACACCAAAAGATCACCCGCCAGATGATCACCCGTCAGAAAATCACCCGCCAATTTGTTTCTTGAAAGGTTTTCTTTGTCTAATTAAACCGTTCTGTCCAACACATGGTTGTTAAAGATCACACGCCAAAAGATCACCCGTCAGGATCACAAGCAAAAAGATCACCCGCCAGAGGAGCACACGTCAGAGAATCACCCGTCAGAGGATCCCCCGCCAAAAGACCACCCGTCAAAGCATCAACCGCCAGAGGAGCAGCCACAAAAAGATCACCCGTTAGATGATCACCCGCCAAAGGACCACCCGTCACAGGATCACCCGACGAAAGGTAAGCTGTCAGGTCTGCTGTCATCAACATCACCGAGTGATGATGATGGATGATGATGATGGAAGATCACCCGTCAGAGGATCACTCACCAAATAATCACCTTTTAGAAGTTCACCCGTCAAAAGATCACCCATCAGAGGATCACCCGCCAAAAGATCACCCGTCAGAGGATCAAACACCAAACGATCACCAGTCAGAGTATAAGCCGCCAAAAGATCACCCGTGAAAAGATCACTTGCCAGAGTATCAGCCGCGAAAAGATCACCTGACAGAGGATCACTCGCCAAAAGATCACCCGTCAGAGGATCACACGCCAAAAGATCTCCTCTTAGAAGATAACCCGACGAAAGATCACCCGTCAGAGGATGACCCGCCAAAAGATCACCCGTCAGAGGGTCACCCGCCATAAGATCACCTCTTAGAAGATCACCCGTCGAAAGAGCACCCGCCAGAGGATCACCCGCCAAAAGAGCACCCGTCAGAGCATAACCCGCCAATTTGTTTGTTGAAAGGTTTTCTTTGTCTAATTAAACTGTTATGACCAACACATGGTTGTTAAAGATCACCCGCCAAACGATCACCACTCAGAGGATAAAACGCCAAAAGATCACCCGTCCGAGGATAAAACGCCAAAAGATTACCGCCAAAACTTCCGAGAGCACCCGCCAGAGGATCACCCGCCAAAAGATCACCCGTCAGAGGATCACGAGCCAAAAGATCAACCGTCAGAGGATGACCCGCAAAAAAGATCACCCGTCAGAGGATCACCCGCCAAAAGATCACTCGTCAGAGGATCACACGTCAGAGGATCAAACGCCAAAACATTACCGCCAAAACATCATCCACCAGAGGATCACCCGCCAAAAGAAAAACCGACAAAGGATCACCCGCCAAAATATCACCGGTCAAAACATGAACCGCCAGAGGATCAGCCGCAAAATGATCACCCGTTAAAGGATCACCCGCCAAAAGATCACTCGCCAAAAGATCACCCGCCAGAGAATAACCAGCCAATTTGTTTGTTGAAAGGTTTTCTTTGTCTAATTAAACCGTTCTGTCCGACACGTGGTTGTTAAACATCACCCGCAAAACGATCACCCGCCAAAAGATCACCCCTTAGAAGATCACCCGTCACAAAATCACACGACGAAAGATCACCCCTTAGAAGATCACCCATCACAAGATCACCCGACAAAGGAGCACCTGTCAGAGGTTCACCCACGAAAAAGATCACCCGTCAGAGGATCACCCGCGAAAAAGATCACCTGTCAGAGGATCACCCGCCAAAAGATCACCAGTCAGAGGATCACCCGCTAAAATATCACCTTTTACATGATCACCCGACGAAAGATCACCCGTCAGAAGATCACCCGCCAAAATATCACCTGTCAAAAGATCACAGGTCAAAAGATGAACCGCCAGAGGATCACCCGCTAAAAGATCACAAGTCAGAGGATCACCCACCAAAAAGATCACCCGTCAGAGGATCAACCGCCAAAACATCACCCGCCAGAAGATCACCGGACAAAGAATCACCCACCAATTTGTTTGTCGAAAGGTCTTCTTTGTCTAATTAAACCGTTCTGACCAACACATGGTTGTTAAAGATCACCCGCCAAAAGATCACCCGTCAGAGGATCAAACGCCAAAAGATCACCGCCAAAACATCACCCGCCAGACGATCACCCGTCAGAGGATCATCGGCCAAAAGATCACCAGTCAGAGGATGACCGGCCAAAAGATCACCCGTCAGAGGATGAACCGCAAAAAAAAAAAGCCGTCACAGGATCATACGCCAAAAGATCACCACCAAAACATCACCCGCCAGAGGATCACCCGCCAAAAGAACAACCGACAGAGGATCACCCGCCAAAATATCACAGGTCAAAGGATGAACCGCCAGAGGATCATTCGCAAACACATCACCCGTTTAAGGATCACTCGCCAAAAGATCACTCGCCACAGAATCACTAGCCAATTTTTTTGTTGAAAGGTTTTCTTTGTCTAATTAAACCGTTCTGTCGGACACGTGGTTGTTAAAGATCACCCGTCAGAGGATAAAACGCCAAAACATCACCCACCAGAGGATTACCCGCCAAAAGATCACCCGCCAAAAGATCACCCACCAAAAGATCACCCGTCAAAGGATCATACACCAGATGATCAGCCACAAAAAGATCACCCATTAGGGGATTACCTGTCAGAGGATGACATGGCAAAAGAACACCCGCCAGAGGATCAAACGCCAAAATATCACCCGTCAGAGGATCACCCGCCAAACGATCACTCTTCAGAGGATCAAAGATCACCCGTGAAAAGAACACCCGCCAGAGGATCGGCAGCGAAAAGATCACCCGTCAGAGGATCACCCGCCTAAAGATAACCCGTCAAAGGATCACCCGCCAAAAGATCACCCGTCAGAGGGTCACCCGCCATAAGATCACTTCTTAGAAGGTCACCCGTCGAAAGAGCACCCGAGAGAGGATCACCCGCCAAAAGAGCATCCGTCAGAGCATAACCCGCCAATTTGTTTGTTGAAAGGTTTTCTTTGTCTAATTAAACCGTTCTGACCAACACATGGTTGTTAAAGATCACCCGCCAAACGATCACCAGTCAGAGGATAAAACGCCAAAAGATCACCCGTCCGAGGATAAAACGCCAAAAGATTACCGCCAAAACTTCAGAGAGCACCCGCCAGAGGATCACCCGCCAAAAGATCATCCGTCAGAGGATAACCCACCAATTTGTGGATCACACACCAATTTGTTTGTTGAAAGGTTTCCTTTGCCTAATTAAACCTTTCTGACCAACACATGGTTGTTAAAGATCACCCGCCAAAAAGATCAGAGGATCACCCGCTAAAATATCATCCGTCACAAGATCACCCGACGACAGATCACCTGTCAGAGGATAAACCGCCATACGATCACCCGTCAGAGGATCACCCGACCAAAGATCACCCGTCAGAGGATCACACGCAAAAAGATCACCTCTTAGAAGATCACCCGGCAGAGTATCACCCGCCAAAAGATCACCCGTCAGAAGATCACCCGCTAAAAGATCACCCGTCACAAGATCACCCGTCACAAGATCACCCGACGAAAGATAACCTCTCAAAGGATAAACTGCCAAAAGATCACCCGTCAGAGGATCACTCGCCAAAAGATCACCCGTCAGAGGATCACACGCCAACAGATCACCTCTTAGAAGATCACCCGACGAAAGATCACCCGTCAGAGGGTCACCCGCCAAAAGATCACCTCTTAGATCACCCGTCGAAAGAGTACCCGCCAGAGAATCACCCGCCAAAAGATCATCCGTCAGAGCATAACCCGCCAATTTGTTTGTTGAAAGGTTTTCTTTGTCTAATTAAACTTTTTTGACCAACACATGGTTGTTAAAGATCACCTGTCAGAGGATCACGCGCCAAAAGATCATCTCTTAGAAGATCATCCGCCAAAAGATCACCTGTCAGAAGATCACCCGCCAAAAGATCACACGTCAGAGAATGACCCGCAAAAAAGATCACCCGCCAGAGGATCACCCGCCAAAAGATCACTCGCCAGAGGATCACACGTCAGAGGATCAAACGCCAAAACATCACCGCCAGAGCATCAGCCGCAAAAAGATCATCCGTTAAAGGATCACCCGCCAAAAGATCACTCGCCAAAAGACCACCCGCCAGAGAATCACCAGCCAATTTGTTTGTAGAAAGGTTTTCTTTGTCTAATTAAACTGTTTTGACCAACACATGGTTGTTAAAGATCACCCGTCAGAGGATCACGCGCCAAAAGATCATCTCTTAGAAGATCATCCGCCAAAAGATCACCTGTCAGAGGATCACCCGCCAAAAGATCACCCGTCAGAGAATGACTCGCAAAAAAGATCACCCGCCAGAGGATCACCCGCCAAAAGATCACTCGCCAGAGGATCACACGTCAGAGGATCAAACGCCAAAACATCACCGCCAGAGGATCCGTTCTGTCCGACACGTGGTTGTTAAGAGCGCCTGTCCGTAAAAATCAGACAAATTTGAAATTTTTTGGCAAGTAATAAAAATTCGATTTCTTTCATATTATGAAGTTAGATAGATTAAGGTATAACAAAAATCACTTGATACTTTTTTCGGCCAAATATCTTTTTATTTAAAAGAAAAATTCAAAAAACGAAAGTGCGTTAAAATCGCGTTTGAGGTGGGAAATTATTGCACAACTTTGACAGTCTCGCTTATAAAAACAAGTAACGCTACAGCATTTAAAACATGAAAATCTTATTTTGCAATCTTTACATATCTAGCAGAGTGATTTTGGGAATTATTTTGTTGTTCTTTGCTTGCAAAATAATTTTATTTCGAAGACATACATTTTACTTCTTTAAAAGTACCTCCTAAACAAAACAATTTTTCATCATGCGCTTAACCTTCAAACGGATTAAGCTTCCGTTGGTCAATTTTTATAAAGATGATCTCAAGATTGCTGTAAAAATTTCTATCAATTTGCGGGTCACACAAACATTTCACTTTCCACCACATGTCTTAACACAAATAAGGTTAAAGTAGCCACATAGAAAAAATGTTTTGAAATTTTCTTACCTTATTTGTTGTAGAAAACTTATCCAAAGATCATTTTCTTGCGTTTTTCTCACCGTTCATCGTATGTCCTTTAGTCTTGTTTACAACGTCCGATAAACGTCGGACGACAACAACGTAATATTAAACGGTCGGGTCAGCCAATCTTTGTTAAACTTTCGACACTTTTCAGTATCATGGCATCTATTCAAAGAGCTAAGTACTTTTTGGAGCTTTCCTCGGTTTTGTAGTGCGCTAAAAGATATAAAATGTTACTTTGAAGTACAAACAAAACATGTCGGACGTTTGCTTTCAGTCTCTTTTCAGCTATGTCACGCAATGCAGTTTTGTTTGCATTTAAGGGGGTAGGGGTGCGGATAAGGCAATTAAATTGAAACACTTTTGCAAGAAAAAAAATTCTGTTTATAAATATATTTCAGCACCATTTAATTATCTTCGTTAGTCAATATGTTCTACAATATATTAATTGGTAGCAATAGCCTTTTGCGAGCAACGATTTTTAACTCCACTCCCCAGTCTTGCTTTGCATATTCAATATTCATATTGGATGCTTTTTTCTCGTTTCCGAAATTTACCTTCTTATACGAGTCGAGGTGCTCTACAGTGATGGAGCTACCCCTGAAAGATGGGTATACCAGGGCTTCTTGTGGATAGCATCATGCATGTGATCTCTTTTTCACTATAAATTTCCAGTTGCGGATCCAGCCTTCTCATAAGGAGAGGGGGTGGGAGGGGAAGTGAAAATGGTTCTGAAAAAAAGTTCGGTCCCTCGAGCCTTTTTCTTCGCCAAAAAAGGGATGGAAGGGGGCCGCTTCCCTAGATCCGCCACTGAACTTAATTCGACAACTTTCTCAAGTGTATTAAGGCTTGACCAGGGCATGGAAACGAGGCTATTTTCCCCTCCCCCATTTTTTTGCATGAGCATTTTAAATAACCAAATGAAACTTTCTGAGATTGTAAAGGGTACTAAAAGCAAGTACCTCGCTTGATATCGTTGTCATGGTAACTATTGTTCTTGACTTATGTAACATAATATACCATTGAAATGTATGCTATTTTGTTTTAAAAACGGGGAATATTAAAATGCTTTATTCACTACCAAATTTACCATGAAATCAAAGATACGTACACAACACCTACAAAACCACCTTTTAAGGATGAATACATTTGCACAGAGTATGTCATTTATGGCGCGAAAGTAAGAGTATTCATTTCAACGCTGATTTCGTACTCGTTTTTAGTTTTTTTTCGTAAATTATTAGCTTGCTTTCTCAAGTTAAAAGGCGGTTTTGCAAAGAAAAATACTTCTTCTTTAAAATTATGTATAACTTTCGACAATTAGTGATGCATAACATCACCCCATTTAGCAAAGTAGATTTGCCTCGAGTGCTAATCACAATACGGCGCCATTTTGATTCATTCATCGAGTGGGGACTGGTACCACTGGACAAAACTTCACTCTACTCTACCCCACAAGGATACAAAAGCTTGTTTTCTGGCCTCCAGAAGACTACACTGGGGCTAAATTGTCGACAATTTCAAGATGGCGGATGAAAATTATCGTTTTTAGATGTATCTGAAGTGGAATTTTCGAGAGAATAAAGACGGCAAAGTAACTCAGACCGCAGCTTTTTGTATCTACAGATCATGTTTTCTTCATTTTCGGATAAAACTATTAGGATTCTTACATTTTAGTGCATTTTGTTCATGTATGTACATCAATATACACACGTCTGTAAACATCGACTTGCCTCTCTTACCACCATCTTCTCGCCTTGCGACACATTCGTCGTTTGAGTTTTGGCGCGAAGTATGCATTACCATAACGCGCCTTGTCTCAGTTTACACATTCGTTATACATTCTTCGCTGTGGTGGACGATATAGCGCGCAAACGGCCGAATTACTGCTCCCTTAAATTTACCAAATCGAAACGTTTCATTAGAAATATCAACTTAAAAACAGTTTCTTTAGAAACTAACAAGCATCCTACAGCTATGTGCTTTAAGGCTGAATGTGCTTGGGCAAGAGTGTGTATTCGACAAACGAAAAAGTTGTGTTCCCACTTGGAGAAGTCCCCAGGTGAAGGCAGTGCAAAATTTGGTGCCAGAGTATTAGCAGAAAGACATAAACTCTACTCCGAACATTTTAAAGAGTATCCACGATTTGCTCTTAGCCAATATGATTTCAACCGTGTCTGCAAGACAATCGATGAAAAAATTGGAAGTTGGAGACAGAATGGAGACAAGGAGATATATTTATCAACATTTTCAGTGGCTAACTGGAGTGAAGGGAATAACATCACCAAGGAAATGAAAAAGGCACATTCATTATCAAACTGTAAGCCTTGCACACTGTTAAACTCAAATCTACAAGCCACTTTTCCGGGTGGCAAGAAGGGCATGGGAGTAAAAAAGGGCCCCCTGACTGAAATTCAAGCAGATGCTAGGAAGCACATAGCTCAGCATACAGCTCAGAAAGGTCCCAAGGTAACAAACAAACAACTGAAAATGGTTGGACAAGTAATTTATTCCACGTATGATGAGAAATGCAAAGAAAACTTCGGAAAGTCGCTCAGTGATATTCTGATCCTTGTTCCTGAAGCAGGTCTTGCAAGGAAACTTTCTCCTGTAGAAAAAAGGAAATTAAAACGAGCTCAGCAAAGGCAAATGAAAACTGACACTGAGAGCAATGTGAATGAGAATGACACTGAAGAGCACTTGAGTTCAAGACAATCCTACAGGGCCAGGCAGCATCACAGGCTGGCACAGTCATTTGAAACAATAGCACAAGCAACTGAAAGAGCAAGAACAACACCTCCCAAAGTAAAAGAGAGGTCGCATGGCCCAGCAACAAATAACATCATAGGAGACTTAGATCAGCTCCTAACAGATGTAAAATCCTGGCCTAATGGTACCATAAACTGGTCTCAGAAAGCTAGGATGTACAACATTAGAACAAAAGGTCAAGACACAACACCCCCCAATGGAGGCCAGATGATCAAATCATTTCTGCAATGGAAAGAAGTCAACCTAGCCCGCTTTGAGCCTACCACTGCAGCCATCCAGAATGACCCACAAAGCAAACTCAAAGGTATTTAGAAATTACAAGGGCATAATTATCACTCAGTTTGGTACCCAGAATGCTAGCATCTCTAGATTTCAACATACATGTACATGTATCTCCATGTATCTCCAGTCCCCCCCCCCCCAAACCCCCCAGTGGATAGAGGTCAGACAGGGGTCTAATGGCCCCTTTATTAGCCATGGCCACCTACAGTTTCGATGACAGCTATTACAAATAAACTTATTGAAAGCCCTGAACATAAAATACACAAATCCATTATATTTTAGACTGTTCCAGCCAAAAAATAATACAGCCACATCAGATAACTATGCATGTTACTATAAATAACATTTCCTTAATATAATTATTTCAAACCTTACAGAGTTCCGGGTAAGACGAGCCATTAAAAAACAGAGAGGAGGGGCAGTATCAGTTCCAGTGTCACGTACCAATGCAAACATCAGAGCAAGCATCAAGAACCTGATTGAAAATGGTACATACAATGTTGGTGTTCCTGTGGTAGAGACAGAAATATCAAAGTTAGCAGTCAGCAGTGAAGGTCAAGTGATACAAAAAAACATTGATGTCCAGGCCAGAAAAATCCCTTTTCAAGATATTAGGAACGAGTCTCTGATGAGAAACAATAATTTACTAAAAATTAAAGATGACAGCTACTATAACCAGTTAACGAAGGAAGAGCTAACTACAGAGCTCCAAAAAATCCATGAAGAAGTCAGTGATGACATTGACCAAATGAGAACCTGTCTTAAGAAATACCAGCGTCAAAGGCACTGGCTCCTCTGGCATGACCACTCAACTCTTGCCAACTATGGTCACATGCTATTTTGCCTGCGAGAACTTTATGATCCTGCCATACATGTGACAAGACAAGAAATGTTGGATAAGACAGGAAAAGATGTTGATGTACAAGCTACAGTGGAGGAACCTCAATTGTACATTTTAGGCCAGAGTAGATCAACAGTTGAGGACCAAATGAGATTCATTCCAACACGACAGGATGATCTCAGGGATTTGAAGAACCCCACTGTGACCAAATCTGGTGTTGAAGTGTGGGATGTGATGAGATTCATGAATGGAGATAATCCAGCAGCGGAGATGGAAGATGGCACACAGCATGGAGGAAACTATGGCTGCCCAGGCTGTGATGGTAACATTAATTCCAGCTATGATCTGGAGTACACCCTCCAAAGAAAATACAAAACACTTGAAAAGAAAAAAAAATTGATTCTGTCTGGTCCTGCTGGAAGAAAAGGAAACTTGCATCCCTTCAAAGATATGAAAGTAAATGATATCAAAGCAGAGTTGCAAGCAAGAGGAAGATCTGGGGAGGGCAAAAAAGAGGAGTTACAGAAAGAACTATTCACCATGCTTGGAGGCACTACAAGACTACCAGCACTTCTCCACAACAGTGAAAACCGTGATGTCTCTGTTCAAGAACTGAACATTGAGAGGTATGAAGTGTTGTATTTTGAGGCCTTGCACTGTTCCATGAACCACATCAAGAATCTACTGCAAGAACTACCACACCACATCACTGACATTGACACACTCATCAAACTAAAGGAGATTCTTGCAATTCAGTTCAGCAAAGACAAAATAAGGGGTGTAGACTTCCGAAAGACCCTCATTTTTGTCACCATTGCTCTCTACCCAATGGCCACTCGTGAGGTGAGATTGCTCCTTGTAACTCTCTGTGAAATGATTGAGATCTATTATGCACAAGAGGAAGCAAGATCACCAAAGATGATCCTTCGCCTGCACAATCTCTGCTGGAGGCATGGAATCCTGTGTCGTCGGGTGCTGACTCCACCAAAGACCCTCACATCCAGGAAACTCTTTGGCCTGTACTTCCACAGCTGCATGGCTTACTCTGCCCAACTGCTTCGAGTAGCTTCTCACAGGTCTACAAATGCAGAAATGTTTGAACGCCTGTTTGAGAAGCTCTCAGACATAACTACAAAAACTTGGAGCAAGAGAATTGAAGATCTCTCCAAAAATGCCATCTTGCACTTACAAGGAGAGAAGTCCAATCCCGGAAGTCAATACATTCTTAAAGAAGAGAGAGAAATCAGTAAGATGGCAAAATCCCTCCCAAAACTGGAGAACACCATTCTGCTGAAGAGCGACCTTGAGAAGTATGCCGGTCACTGGGAAGCTCACCTGAAACTCATTGCAGATTTTCTAAAGCTAGGAGAAGGGGTATGGTGGAAGGAGACTGAAGATTGCATTGAATTCTTCGATGGACCAGATGAACCCAGCTTCCGACAAGAGGGACCACAGCTTCACCACTTCCGTTCCACTTCCATTACCAAAGAGCAGGAGCTACTGGATGTCTGTTGGAATGAATGTTTGGAGAACAAGGTGAACATTCCCGCAACAAAATTAAGAGATGATAGTGGCAAATGGCAAAGACCCCCAACATGCTGTTCAGTTGAGTCAGTGGAAGATAGTGGTTCCGACCAACATCACTGCAGTGAACCTCAAACTCATGTTGAAGATCTCCCAGACTGTGATGATGAACCTGCAGAAGATGATGACAAAATAGCAGAAGACAATGGCCTAAGCAACATGCTGGCAGAACAACCTTCATGCACCAGTAGTGAACAACCCCAAGCAGAAAATGAAGCAGAAGTTGAGGATGAAAATCTGCCAAACCCAATACCATGCAACAAAAGAATGAGAGCTGATGAAGAATGTTCACCTCAAGAACCACCGCTGAAAAGACACAAATCAGATGCATTGGTAACAAAGACAGCAAAAGCACTACAACACATTCTGGGCACCTGTGAAGAAGTTTTGAAGTATGACAAACTTAAGCAAAATGTTGCCAAGAATCCCAAATCAAGGTATCACATAGAACGCTATGAAACACACCTTGCAAAGATACAAATTCTGACACTAAAGGCATATAAGCAAGTCTTTAATGAAATTAAAAACTGGAAAGATCATTTCAGGTTATCTATGGACAGAGAAGCTACGGAAAATGACTTAAAGCAGAGCATCGAAATAACATCAAAGAGGAAACAGATGAGAACAGCTTCAGAGTTACTCAAACTGTGGAAGATTACGGTGCATTTGTCTTAACCCGTTATCTCTTAGGAGTGGTAAAATTCCAAATACAGGAATTTTTGTCAAGTTTTTAATGAAAGGAAAGTACTGCTTAAAGTTTTAATTTGAGTGGTCAACCAGCTTGTGTGCCTTAAGATAGAAATTAATCTTTACTAACAGGCAAATACATAGTCGTGTGATGAGCCTTTACTAACATTCATCTGTGAGGTGTAATTAACTGACATGATGTATGAAACTGAAGAAGGGGAAGCTACTTTTGATTCAACTTAACCATGGAAACATTCACTCAAAGCAACAAAATGAATTTAATTGAGCTCATTTTTTAATGATTGGTGTTCATAAATATTTAGAATATAATTAAATAAAGCATTTATACTTTGAAAATATTATTTTGATCATGCCTGGAAGTTACACATGTATGCCATAAACATAAGGAAGATTCCCTTAACTCCTTGTAATACACTTAAATACACAAAGAAATAAAGGTAGTTACCTTGCAACTTTCATGATTTGACATCACATGTGGCTGTTTGAACCTTTCATAATATGCATTCATAAATGATGGTGAAATTGCTGTTGAAAATATGAAAGGATTTCAGAACTGAGAAATTATTCTTGCTACTTGAAGAAAAAACAACATATTTTTTTGTTAAAAGCTGCAAAGAAAGCATCGAAGCATTGTTTATAACAGATATATAGCATTTTGCGAAAACCACATGATCAAAATCCATAATTGCACAAACCATGTGAACAATTAAGGAGAATCTATCAGTTCATCTTAGCAATAAACAACTTCAAAATCTCTAAAAATCACGCGATGACTAAAACAACGGTAAACTTCGAAAACAAAAATAATTTTTCACCGGCAAATCACCGCTGTTTTTGCGATGAAATGCTAAATACAGTAAGTTACGGATTTAGACGGCCGCGAAGCGAAAGCGCCACGCCATTTCAATTTCACGATCGAAAGGAAATCATGATAATCTGCATTTACATAAAGAAAAAAGGAAATACACCTACCTTCGTTTGAAGAAAAAACATCCTTCTATATAACCGCCCAACAGCTAGCAAATTGAATCGATATGTCCCAGCAATGAAGTCTCACAGATTGATTGCATGCTATGCTGTACCAAGCGAGTCCACCATCTTGGATGTCAAGTCGAATCACATTCAACTTTTTCCCGCGAGCCTTTGCGGAGAGGGGGAGGGGTGGGGGGTGGAGGGTTTCGAGTCGAGTGGTCAAGCCTTAATGTACTTGAGTTAGTTTGCAACTACTTCCTTTACATTTCAAGTAAACAACGCTGCTAGACATAAAATATGTTCGATCTCATCTTCAGGTCCGGAAAATTGTGATTAGAGATGTCCTTTGTACACGAAAGTAAAGGGACAATTTCCGTTCCACGCTTTCGATCGCGAATGTCATAACCACAAACTCCCCCAACAAAGGACTTAAACGAACAAGTGCCTTCCGTTTTTGTGTAATACCTGGAACTGAACTCGAATCTTTGATGTACAAAAACATGCACTTTAATAGCGCCGCCTTCAAGTAAACAAAGTCACTAGCCGAATTAGCATAACCAGGTAGTGTTTACTTTTTTGTCAACTGCATTATTTAAACAGCATTTATTTTTCTTCTTGACACTTGGCGATTACTGTATTAAACATAGTAAGTTCTTCAATTTTCAGATATTCTCTCGTTATCAACTTTCAAATCTGAGCGGGTTTCTAATTATTTTGCTATTCCAAAAAATACTTAGGTTTACTTAGTTTGTAACACCAACAACGGATTAGCCAAACATAAGTCGCATTGAGTCAAATTTTAAATTAAGAAAATGCAACAAATGGTTATGAATTAAGGCATGACATGAATTTGAAGTAAGGCTGGGGGAGAAGCCCCCCCCCCCCCCCCCCCCCCACTAACCCTAACCCTAACCCTAACCCTAACCCTAACCCTAACCCTAACCCTAACCCTAACCCTAACCCCCCCCCCCCCCCCCCCCCCCCCCCCCAACCACAATCTGGTACATATCATCGACGGAAAATTCACGAGCGAGTTAAATGGTCCCACGAACCACAGGTAACCCATACTCACAGTAAGATTATTGACAAGTAGAAAACATCCAAATAATTAAGTGCTCTTTTGAGGCTCCCTCTCGATCAAAGAAAAGAAACAAAGACAAAGCAAAACATCAGTTGCGGTGTGAAACGTTTTTGTCGCTAGTTGCATTGTATAAATTGATATATTTTGGGGGTCGGGCATGTGGCGAATATTAGACTGATTTTCCCTTTTTCGCATTATGTTTCATGAAGATAGTATCCTTCTGATAAAAAGAAAAACAATACGAAAACAGGACAGAAATAGCTAAATACCACGGTGATCTTAATCAGGTAAAAAGCTAGTGATGTCATTTGCATTTCACACATTTCGTTTTTACTTACTATGCAACGGCGAATGAATAATCTTTCCGTAGTAGGACAAAAGAGAATGAAGGCGCTTAAATGTGCTAACGTAACTGAAAAGTCTTTGTATTTTTTTTTCTTCGCTGCAAGAGCTTTAGACATAGATTCGGTGTTTCCAAGCTCTTTAGCCCTACCCCTACCCCGCTAAAATGCCGAAGAACAGCTGCATTGCGTGACGACACAATAACTGCTGTCACGATCACGGCTTAAATGGCCCGACATGTTTGTTCATTCAGTACTTCTCAAGCAGTGATTAGATTTATCTATCCGTTAACTTTAAACTGAAGAACATTTGACAAATGCTCTGGCCTTTAAATAAGATACCATAATGCTGAAATGTGTCGAAAGTTAACAGAGGATTGTGCGACCATGGCAGTCCGCGGCCGGCGTGCATCGGACGTTAAACAAGACTAAAATACGGTGAACAAAGAAGAGATTTATACACAAAAGTGGTCTTTGAATCTGTCTTCTACTGCAAATGAGGTACGGAAATATAAATGTTTTTCAATGTGGATATTTTAATTTCATAATGGGTTAACACAGAAGTAAAAGTTAGAATATTTGTGTGACACGCAAATTGATTGTTGACCTCGTAGGGTCAATTAACTCTAATTTTAACGAACTTTGTAATGCTCTCGCGTCGCTCTGAATCATTTGCCCAAAGAAATTAATTTTACGGCCATCTTGAGATCATCTTTATAGAAATTAACCAACAGAAACTTAATCCGTTTGAAGGTTTAGCACATGGTGAAAAATTGCTTTGTTTACGAGGTACTTTTAAAGAAGTAAAATGTATGTCTTCGAAATAAAACTATTTTGCAAGCAAAGAACAATATAATAATTCCCTAAATCACTCTTCTAGATATCTAAAGATTGCAAAATACGATTTTTATGTTTTAAATGCCTAGCGTTACTTGTTTTTGTAAGCGAGACCGTCAAAGTTTTGCAGTAATTTTCCGTCTTAAATGGCGATTTTAACGGTATTTCGTTTTCTGCATTTTTCTTTAAAATAAAAAGATATTTGGCCGAAAAAGGTATCCAGTGATTTTTGTTATACCTTAATCTATCTAACGTTAAAATATCAAAATAATCCAATTTTATCACTTGCCGCGATATGTTTGATTTTTACAGACAGACGTTGTTAAACATCACCCGCAAAACGATCACCCGCCAAAAGATCACCCCTTAGAAGATCACCCGTCACAAGATCACCCGACGAAAGATCACCTGTCAGAGGATGACCCGACGAAAGATCACCTGTCAGAGGATGACCCACCAAAAGATCACCCGTCAGAGGATCACCCGCTAAAATATCACCCGACACAAGATCACCCGACGAAAGGTCAGCTGTCAGAGGATAAACCGCCAAAAGATCACCCGTCAGAGAATCACCCGCCAATTTGTTTGTTGAATTGTTTTCTTTGTCTAATTATACCGTTATGTCCAACACATGGTTGTTAAAGATCACTCGCCAAAAGATCACTCGTCAGGATCACCCCCCAAAAGATCACCCGCCAGAGGATCACCCGTCAGAGGATCACCCGTCAGAGGATCTCCCGCAAAAAGATCACTCGTCAAAGCATCAACCGCCAGAGGATCAGCCACAAAAAGATCACCCGTTAGATGATCTCCCGCCATAAGTTAACCCGTCAGAGGATCACCCGCCACAAGATCACTCGCCAGAGGATCACCCGTCAGAAGATCACCCACCAAAAGATCACTCGCCAGAGGATCATCCGTCAGAGGATCAAACGCCAAAAGATCACCGACAAAACATCACCCGACAGAGGATCACCCGCCAAAAGAACAACCGACAGAGGATCACCCGCCAAAATATCACAGGTCAAAAGATGAACCGGCAGAGGATCAGCGGCAAAAAGATCACCCGTTCAAGGATCACCCGCCAAAAGATCGCTCGCCAAAAGATCACTCGCCAGAGAATCACCAACCAATTTGTTTGTTGAAATGTTTTCTTTGTCTAATTAAACCGTTTTCTCCGACACGTGGTTGTTAAAGATCACCCGCCTAGAGATCTCCCGTCAAAAGATCACCCCCCAGAGGATCATCCGCAAAAATATCAAACTTTAGAGCATCAGCCGCGAAAAGATATAGTAAACAAGTGAAACAGTCCCGCTAGGGCACCCTAAACCTAATGACGTTACCGCCATGACTGGAGAACGCTTTGCGATCACCTGTTTTAAGCAGCCGAGTGATGATGATGGATGATGATGATGATGATGGAAGAACAACCGTCAGAGGATCACCCGGCAGAGGATCCCCCGCCAAAAGATCAACCGTCAAAGCATCAACCGCCAGAGGATCAGCCACAAAAAGAACACCCGTCAGAGGATCACCCGCTAAAAGATCACCCGTCAGAGGATCAAACGCCAAATAATCACCCGCCAAATAATCACCCGCCAAAACATCACCCGCCAGAGAATCACCCGCCAATTTGTTTGTTGAAAGGTTTTCTTTGTCTAATTAAACCGTTCTGACCAACACATGGTTGTTAAAGATCACCGGCCAAAAGATCTCCCGTCAAAAGATCACTCGCCAGAGGATCATTCGCGAAAAGATCACCCGTCAGAGTATCACCCGTGAGAGGTTCCCCCGCCAAAAGATCACCCGTCAAAACATCAACCGCCAGAGGATCAGCCATAAAAAGATCACCCGTTAGATGATCACCCGCCAAAAGATCACCCGTTACATGATCACTCGCCAAAAGATCATCCGTCAGAGGATCACACGCCAAAAGATCGCCTCTTAGAAGATCACCCGACGAAAGGTCACCCGTCAGAGGATCACCCGCCAAAAGATCACCCGTCAGAGGGTCACCCGCCATAAGATCACCTCTTAGAAGATCACCCGTCGAAAGAGCACCCGCCAGAAGATCACCCGCCACAAGATCATCCGTCAGAGCATAACGCGCCAATTTGTTTGTTGAAAGGTTTTCTTTGTCTAATTAAACTGTTCTCACCAACACATGGTTGTTAAAGATCACGCGCCAAAAGATCACCTCTAAGAAGATCATCCGCCAAATGATCACCCGTGAGAGGATGACCCGCAAAAAAGATCACCCGTCAGAGGATCACCAGCCAAAAGATCACTCGCCAGAGGATCACACGTCAGAGATCAAACGCCAAAACATCACCGCCAAAACATCACCCGCCAGAGGATTACCCGCCAAAAGAACAACCGACAAAGGATCACCCGCCAAAATATCAAAGGTCAAAACATGAACCGCCAGAGGATCATCCGCAAAATGATCACCCGTTAAAGGATCACCAGCCAAAAGATCACTCGCCAAAAGATCACCTGCCAGAGAATCACCAGCCAATTTGTATGTTGAAAGGTTTTCTTTCTCTAATTAAACCGTTCTGTCCGACACGTGGTTGTTGAACATCACCCGCCAAAAAGATCACCCCTTAGAAGATCACCCGTCACAAGATCACCCGACGAAAGATCACCTGTCAGAGGATCACCCGACGAAAGTTCACCCGCCAGAGAATCACCCGCCAATTTGTTTGTTGAAAGGTTTTCTCTGTCTAATTAAACCGTTCTGACCAACACATGGCTGTTAAAGATCACCGGCCAAAAGATCTCCCGTCAAAAGAACACCCGCCAGAGGATCAGCCGCGAAAATATCACAAGTTAGAGGATCAGCAGCGAAAAGATATAGTAAATAGGTGAAACAGTCCAGCTAAGGCACTCTAAACCTAATGACGTAACTGCCATGACTGGAGAACGCTTTGCGATCACCTGCCTGAAGCAGCCGAGTTATGATGATGGATAATGATGATGATGGAAGATCAACCGTCAAAGCATCAACCGCCAGAGGATCAGGAACAAAAAGAACACCCGACAGAGGATCACCCGCTAAAAGATCACCCGTCAGAGGATCACCCGTAAAAAGATCACCCGTCACAAGATCACCCGTCACAAGATCACCCGACGAAAGATCACCTGTCAGAGGATGACCCGCCAAAAGATCACCCGTCAGAGGATCACCCGCTAAAATATCACCCGACACAAGATCACCCGACGAAAGATCAGCTGTCAGAGGATAAACCGCCAAAAGATCACCCGTCAGAGAATCACCCGCCAATTTGTTTGTTGAATTGTTTTCTTTGTGTAATTATACCGTTATGTCCAACACATGGTTGTTAAAGATCACTCGCCAAAAGATCACTCGTCAGGATCACCCACCAAAAGATCACTCGTCAAAGCATCAACCGCCAGAGGATCAGCCACAAAAAGATCACCCGTTAGATCATCTCCCGTCATAAGATAACCCGTCAGAGGATCACCCGCCATAAGATCACTCGCCAGAGGATCATCCGTCAGAGAATCAAACGCCAAAAGATCACCGACAAAACATCACCCGACAGAGGATCACCCGCCAAAATATCACCGGTCAAAAGATGAACCGCCAGAGGATCAGCCGCAAAAAGAACACCCCTTAAAGGATCACCCCTCAAAAGATCACTCGCCAAAAGATCACTCGCGAGAGAATCACCAGCTAATTTGTTTGTTGAAAGGTTTTCTTTGTCCAGTTAAGCCGTTCTGTCCGACACGTGGTTGTTTAAGATGACCAGCCAAACGATCACCCGTCAGAGGATAAAACGCCAAAACATCACCCGCCAGAGGATCACCCGCCAAAAGATCACCCGTCAAAGGATCATACGCTAGATGATCAGCCACAAAAAGATCACCCGTTAGGGGATTACCCCTCAGAGGATCACCCGCCAAAAGATCACCCGGAAGAGGATCAAACGCCAAAATATCAACCGCCAAAACATCACCCGCCAGAGAATCACCCGCCAATTTGTTTGTTGAAAGGTTTTCTCTTTCTAATTAAACCGTTCTGACCAACACATGGTTGTTAAAGATCACCCGCCAAAAGATCTCCCGTCAAAAGATCACCCGCCAGAGGATCAGCCGCGAAAATATCACAAGTTAGAGGATCATCCGCGAAAAGATATAGTAAACAGGTGAAACAGTCCCGCTAAGGAACCCTTAACCTAATGACGTTACTGCCATCACTTGAGAACGCTTTGCGATCACCTGCTTGAAGCAGCCGAGTGATGATGATGGATGATGATGATGATGATGATGATGATGATGATGATGGAAGATCAACCGTCAGAGGATCACCCGTCAGAGGATAACCCGGCAGAGGATCCCCCGCCAAAAGATCACTCGTCAAAGCATCAACCGCCAGAGGATCAGCCACAAAAAGATCACCCGTTATATGATCACCCGCCATAAGATCACCCGTCAGAAGATCACCCGCCAAAAGATCACTCGCCAGAGGATCATCCGTCAGAGGATCAAACGCCAAAAGATCACCGACAAAACATCACCCGACAGAGGATCACCCGCCAAAAGAACAACCGACAGAGGATCATCCGCCAAAATATCACCGGTCAAAAGATGAACCGCCAGAGGATCAGCCGCAAAAAGATCACCCCTTCAAGGATCACCCGCCAAAAGATCACTCGCCAGAGAATCACCAGCCAATTTGTTTGTTGAAAGGTTTTCTCTTTCTAATTAAACCGTTCTGACCAACACATGGTTGTTAAAGATCACCCGCCAAAAGATCTCCCGTCAAAAGATCACCCGCCAGAGGATCAGCCGCGAAAATATCACAAGTTAGAGGATCATCCGCGAAAAGATATAGTAAACAGGTGAAACAGTCCCGCTAAGGAACCCTTAACCTAATGACGTTACTGCCATCACTTGAGAACGCTTTGCGATCACCTGCTTGAAGCAGCCGAGTGATGATGATGGATGATGATGATGATGATGATGATGATGATGATGATGATGGAAGATCATCCGCCAAAATATCACCGGTCAAAAGATGAACCGCCAGAGGATCAGCCGCAAAAAGATCACCCCTTCAAGGATCACCCGCCAAAAGATCACTCGCCAGAGAATCACCAGCCAATTTGTTTGTTGAAATGTTTTCTTTGTCTAATTAAACCGTTTTCTCCGACACGTGGTTGTTAAAGATCACCCGCCAAGAGCTCTCCCGTCAAAAGATCACCCCCCAGAGGATCAGCAGCAACAATATCACAATTTAGAGGATCAGTCGCGAAAAGATATAGTAAACAGGTGAAACAGTCCCGCTAGGGCACCCTAAACCTAATGACGTTACCGCCATGACTGGAGAACGCTTTGCGATCACCTGTTTTAAGCAGCCGAGTGATGATGATCGATGATGATGATGATGATGGAAGATCAACCGTCAGAGGATCACCAGTCAGAGGATCACCCGGCGGAGGATCAAACGCCAAATAATCACCCGCCAAAAGATCACCCCTTACATCACCCGTCACCAGAATACCCGACGAAAGATCAACTGTCAGAGGATCACCCGCAAAAAAGAAAACTCGTCAGAGGATCACCCGCCAAAATATCACCCGTCAGAGGATCACCCTCTAAAATATCACACTTCACAAGATCACCTGACGAAAGATCACCCGTCAGAGGATCACCCGCCAAAAAATATCACCCGTCAAAAGATAAACCGCCAGAGGATCACCCGCTAAAAGATCACAAGTCAGAGGATCACCCACCAAAATGATCACCCGTCATAGGATCTACCGCCAAAACATGACCCGCCAGAGGATCACCGGACAGAGAATCGACCGCCAATTTGTTTTTTGAAAGTTTTTTTTGTCAAATTAAACCGTTCTGACCAACACCTGGTTGTTAAAGATCACTCGCCAAAAGATCACCCGTGAGAGGATCAAACGCCAAAAGATCAGCGCCAAAACATCTCCCGCCAGAGGATCACCCGCCAGAGAATCATCCGCCAAAAGATCGCATGTCAGAGGATCAGCCACAAAAAGATCACCCGTTAGATGATCACCCGCCAAAAGATCACCCGTCAGAGGATCACCCGCCAAAAGATCACCCGTCAGAGGATCACCCACCAAAAGATCACTCGCCAGAGGATCACCCGTCAGAGTTTCAAACGCCAAACGATCACCGCCAAAACACTACCCGACAAAGGATCACCCGCCAAAAGAACAACCGACAGAGGATCACCCGCCAAAGTATCACCGGTCAAAAGATGAACCGCCAGAGGATCAGCCGCAAAAAGATCACCCGTTCATAGGTCACCCGCCAAAAGTTCACTCGCCAAAAGATCAACCGCTAGAGAATCACCAGCCAATTTGTTTGTTGAAAGGTTTTCTTTGTCTAATAAAACCTTTCTGTTTCACACGTGGTTGTTAAAGATCACCCGCCAAACGATCACCCTTCAGAGGATAAAACGCCAAAACATCACCCGCCAGAGGATCACGCGCCAGAGGATCACAGGCCAAAAGATCACTCACCAAATGATCACCCGCCAGAAGATCACCCGTTAAAGGATCATCCGTCAGAGGATCAGCCACAAAAAGATCACCCGTTAGGGGATTCCCCGTCAGAGGATCACCCGCCAAAAGATCATCCGCAGAGGATCGAACGCCAAAATATAACCCGCCAAAACATCACCCGCCAGAGATTCACCCGCCAATTTGTTTGTTGAAATGTTTTCTTAGTCTAATTAAACCGTTCTGACCAACACATGGTTGTCAAAGATCACCCGCAAAAAGATCTCCCGTCAAACGATCACCCGCCAGAGGATCAGCCGCGAAAAGATCACATGTTAGAGGATCGGCCGCGAAAAGATCAAAGTTAGAGGAACACCCGGTAAACGATCACCCATTAGAAGATCACCCGTCACAAGATCACCCGACGAAAAACCACACGTCAGAGGATTACCCGCCAAAAGATAACCCGTCAGAGCATCACCCGCCAAAGGATCACGCCTTAGAAGATCACCCGTCACATGATCACCCGACGAAAGATCACCTGTCAGAGGATCACCCCACGAAAGATCACCCGTCAGAGGATCACCCGACGCAAGATCACCCGTCAGAGGATCACCCGTCAGAGTTTCAAACGCCAAACGATCACCGCCAAAACACCACCCGCCAAAGGATCACCCGCCAAAAGAACAACCGACAGAGGATCACCCGTCAGAGGATCACCCTCTAAAATATCAAACTTCACAAGATCACCCGACGAAAGATCACCCGTCAGAGGATCACCCGCCAAAAGAACACCCGTCAGAGGATCACCCGCTAAAATTTCACCCGTCACAAGATCACCCGACGAAAGACTACCTGTCAGAGGAAAGACCGCCAAAAGATCAAACGTCAGAGGATCATCCGACAAAAGATCACCCGTCAGAGGATCTCCCGCACAACGATCACTCGTCAGAAGATCACCCGCACAAAGATCACTTGATAAAAGATCATCGGTCAAAAGATGAACCGCCAGAGGTAAAGCCGCAAAAAGATCACCCGTTAGAGGATCACCCGCCAAAAGATCACCCGTAAGAGGAACAAACAGCAAAAATTCACCTGCACGATGATCACTCGTCAGAGAATCACCCGCCAATTTTTTTGTTGAAAGGTTTTCTTTGCTAATTAAACCGTTCTGTCCAACACATGGTTGTTAAAGATCACCCGCCCAAAGATCTCCCGCCAGCGGATCACCCGTCAGTGGATCACCCGTCAGAAGATCCCCCGCCAAAAGATCACCCGTCAAAGCATCAACCGCCAGAGGATCAGCCACAAAAAGATCACCCGTTAGATGATCACACGCCAAAAGATCACCCGCCAGAGGATCACCCGCCAGAGGATCACCCGCCAGAGGATCACCCGCCAGAGGATCACCCGCCAAAAGATCAACCGCCAGATGATCAAACGCCAAAATATCACCCGTCAGCGGATCACCTCTTAGAAGATCACCCGACGAAAGATCACCCGTCAGAAGATCAACCGTTAGAGGATCACCCGCCAAAAGATCACCCGTCAGAGGATCAAACAGCAAAAATTCACCCGCCAGATGATCACCAATCAGAGAATCACCCACCCTTTTTTTGTTGAAAGGTTTTCTTTGCTAATTAAACCGTTCTCTCCAACACATGGTTGTTAAAGATCACCCGCCAAAAGATCACCCGCCTGCGGATCACCCGTCAGTGGATCACCCGTCAGAGGATCCCCCGCCAAAAGATCACCCGTCAAAGCATGAACCGCCAGAGGATCAGCTACAAAAAGATCACCCGTTAGATGATCACACGCCAAAAGATCACCCGGCAGAGGATCACCTGCCAGAGGATCACCCGCCAAAAGATCACCCGCCAAAAGATCACCCGCCAGAGGATCAAACGCCAAAATATCACCCGTCAGCGGATCACCCGACAAAAGATCACCTCTTAGAAGATCACCCGTCAAAAGATCACCCGCCAAAAGACCACCTCTTAGAATATCACCCGTCGAAAGAGAACCCGCCAGAGGATCACCCGCCAAAAGATCATCCGTCAGAGCATAACCCGCCAATTTGTTTGTTGAAAGGTTTTCTTCGACGAAAGATCACCTGTCAGAGGATCACCCGACGAAAGATCACCTGTCAGAGAATCACCCGCCAAAAGACCACCCGTCAGAGGATCAAACGCCAAAAGATCACACGTCAGAGGATCACCCGCCAAAACATCACCCGTCAGTGGATCACCCGCTAAAATTTCATCCGTCACAAGATTAGCCGACGAAAGATCACCTGTCAGAGGATAAACCGCCAAAAGATCACCCGACAGAGGATCACCCGACAAAAGTTCACCCGTCAGAGGATCACCCGCCAAAAGATCACCTGTCAGAAGATCTTCTGCCAAAAGATCACCCGTCAGAGGGTCAAACACCAATAGTTCACACGCCAGATGATCACCAGTCAGAAAATGACACGCCAATTTGTTTGTTAAAAGGGTTTCTTTGTGTTTTTACACCATTCTGTCCAACATATGGTTATTAAAGATCACCCGCCAAAAAAAAGATCACCCGTCAGGATCACCCGCCAAAAGATCACCCGTCAGAGGATCACCCGCTAAAAGATATCCCATCATAGGATCAAACGCCAAAATATCACCCGCCAAAACATCACACGCCAAAGAATCGCCAGCCAATTTGTTTGTTGAAAGGTTTTCTTTGTCTAATTAAACCGTTCTGGCCAACACATGGTTGTGAAAGATCACCAGCCAAAAGATCACCTCTTAGAAGATCACTCGCCACAAGATCACCCGATGAAAGATCACCTATCAGAGGATCACCCGCCAAAAGATCACCCGTCAGAAGATCAAACACCAAAAGATCACCAGACACAGGATAACCCGCCAAAAGATCACCCGTCAAAAGATCACCCGCCAGAGTATCAGCTGCGAAAAGATCACGCGTCAGATTATCACCAACAAAAAGATCACGCGTCAGTGGATCACCCGCCAAAAGATCACCCGCCAAAATATCACCTCTTAGAAGTTCACCCGTCGAAAGATCACCCGCCAGAGGATCACTAATTAAACCGTTCTGACCAACACATGGTTGTTTAAAACATGAGGACTAGTTTTTTTTATCTCTATCGTTTTTGAACAGAAATAGAACACACGTGAAACAGTCCCTCTAAGGCACACTTAACCTAATGACGTTACTGCCATGACTGGAAAACGCTTTGCGATCACCTGCTTTAAGCAGCCGAGTGATGATGATGGAAGAACACCCGTCAGCGGATCACTCGCGAAAAGATCACCTCTTAGAAGATCGCCCGTCAAAAGATCACCCACCAGAGGATCATCCGCCAAAAGATCAACTGTCAGAGGATCACCAGTCAAAAGATGAACCGCCAGAGGATAAGCCGCAAAAAGATCACCCATTATTGGATCACCCGCCAAACGATCACCCGTCAGAGGATCAAACACCAAAAGATCACCCGCCAGATGATCACCCGTCAGAGAATCACCCGCCAATTTGTTTGTTGAAAGGTTTTCTTTGTCTAATTAAACCATTCTGTCCAACACATGGTTGTTAAAGATCACCCGCCACAAGATCACCCGTCAGGATCACCCGCCAAAACATCACCAGCCAGAGGATCACCCGTCAGAGGATCCCCAGCCAAAAGATCACCCGTCAAAGCATCAACGGCCAGAGGATCAGCCACAAAAAGATCACCCGTTCGATGATCACGCGCCAAAAGTTCACCCGTCAGAAGATCAAACACCAAAAGATAACCAGTCACAGGATAAAACCCGCCAAAAGATCACCCGTCAAAAGATCACCCGCCAGAGTATCAGCTGCGAAAAGATCACCCGTCAGATTATCACCCATAAAAAGATCACGCGTCAGTGGATCACCCGCCAAAAGATCACCTCTTAGAAGATCACCCGTCGAAAGATCACCCGCCAGAGGATCACTAATTAAACCGTTCTGACCAACACATGGTTGTTTAAAACATGAGGACTAGTTTTTTGTTATCTCCATCGCTTTTGAACAGAAATAGAACACACGTGAATCAGTCCCTCTAAGGCAAACTAAACCTAATGACGTTACTGCCATGACTGGAAAACGCTTTGCGATCACCTGCTTTAAGCAGCCGAGTGATGATGATGGAAGAACACCCGTCAGCGGATCACTCGCGAAAAGATCACCTCTTAGAAGATCACCCGTCAAAAGATCACCCACCAAAGGATCATCCGCCAAAAGATCAACTGTCAGAGGATGACCAGTCAAAAGATGAACAGCCAGAGGATAAGCCGCAAAAAGATCACCCATTAGTGGATCACCCGCCAAACGATCACCCGTCAGAGGATCAAACACCAAAAGATCACCCGCCAGATGATCACTTGTCAGAGAATCACCCGCCAATTTGTTTGTTGAAAGGTTTTCTTTGTCTAATTAAACCATTCTGTCCAACACATGGTTGTTAAAGATCACCCGCCACAAGATCACCCGTCAGGATCACCCGCCAAAACATCACCAGCCAGAGGATCACCCGTCAGAGGATCACCCGTCAGAGGATCCCCAGCCAAAAGATCACCCGTCAAAGCATCAACGGCCAGAGGATCAGCCACAAAAAGATCACCCGTTAGATGATCACGCGCCAAAAGATCACCCATCAGAGGATCACCCGCCAAAAGATCACCCGTCAGAGGATCAAACGCCAAAATATCACCCGCCAAAACATCTTCCGCCAGAGAATCACCGGCCAATTTGTTTGTTGAAAGGTTTTATTTGTCTCATTAAACCGTTCTGACCAACACATGGTTGTTAAAAACATGAGGACTAGTTTTTTTTTATCTCTATTGTTTTTGAACAGAAATAGAAAACACGTGAAACAGTCCCTCTAAGGCACCCTAAACCTAATGACGTTACTGCCATGACTGGAGAACGCTTTGCCATCATCTGCTTGAAGCAGTCGAGTGATGATGAGGGATGATGATGATGGAAGATCACCCGTCAGGGCATCTCTCACCAAACGATCACCTCTTAGAAGATCACCCGTCAAAAGATCACCCATCAGAGGATCACCCGCCAAAAGATCACCCGTCAGAAGATCAAACACCAAAAGATCACCAGTCACAGGATAACCCGCCAAAAGATCACCCACCAGAGTATCAGCTGCGAAAAGATCACGCGTCAGATTATCACCCACAAAAAGATCACGCGTCAGTGGATCACCCGCCAAAAGATCACCCGTCAGAGGATCACCCGCCAAAATATCACCTCTTAGAAGATCACCCGTCGAAAGATCACCCGCCTGAGGATCACTAATTAAACCGTTCTGACCAACACATGGTTGTTTAAAACATGAGGACTAGTTTTTTTTATCTCTATCGTTTTTGAACAGAAATAGAACACACGTGAAACAGTCCCTCTAAGGCACACTAAACCTAATGACGTTACTGCTATGACTGGAAAACGCTTTGCGATCATCTGCTTTAAGCAGCCGAGTGATGATGATGGAAGAACACCCGTCAGCGGATCACTCGCGAAAAGATCACCTCTTAGAAGATCACCCGTCAAAAGATCACCCACCAGAGGATAATCCGCCAAAAGATCAACTGTCAGAAAATCAAACGCCAAAAGATCACCCCCCAAAGGTTCACCAACCAAAAGATCACCAGCTGAAAGATCACCCGTCAAAAGATCACCCGCCAGAATATCAGCCGCGAAAAGATCACCCGTGAGAGGAACACCCAACAAAAGATCACCCGTCATAAGATCACCCGCCAAAAGATCACTCGTCAGAGGACCACCCGTTGAAACATCACCCGTCAGAGGATCACCCGCCAAAGGATCATCAGCCAAAAGATCACCTCTTAGAGGATCACCCGACGAAAAATCAACCGTCAGAGGATCACCCGCCAAAAGATCACCCGTCAGAGGATCACCCGCCAAAAGATCACTCCTTAGAAGATCACCCGTCACAAGATCACCCGACGAAAGATCACCTGTCAGAGGATCACCCCCGAAAAAGATCACCCGTCAGAGGATCACCCGCGTAAAAGATCACCCGTCAGAGGATCAAACGCCAAAAGATCACCCGTCAGAGGATCACCCGCTAAAATATCACACTTCACAAGATCATTCGACAAAGGATCACCCGTCAGAGGATCACCCGCCAAAAACTTACCCATCAAAAGATCAACCGCCAGAGGATCACCCGCCAAAAGATCACAAGTCAGAGGATCACCCACCAAAAAGATCACCCGTCAGAGGATCAACCGCCAAAACATGACCCGCCAGAGGATCACCGGACAGAGAATCACCCGCCAATTTGTTTGTTAAAAGGTTTTTTTGTCAAATTAAACCGTGTTGACAAACACATCGTTGTTAAAGATCACCCGCCAAAACATCACCCGCAAGAGGATCACCCGTCAGAGGATCATCCGCCAAAAGATTACCCGTCAGAGTATCAAACGCCAAAAGATCACCGCCAAAACATCACCCGCCGGAGATTCCACGCCAATTTGTTTGTTGAAAGGTTTTCTTTGTCTAATTAAACCGTTCTGACCAACACATGGTTGTTAAAGATCACCCGCCAAAAGATCTCCCGTCAAAAGATCACCCGAGAGAGGATCAACCGCGAAAGGATCACAAGTTAGAGGAACACCCGCTAAACGATCACCCCTTAGAAGATCACCCGTCACAAGATCAACCGACGAAAAATCACCCGTCAGAGGATCACCAGCCAGAAGATCACCCTTCAGAGGATCACCCGCCAGAAGATCACCCCTTAGAGGATCACCCGTCACAAGATCACCCGACGAAAGATCACCTATCAGAGGATCACCCGCCGAAAGATCACCTGTCAGAGGATCACCCGACGAAGAATCACCGGTCAGAGGATCACCCGCCAGAGGATCACCCGTCAGAGCATCATCCGCCAAAGGATCACCCGTCAGAGGATCACCCGCCAAAAGATCACCCGTCAAAGGTTCACCCGCCAAAAGATCACCCGCTAAAAGATCACCCGGCAAAAGGTCACCCGCCAGAGTATCAGCCGCGAAAAGATCGCCCGTGAGAGGATCACCCACCAAAAGATCACCCGTCAGAGGATCACTTGCCATAAGATTACCCGTCAGAGGATCACCCGTTGAAAGATTACCCGCCAGAGGATCACCCGCCAAAAGATTACCCTTCAGAGGATCACCCGCCAAAAGATCACCCCTTAGAGGATCACACGTCACAAGATCACCCGACGAAAGATCACCTGTCAGAGGATCACCCGACGAAAGATCACCTGTCGGAGGATCACCCGCCAAAAGATCACCCGTTAGAAGATCACCCGTCACAAGATCACCCGACGAAAGATCACCTGTCAGACGATCACCCGACGAAAGATCACCTGTCACTGGATCACCCGCCAAAAGAACACCCGTCAGAAGATCAAACGCCAAACGATCACCGCCAAAACATCACCCGCCAGAGGATCACCCGTCAGAGGATCATCCGCCAAAAGATCACCCGTCAGAGGATCACCCGCCAAACGACTACTCGCCACAGGATCACCCGTCAGAGTAACAAACGCCAAAAGATCACCGCCAAAACATAACCCGCCAGAAGATCACCCGCCAAAAGATTTACCAAAAGATCACCCTTCAGAGGATCACCCACCAAAAGATCACCCCTTAGAAGATCACCCGTCACAAGATCAGCCGACGAAAGATCACCTGTCAGAGGATCACCCAACGAAAGAGCACCTGCCACAAGATCAGCCGCCAAAAGAACACCCGTCAGAGGATCAAACGCCAAACGATCACCCCCAAAACATCACCCGCCAGAGGATCACCCGTCAGAGATTCATCCGCCAAAAGTTCACCCGTCAGAGGATCACCCGCCAAACGATCACTCGCCAGAGGATCACCCGTCAGAGTATCAAACGCCAAAAGATCACCGCCAAAACATCCCCCGCCAGAGGATCACCCGCCAAAATATCACCGGTCAAAAGATCAACCGCCAGAGGATCAGCCGCGAAAAGATCACATGTTAGAGGATCAGCTGCGAAAAGATCACAAGTTAGAGGAACACCCGCTAAACGATCACCCCTTAGAAGATCACCCGTCACAAGATCACCCGACGAAAAATCACCCGTCAGAAGATCAAACGCCAAAAGATCACCCGTCAGAGGTTCACCCGCCAAAAGATCACCCGCTATAAGATCACCCGTCAAAAGATTACCCGCCAGAGTATCAACCGCAAAAGATCACCCGTGAGAGGATGACACGCCAGGGGATCATCCGTTAGAGAATCACCCGCCAATTTGTTTGGTTGTTAAGGATCACTCGTCAGATGATAACCCGCCAAAAGATCACCCTTCAGAGGATCAAACGCGAAAACATCACCCGCCAAAACATCGCTCGCCAGAGTATCTTTGTCAGATTAAACCGTTCTGACCAACACTTGGAATTTAAAGATCACCCGCCAAACGATCACCCGTCAGAGGATAAAACGCCAAAAGATTACCCGTCCGAGGATAAAACGCCAAAAGATTACCGCCAAAACATCCGAGAGCACCCGCCAGGGGATCACCCGTCAGAGGATAACCCGCCAAAAGATCTCTTCTCGGAAGATCACCCGCCAAACGATAACCCGCCAGAGGATCACGGCGAAAAGATCACCCGTCAGAGGATCACGCGCTAAAATATCACACGTCACAAGATCACCCAACGAAAGATCAGCTGTCAAAGGATAAACCGCCAAATGATCACCCGTCAGAGGATCACCCGACTAAAGATGACCCGTCAGAGGATCACACGCCAAAATATCACCCGCCAAAACATCACCCACCAGAGATTCACCCGCTAATTTGTTTGTTTAACTGTTTTCTTTGTCTAATTAAACCGTTCTGACCAACACATGGTTATTAAAGATAATCCGCCAAAAGACCTCCCGTGAAAAGTTCACCTGCCAGAGGATCAGCCGCGAAAAGATCACATGTTAAAGGATCAGCCGCGAATAGATCACAAGTTATAGGAACACCCGCTAAACGATCACCCCTTAGAAAATCACCCGCCAAAAGATCTCCCGTCAAGGGATCACCCGTTGAATGATCACCCGCCAGAGGATGACGCGCCAAAAGTTCACCTCTTAGAAGATCATACCTGGAAAGATCACCCGCCAGAGGATCACCCGCCAAAAGATCATCGGTCATAGGATCACACCCCAAAATGTCACCGGACAAAGAATCACAAACGCCAAAAGATCACCCGTCAGAGGATCACCCGCCAAAAGATCACCCGTCAGAGGATCAAAGATCACCCGTCAAAAGAACACCCGCCAGAGGATCGGCCGCGAAAAGATCACCCGTCAGAGGATCACCCGCCTAAAGATAACCCGTCCGAGGATCACCCGCCAAAAGATCACCATTCAGAGATTCAGAGGGTCACCCGCCATAAGATCACTTCTTAGAAGATCACTCGTCAGAGGATCACCCGCCAAAAGATCACCCCTTAGAAGATCACCCGACGAAAGAAGATCACCCGTCAGAGGATCGACCGCCAAAACATCACCCGCCAGAGGATCACCGGACAAAGAATCACAAACGCCAAAAGATCACCCGTCAGAGGATCACCCGCCAAAAGATCACTCGTCAGAGGATCAAAGATCACCCGTCAAAAGAACACTCGCCAGAGGATCGGCCGCGAAAAGATCACCCGTCAGAGGATCACCCGCCTAAAGATAACCCGTCAATGGATCACCCGCCAAAAGATCACCCGTCTGAGGGTCACCCGCCACATGATCACTTCTTAGAAGATCACCCGTCGAAAGAACACCCGAGAGAGGATCACCCGCCAAAAGATCATCCGTCAGAGCATAACCCGCCAATTTGTTTGTTGAAAGGTCTTCTTTGTCTAATTAAACCGTTCTGACCAACACATGGTTGTTAAAGATCACCCGCCAAAAGATCACCCGTCAGAGGATCAAACGCCAAAAGATCACCGCCAAAACATCGCCCGCCAGAGTAACACCCGTCAGAGGATCATCCGCCAAAAGATCACCTGTCAGAGGATCACCCGCCAAATATCACAACCAAAACATCACCCGCCAGAGGATCACCCGCCAAAAGAACAACCGACAGAGGATCACAAGCCAAAATATCACCGGTGAAAACATGAACCGCCACAGGATCAGCCGCAAAAACATCACCCGTTAAAGGATCACCCGACAAAAGATCACTCGCCAAAAGATCACTCGCAAAATTTGTTTTTTGAAAGGTTTACTTTGTCTAATTAAACCGTTCTGTCCGACACGTGGTTGTTAAAGATCACCCGCGAAACGATAACACGTCAGAGGATAAAACGCCAAAACATCACCGCAAGAGGATCACTCGCCAGAGGATCACCTGCCAGAGGATTACCCGCGAAAACATCACCCGCCGAAAGATCACCCGTCATACACCAGATGATCAGCCACAAAAAGATCTCCCGTCAGAAGATCACCCGCCAGAGGATAAGCCGCGAAAAGATCACAAATTACAGGATAAGCCGCGAAAAGATCACAAGTTAGAGGAAAAGCCGCCAAAACATCACCTCTTAGAAGATAAACCGACGAAAAATCACCCGTCAGAGGATCACCCGCCAAGAAATCACCCCTTAGAAGATCACAAGTCACAAGATCACCGGACGAAAGATCACCTGTCAGAGGATAACCCGACGAAAGATCACCTGTCGGAGGATCACCCGCCAAAAGATCACCCGTCTGAGGTTCAAACGCCAAAAGATCACCTGTCAGAGGATCACCCGCGAAAAGATCATCCGTCAGAGGATCACCCACTAAAATGTCGCCCGTCACAAGATCACTCGACGAAATATCACCTGTCAGAAGATAAACCGCAAAAAGATCACCCGTCAGAGGATTACCCGACAAAATGTCACCCGTCAGAGGATCACCCGCCAAAAGATCATCCGTCAGAGCATAACCCGCCAATTTGTTTGTTGAAAGGTCTTCTTTGTCTAATTAAACCGTTCTAACCAACGCATGGTTGTTAAAGATTACCCGCCAAAAGATCACTCGTCAGAGGATCAAACGCCAAAAGATCACCGCCAAAACATCGCCCACCAGAGTATCACCCGTAAGAGTATCATCCGCCAAAAAATCACCTGTCAGTGGATCACCCGCCAAATATCACCACCAAAAGATCACCCGCCAGAGGATCACCCGCCAAAAGAACAAGCGACAGAGGATCACCAGCCAAAATATCACCGGTCAAAACATGAACCGCCAGAGGATCAGCCGCAAAAACATCACCCGTTAAAGGATCACCCGCCAAAAGATCACTCGCCAAAAGATCACTCGCCAAAAGATCACTCGCCAATTTGTTTCTTGAAAGGTTTACTTTGTCTAATTAAACCGTTCTGTCCGACACGTGGTTGTTAAAGATCACCCGCGAAACGATCACACGTCAGAGGATAAAACGCCAAAACATCACCGCAAGAGGATCACTCGCCAGAGGATCACCTGCCAGAGGATTACCCGCGAAAACATCACCCGCCGAAAGATCACCCGTCATACACCAGATGATCAGCCACAAAAAGATCTCCCGTCAGAAGATCACCCGCCAGAGGATAAGCCGCGAAAAGATCACAATTTAGAGGATAAGCCGCGAAACGATCACAAGTTAGAGGAAAACCCGCCAAAACATCACCTCTTAGAAGATAACCCGACGAAAAATCACCCGTCAGAGGATCACCCGCCAAGAAATCACCCCTTAGAAGATCACAAGTCACAAGATCACCGGACGAAGGATCACCTGTCAGAGGATAACCCGACGAAAGATCACCTGTCAGAGGATAACCCGACGAATGATCACCAGTAAGAGGATCACCCGCCAAAAGATCACCCGTCTGATGTTCAAACGCCAAAAGATCACCTGCCAGAGGATCACCCGCGAAAAGATCACCCGTCAGAGGATCACCCACTAAAATATCGCCCGTCACAAGATCACTCGACGAAATATCACCTGTCAGAGGATAAACCGCCAAAAGATCACCAGTTAGAGGATTACCCGACAAAAGATCACCCGTCAGAGGATCACCCGCCAAAAGATTACCCGCCAAAAGATCACTGGTCAAAAGATCACTGGTCAAAAGATGAACCGCTAGAGGATTAGCCGCAAAAAGATCACCCGTTAGAGGATCACCCGCCAAAAGAATACCCGTCAGTGGATCAAACACCAAAAGATCACCCGCCAGATGATCACCCGTCAGAAAATCACCCGCCAATTTGTTTCTTGAAAGGTTTTCTTTGTCTAATTAAACCGTTCTGTCCAACACATGGTTGTTAAAGATCACACGCCAAAAGATCACCCGTCAGGATCACAAGCAAAAAGATCACCCGCCAGAGGAGCACACGTCAGAGGATCACACGTCAGAGGATCCCCCGCCAAAAGACCACCCGTCAAAGCATCAACCGCCAGAGGAGCAGCCACAAAAAGATCACCCGTTAGATGATCACCCGCCAAAGGACCACCCGTCACAGGATCACCCGACGAAAGGTAAGCTGTCAGGTCTGCTGTCATCAACATCACCGAGTGATGATGATGGATGATGATGATGGAAGATCACCCGTCAGAGGATCACTCACCAAATAATCACCTTTTAGAAGTTCACCCGTCAAAAGATCACCCATCAGAGGATCACCCGCCAAAAGATCACCCGTCAGAGGATCAAACACCAAACGATCACCAGTCAGAGGATAAGCCGCCAAAAGATCACCCGTGAAAAGATCACTTGCCAGAGTATCAGCCGCGAAAAGATCACCTGACAGAGGATCACTCGCCAAAAGATCACCCGTCAGAGGATCACACGCCAAAAGATCTCCTCTTAGAAGATAACCCGACGAAAGATCACCCGTCAGAGGATGACCCGCCAAAAGATCACCCGTCAGAGGGTCACCTGCCATAAGATCACCTCTTAGAAGATCACCCGTCGAAAGAGCACCCGCCAGAGGATCACCCGCCAAAAGAGCATCCGTCAGAGCATAACCCGCCAATTTGTTTGTTGAAAGGTTTTCTTTGTCTAATTAAACTGTTATGACCAACACATGGTTGTTAAAGATCACCCGCCAAACGATTACCAGTCAGAGGATAAAACGCCAAAAGATCACCCGTCCGAGGATAAAACGCCAAAAGATTACCGCCAAAACTTCCGAGAGCACCCGCCAGAGGATCACCCGCCAAAAGATCACCCGTCAGAGGATCACGAGCCAAAAGATCACCTCATAGAAGATCATCCGCCAAAAGATCACCTGTCAGAGGATCACCTGCCAAAAGATCAACCGTCAGAGGATGACCCGCAAAAAAGATCACCCGTCAGAGGATCACCCGCCAAAAGATCACTCGTCAGAGGATCACACGTCAGAGGATCAAACGCCAAAACATTACCGCCAAAACATCACCCGCCAGAGGATCACCCGCCAAAAGAAAAACCGACAAAGGATCACCCGCCAAAATATCACCGGTCAAAACATGAACCGCCAGAGGATCAGCCGCAAAATGATCACCCGTTAAAGGATCACCCGCCAAAAGATCACTCGCCAAAAGATCACCCGCCAGAGAATAACCAGCCAATTTGTTTGTTGAAAGGTTTTCTTTGTCTAATTAAACCGTTCTGTCCGACACGTGGTTGTTAAACATCACCCACAAAACGATCACCCGCCGAAAGATCACCCCTTAGGAGATCACCCATCACAAGATCACCCGACAAAGGAGCACCTGTCAGAGGTTCACCCACGAAAAAGATCACCCGTCAGAGGATCACCCGCGAAAAAGATCACCTGTCAGAGGATCACCCGCCAAAAGATCAACAGTCAGAGGATCACCCGCTAAAATATCACCTTTTACATGATCACCCGACGAAAGATCACCCGTCAGAAGATCACCCGCCAAAATATCACCTGTCAAAAGATCACAGGTCAAAAGATGAACCGCCAGAGGATCACCCGCTAAAAGATCACAAGTCAGAGGATCACCCACCAAAAAGATCACCCGTCAGAGGATCAACCGCCAAAACATCACCCGCCAGAAGATCACCGGACAAAGAATCACCCACCAATTTGTTTGTCGAAAGGTCTTCTTTGTCTAATTAAACCGTTCTGACCAACACATGGTTGTTAAAGATCACCCGCCAAAAGATCACCCGTCAGAGGATCACCCGTCAGAGGATCATCGGCCAAAAGATCACCAGTCAGAGGATGACCGGCCAAAAGATCACCCGTCAGAGGATGAACCGCAAAAAAAAAAGCCGTCACAGGATCATACGCCAAAAGATCACCACCAAAACATCACCCGCCAGAGGATCACCCGCCAAAAGAACAACCGACAGAGGATCACCCGCCAAAATATCACAGGTCAAAGGATGAACCGCCAGAGGATCATTCGCAAACACATCACCCGTTTAAGGATCACTCGCCAAAAGATCACTCGCCACAGAATCACTAGCCAATTTTTTTGTTGAAAGGTTTTCTTTGTCTAATTAAAACGTTCTGTCGGACACGTGGTTGTTAAAGATCACCCGTCAGAGGATAAAACGCCAAAACATCACCCACCAGAGGATTACCCGCCAGAGGATCACCCGCCAAAAGATCACCCACCAAAAGATCACCCGTCAAAGGATCATACACCAGATGTTCAGCCACAAAAGGATCACCCGTTAGGGGATTACCTGTCAGAGGATGACAAGGCAAAAGAACACCCGCCAGAGGATCAAACGCCAAAATATCACCCGTCAGAGGATCACCCGCCAAACGATCACTCTTCAGAGGATCAAAGATCACCCGTGAAAAGAACACCCGCCAGAGGATCGGCAGCGAAAAGATCACCCGTCAGAGGATCACCCGCCTAAAGATAACCCGTCAAAGGATCACCCGCCAAAAGATCACCCGTCAGAGGGTCACCCGCCATAAGATCACTTCTTAGAAGGTCACCCGTCGAAAGAGCACCCGAGAGAGGATCACCCGCCAAAAGAGCATCCGTCAGAGCATAACCCGCCAATTTGTTTGTTGAAAGGTTTTCTTTGTCTAATTAAACTTTTTTGACCAACACATGGTTGTTAAAGATCACCCGTCAGAGGATCACGCGCCAAAAGATCATCTCTTAGAAGATCATCCGCCAAAAGATCACCTGTCAGAGGATCACCCGCCAAAAGATCACCCGTCAGAGAATGACTCGCAAAAAAGATCACCCGCCAGAGGATCACCCGCCAAAAGATCACTCGCCAGAGGATCACACGTCAGAGGATCAAACGCCAAAACATCACCGCCAGAGCATCAGCCGCAAAAAGATCATCCGTTAAAGGATCACCCGCCAAAAGAATACTCGCCAAAAGACCACCCGCCAGAGAATCACCAGCCAATTTGTTTGTAGAAAGGTTTTCTTTGTCTAATTAAACTGTTTTGACCAACACATGGTTGTTAAAGATTACCCGTCAGAGGATCACGCGCCAAAAGATCATCTCTTAGAAGATCATCCGCCAAAAGATCACCTGTCAGAGGATCACCCGCCAAAAGATCACCCGTCAGAGAATGACTCGCAAAAAAGATCACCCGCCAGAGGATCACCCGCCAAAAGATCACTCGCCAGAGGATCACACGTCAGAGGATCAAACGCCAAAACATCACCGCCAGAGGATCCGTTCTGTCCGACACGTGGTTGTTAAGAGCGCCTGTCCGTAAAAATCAGACAAATTTGAAATTTTTTGGCAAGTAATAAAAATTCGATTTCTTTCATATTATGAAGTTAGATAGATTAAGGTATAACAAAAATCACTTGATACTTTTTTCGGCCAAATATCTTTTTATTTAAAAGAAAAATTCAAAAAACGAAAGTGCGTTAAAATCGCGTTTGAGGTGGGAAATTATTGCACAACTTTGACAGTCTCGCTTATAAAAACAAGTAACGCTACAGCATTTAAAACATGAAAATCTTATTTTGCAATCTTTACATATCTAGCAGAGTGATTTTGGGAATTATTTTGTTGTTCTTTGCTTGCAAAATAATTTTATTTCGAAGACATACATTTTACTTCTTTAAAAGTACCTCCTAAACAAAACAATTTTTCATCATGCGCTTAACCTTCAAACGGATTAAGCTTCCGTTGGTCAATTTTTATAAAGATGATCTCAAGATTGCTGTAAAAATTTCTATCAATTTGCGGGTCACACAAACATTTCACTTTCCACCACATGTCTTAACACAAATAAGGTTAAAGTAGCCACATAGAAAAAATGTTTTGAAATTTTCTTACCTTATTTGTTGTAGAAAACTTATCCAAAGATCATTTTCTTGCGTTTTTCTCACCGTTCATCGTATGTCCTTTAGTCTTGTTTACAACGTCCGATAAACGTCGGACGACAACAACGTAATATTAAACGGTCGGGTCAGCCAATCTTTGTTAAACTTTCGACACTTTTCAGTATCATGGCATCTATTCAAAGGGCTAAGTACTTTTTGGAGCTTTCCTCGGTTTTGTAGTGCGCTAAAAGATATAAAATGTTACTTTGAAGTACAAACAAAACATGTCGGACGTTTGCTTTCAGTCTCTTTTCAGCTATGTCACGCAATGCAGTTTTGTTTGCATTTAAGGGGGTAGGGGTGCGGATAAGGCAATTAAATTGAAACACTTTTGCAAGAAAAAAAATTCTGTTTATAAATATATTTCAGCACCATTTAATTATCTTCGTTAGTCAATATGTTCTACAATATATTAATTGGTAGCAATAGCCTTTTGCGAGCAACGATTTTTAACTCCACTCCCCAGTCTTGCTTTGCATATTCAATATTCATATTGGATGCTTTTTTCTCGTTTCCGAAATTTACCTTCTTATACGAGTCGAGGTGCTCTACAGTGATGGAGCTACCCCTGAAAGATGGGTATACCAGGGCTTCTTGTGGATAGCATCATGCATGTGATCTCTTTTTCACTATAAATTTCCAGTTGCGGATCCAGCTTTCTCATAAGGAGAGGGGGGTGGGAGGGGAAGTGAAAATGGTTCTGAAAAAAAGTTCGGTCCCTCGAGCCTTTTTCTTCGCCAAAAAAGGGATGGAAGGGGGCCGCTTCCCTAGATCCGCCACTGAACTTAATTCGACAACTTTAGTTTGCAACTACTTCCTTTAGATTTCAAGTAAACAACGCTGCTAGACATAAAATATGTTCGATCTCATCTTCAGGTCCGGAAAATTGTGATTAGAGATGTCCTTTGTACACGAAAGTAAAGGGACAATTTCCGTTCCAGGCTTTCGATCGCGAATGTCATAACCACAAACTCCCCCAACAAAGGACTTAAACGAACAAGTGCCTTCCGTTTTTGTGTAATACCTGGAACTGAACTCGAATCTTTGATGTACAAAAACATGCACTTTAATAGCGCCGCCTTCAAGTAAACAAAGTCACTAGCCGAATTAGCATAACCAGGTAGTGTTTACTTTTTTGTCAACTGCATTATTTAAACAGCATTTATTTTTCTTCTTGACACTTGGCGATTACTGTATTAAACATAGTAAGTTCTTCAATTTTCAGATATTCTCTCGTTATCAACTTTCAAATCTGAGCGGGTTTCTAATTATTTTGCTATTCCAAAAAATACTTAGGTTTACTTAGTTTGTAACACCAACAATGGATTAGCCAAACATTAGTCGCATTGAGTCAAATTTTAAATTAAGAAAATGCAACAAATGGTTATGAATTAAGGCATGACATGAATTTGAAGTAAGGCTGGGGGAGAAGCCCCCCCCCCCCCCCCCCCCCCCCCCCACTAACCCTGACCCTAACCCTAACCTAAATGGTCCCACGAACCACAGGTAACACATACTCACAGTAAGATTATTGACAAGTAGAAAACATCCAAATAATTAAGTGCTCTTTTGAGGCTCCCTCTCGGTCAAAGAAAAGAAACAAAGACAAAGCAAAACATCAGTTGCGGTGTGAAACGTTTTTGTCGCTAGTTGCATTGTATAACTTGATATATTTTGGGGGTCGGGCATGTGGCGAATATTAGACTGATTTTCCCTTTTTCGCATTATGTTTCATGAAGACAGTATCCTTCTGATAAAAAGAAAAACAATACGAAAACAGGACAGAAATAGCTAAATACCACGGTGATCTTAATCAGGTAAAAAGCTAGTGATGTCATTTGCATTTCACACATTTCGTTTTTACTTACTATGCAACGGCGAATGAATAATCTTTCCGTAGTAGGACAAAAGAGAATGAAGGCGCTTAAATGTGCTAACGTAACTGAAAAGTCTTTGTATTTTTTTTCTTCGCTGCAAGAGCTTTAGACATAGATTCGGTGTTTCCAAGCTCTTTAGCCCTACCCCTACCCCGCTAAAATGCCGAAGAACAGCTGCATTGCGTGACGACACAATAACTGCTGTCACGATCACGGCTTAAATGGCCCGACATGTTTGTTCATTCAGTACTTCTCAAGCAGTGATTAGATTTATCTATCCGTTAACTTTAAACTGAAGAACATTCGACAAATGCTCTGGCCTTTAAATAAGATACCATAATGCTGAAATGGGTCGAAAGTTAACAGAGGATTGTGCGACCATGGCAGTCCGCGGCCGGCGTGCATCGGACGTTAAACAAGACTAAAATACGGTGAACAAAGAAGAGATTTATACACAAAAGTGGTCTTTGAATCTGTCTTCTACTGCAAATGAGGTACGGAAATATAAATGTTTTTCAATGTGGATATTTTAATTTCATAATGGGTTAACACAGAAGTAAAAGTTAGAATATTTGTGTGACACGCAAATTGATTGTTGACCTCGTAGGGTCAATTAACTCTAATTTTAACGAACTTTGTAATGCTCTCGCGTCGCTCTGAATCATTTGCCCAATGAAATTAATTTTACGGCCATCTTGAGATCATCTTTATAGAAATTAACCAACAGAAACTTAATCCGTTTGAAGGTTTAGCACATGGTGAAAAATTGCTTTGTTTACGAGGTACTTTTAAAGAAGTAAAATGTATGTCTTCGAAATAAAATTATTTTGCAAGCAAAGAACAATATAATAATTCCCTAAATCACTCTTCTAGATATCTAAAGATTGCAAAATACGATTTTTATGTTTTAAATGCCGTAGCGTTACTTGTTTTTGTAAGCGAGACCGTCAAAGTTTTGCAATAATTTTCCGTCTTAAATGGCGATTTTAACGGTATTTCGTTTTCTGCATATTTCTTTAAAATAAAAAGATATTTGGCCGAAAAAGGTATCCAGTGATTTTTGTTATACCTTAATCTATCTAACGTTAAAATATCAAAATAATCCAATTTTATCACTTGCCGCGATATGTTTGATTTTTACAGACAGGCGCTGTTAAACATCACCCGCAAAACGATCACCCGCCAAAAGATCACCCCTTAGAAGATCACCCGTCACAAGATCACCCGACGAAAGATCACCTGTCAGAGGATGACCCGACAAAAGATCACCTGTCAGAGGATGACCCGCCAAAAGATCACCAGTCAGAGGATCACCCGCTAAAATATCACCCGACACAAGATCACCCGACGAAAGGTCAGCTGTCAGAGGATAAACCGCCAAAAGATCACCCGTCAGAGAATCACCCGCCAATTTGTTTGTTGAATTGTTTTCTTTGTCTAATTATATCGTTATGTCCAACACATGGTTGTTAAAGATCACTCGCCAAAAGATCACTCGTCAGGATCACCCCTCAAAAGATCACCCGCCAGAGGATCACCCGTCAGAGGATCACCCGTCAGAGGATCACCCGTCAGAGGATCCCCCGCCAAAAGATCACTCGTCAAAGCATCAACCGCCAGAGGATCAGCCACAAAAAGATCACCCGTTAGATGATCTCCCGCCATAAGTTAACCGGTCAGAGGATCACCCGCCATAAGATCACACGCCAGAGGATCATCAGTTAGAGGATCAAACGCGATATGATCACTCGCCAGAGGATCATCCGTCAGACGATCAAACGCCAAAAGATCACCGACAAAACGTCACCCGACAGAGGATCACCCGCCAAAAGAACAAGCGACAGAGGATCACCCGCCAAAATATCACCGGTCAAAAGATGAACCACCAGAGTATCAGCCGCAAAAAGATCACCCCTTAAAGGATCACCCGTCAAAAGATCACTCGCCAAAAGATCACTCGCGAGAGAATCACTAGCCAATTTGTTTGTTGAAAGGTTTTCTTTGTCCAATTAAGCCGTTCTAACCGACACGTGGTTGTTTAAGATCACCCGCCAAACGATCAGCCGTCAGAAGATAAAACGCCAAAACATCACCCGCCAGAGGATCACCCGCCAAAAGATTACCCGTCAAAGGATCATACGCTAGATGATCAGCCACAAAAAGATCACCCGTTAGGGGATTACCCCTCAGAGGATCACCCGCCAAAAGATCACCCGCAAGAGGATCAAACGCCAAAATATCAACCGCCAAAACATCACCCGCCAGAGAATCACCCGCCAATTTGTTTGTTGAAAGGTTTTCTCTTTCTAATTAAACCGTTCTGACCAACACATGGTTGTTAAAGATCACCCGCCAAAAGATCTCCCGTCAAAAGATCACCCGCCAGAGGATCAGCCGCGAAAATATCACAAGTTAGAGGATCATCCGCGAAAAGATATAGTAAACAGGTGAAACAGTCCCGCTAAGGCACCCTAAACCTAATGACGTTACTGCCATCACTTGAGAACGCTTTGCGATCACCTGCTTGAAGCAGCCGAGTGATGATGATGGATGATGATGATGATGATGGAAGATCAACCGTCAGAGAATCACCAGTCAGAGGATCACCCGGCAGAGGATCCCCCGCCAAAAGATCACTCGTCAAAGCATCAACCGCCAGAGGATCAGCCACAAAAAGATCACCCGTTAGATGATCACCCGCCATAAGATCACCCGTCAGAAGATCGCCCACCAAAAGATCACTCGCCAGAGGATCATCCGTCAGAGGATCAAACGCCAAAAGATCACCGACAAAACATCACCCGACAGAGGATCACCCGCCAAAAGAACAACCGACAGAGGATCACCCGCCAAAATATCACCGGTCAAAAGATGAACCGGCAGAGGATCAGCGGCAAAAAGATCACCCGTTCAAGGATCACCCGCCAAAAGATCGCTCGCCAAAAGATCACTCGCCAGAGAATCACCAACCAATTTGTTTGTTGAAATGTTTTCTTTGTCTAATTAAACCGTTCTCTCCGACACGTGGTTGTTGCAGATCACCCGCCTAGAGATCTCCCGTCAAAAGATCACCCCCCAGAGGATCAGCCGCAAAAATATCAAAATTTAGAGGATCAGCCGCGAAAAGATATAGTAAACAAAGTGAAACAGTCCCGCTAGGGCACCCTAAACCTAATGACGTTACCGCCATGACTGGAGAACGCTTTGCGATCACCTGTTTTAAGCAGCCGAGTGATGATGATGGATGATGATGATGATGGAAGATCAACCGTCAGAGGATCACCCGGCAGAGGATCCCCCGCCAAAAGATCAACCGTCAAAGCATCAACCGCCAGAGGATCAGCCACAAAAAGAACACCCGTCAGAGGATCACCCGCTAAAAGATCACCCGTCAGAGGATCAAACGCCAAATAATGACCCGCCAAATCATCACCCGCCAGAGAATCACCCGCCAATTTGTTTGTTGAAAGGTTTTCTTTGTCTAATTAAACCGTTCTGAACAACACATGGTTGTTAAAGATCACCGGCCAAAAGATCTCCCGTCAAAAGATCACCCGCCAGAGGATCATTCGCGAAAAGATCACCCGTCAGAGTATCACCCGTGAGAGGTTCCCCCGCCAAAAGATCACCCGTCAAAACATCAACCGCCAGAGGATCAGCCATAAAAAGATCACCCGTTAGATGATCACCCGCCAAAAGATCACCCGTTAGATGATCACTCGCCAAAAGATCACCTGTCAGAGGATCACACGCCAAAAGATCGCCTCGTAGAAGATCACCCGACGAAAGATCACCCGTCAGAGGATCACCCGTCAGAGGATCACCAGCCAAAAGATCACCCGTCAGAGGGTCACCCGCCATAAGATCACCTCTTAGAAAATCACCCGTCGAAAAAGCACCCGCCAGAAGATCACCCGCCACAAGATCATCCGTCAGAGCATAACCCGCCAATTTGTTTGTTGAAAGGTTTTCTTTGTCTAATTAAACTGTTCTGACCAACACATGGTTGTTAAAGATCACGCGTCAAAAGATCACCTCTAAGAAGATCATCCGCCAAATGATCACCCGTGAGAGGATGACCAGCAAAAAAGATCACCCGTCAGAGGATCACCCGCCAAAAGATCACTCGCCAGAGGATCACACGTCAGAGATCAAACGCCAAAACATCACCGCCAGAAACATCACCCGCCAGAGGATTACCCGCCAAAAGAACAACCGACAAAGGATCACCCGCCAAAATATCAAAGGTCAAAACATGAACCGCCAGAGGATCAGCCGCAAAATGATCACCCGTTAAAGGATCACCCGCCAAAAGATCACTCGCCAAAAGATAACCTGCCAGAGAATCACCAGCCAATTTGTATGTTGAAAGGTAGATAGATAGATAGATAGATAGATAATCTTTATTTAAACACGGTAAAAATTCGTCAGCTAAAAATCATTATAATACTAACACAAAGCAATAAACTAATATTAAAAAATATCTATATATGAAGAATTTAATAAATAATAAAAAGCTGCTTTCCACGAATGCCGTGCCTTATAGTTCCTCTTTGAGAAGTCGTTTAAATTGCCCAAGGGACTCAGCTTTCCTTACATTATGAGAAAGGCTGTTCCAGAGCATGGCGCCACTATAACTGAAACTATTTTTATAATAGTTTGTGCGCGGCAATGGAACATTAAGTTTATCCTCAGAGTCCCTTAGGTTGTAACTAATTTCTCGCTTCTCAAATTTAGAACTTAGATAGTTTGGAGCCAACCCGTGTAGAGACCTATAAACCATCGTAGCTCTTTGAATTTGTTGCTGGCAAGCAAGATTTTTCCATCCTAGGAGTTCTAATAGATTACCAGCATCTACGTCGTAGTCTGAATAGGTCAAAACACGGGCTGCTCTGTTTTGTAGCTTTTGTAGTTTATTCTGCAGAGTTATCCCACAGTTTCCCCAAACAATGTTGCAGTAGTCGAAGTGTGGCTGTATCAATGCTTGATAAATTAAGTATAAGGTCGCTTGAGGAACGAGGTGCCTAATTCGTTTCATGGCCCCAATACCAGAAGCGACTTTCTTTGTGACTTTCTCGATGTGGTCACTCCAGCCAAGTTTGTCATCAATGGTCACCCCAAGTGATTTTGTGGTAGTGACCCGGTTAACTTGAAGATCTTTAATTGCAAGTGCTGGGGAATCCGTGAGACTACTTAGCCTCTGTCTAGATCCGATAAGCATAAATTCAGTTTTAGTCATATTTAGAGTGAGTTTGTTTGCTTTCAGCCAATTGTAAACGTTTTCTAAATCTTGGTTTAGATATAATTGAATGTCGTCTGCATTATTACTTGCGTAAGTAAGGTGGGTATCGTCAGCATACATCCTCGGCTCGCAGTTTAAGAGACAATTTGGAAGATCGTTAATATATAATAGAAATAGTAGTGGTCCTAGGATCGTCTCCTGGGGAACACCACAACTTAAAAGACAACTTTTTGAGAGCGATCCGTTAATAGAGCAGGAGGTTTTCTTTCTCTAATTAAACCGTTCTGTCCGACACGTGGTTGTTGAACATCACCCGCCAAAAAAATAGAAGATCACCCGTCACAAGATCACCCGACGAAAGATCACCTGTCAGAGGATCACCCGACGAAAGTTCACCCGCCAGAGAATCACCCGCCAATTTGTTTGTTGAAAGGTTTTCACCCGCCAAAAGAACAACCGACAGAGGATCACCCGCCAAAATATCACCGGTCAAAAGATGAACCGCCAGAGGATCAGCCGCAAAAGGATCACCCGTTCAAGGATCACCCGCCAAAATATCAACCGCCAAAACATCACCCGCCAGACAATCACCCGCCAATTTGTTTGTTGAAAGGTTTTCTCTGTCTAATTAAACCGTTCTGACCAACACATGGCTGTTAAAGATCACCCGCCAAAAGATCTCCCGTCAAAAGATCACCCGCCAGAGGATCAGCCGCGAAAATATCACAAGTTAGAGGATCAGTCGCGAAAAGATATAGTAAATAGGTGAAACAGTCCCGCTAAGGCACTCTAAACCTAATGACGTTACTGCCATGACTGGAGAACGCTTTGCGATCACCTGCGTGAAGCAGCCGAGTTATGATGATGGATGATGATGATGATGGAAGATCAACCGTCAGAGGATCCCCCGCCAAAAGATCAACCGTCAAAGCATCAACCGCCAGAGGATCAGGAACAAAAAGAACACCCGACAGAGGATCACCCGCTAAAAGATCACCCGTCAGAGGATCACCCGTAAAAAGATCACCCGTCACAAGATCACCCGTCACAAGATCACCCGACGAAAGATCACCTGTCAGAGGATGACCCGCCAAAAGATCACCCGTCAGAGGATCACCCGCTAAAATATCACCCGACACAAGATCACCCGACGAAAGGTCAGCTGTCAGAGGACAAACCGCCAAAAGATCACCCGTCAGAGAATCACCCGCCAATTTGTTTGTTGAATTGTTTTCTGTGTAATTATACCGTTATGTCCAACACATGGTTGTTAAAGATCAGTCGCCAAAAGATCACTCGTCAGGATCACCCACCAAAAGATCACCCGCCAGAGGATCACCAGTCAGAGGATCACCCGTCACAGGATCACCCGCCATAAGATCACTCGCCAGAGGATCATCCGTCAGAGGATCAAACGCCATAAGATCACTCGCCAGAGGATCATCCGTCAGAGAATCAAAGCCAAAAGATCACCGACAAAACATCACCCGACAGAGGATCACCCGCCAAAATATCAACGGTCAAAAGATGAACCGCCAGAGGATCAGCCGCAAAAAGTTCACCCCTTAAAGGATCACCCGTCAAAAGATCACTCGCCAAAAGATCACTCGCGAGAGAATCACCAGCCAATTTGTTTGTTGAAAGGTTTTCTTTGTCCAGTTAAGCCGTTCTGTCCGACAAGTGGTTGTTTAAGATCACCCGCCAAACGATCACCCGTCAGAGGATAAAACGCCAAAACATCACCTGCCAGAGGATCACCCGCCAAAATATCACCCGTCAGAGAATCACCCATTAAAATATCACCCGACAGAGGATCATCTGGAAAAATATCACCCGTCAGAGGATCACCCGCTAAAATATCACACGTCGGAGGATCACCCGCCAAAAGATCACCCGTCAGAGAATCACCCGCTAACATATCACCCGTTGAGGATCACCCGCCGAAAGATCACCCCTTAGAAGATCACTCGTCACAAGATCACCCGACGAAAGATCACCCGTCCTAGGATCACCCGACAAAAGATCACCCGTCAGAGGATCACCCATTAAAATATCACCCGACAGAGGATCACCCGCCAAACCATCACCCGTCAGAGGATCACCCACTAAAAGATCACAAGTCAGAGGATCACCCGCCAAAAGATCATCCGTCAGAGGATCACACGCTAAAAGATCACCTCTTAGAAGATCACCCGTCAGAGGATCACCGGCCAAAAGATCACTCGTCAGAGGATCACCGCTAAAATATCAACCGTCACAAGATAACCCGACGAAAGATCACCTGTCAGAGGATTACCCGCCAAAAGATCACCCGTCAGAGGATCACACGCCAAAATATCACCTCTTAGAAGATCACCCGACGAAAGATAACCCATCAGAGCATCACACGCCAAAAGATCACCGCTTAGAAGATCACCCGTCACAAGATCACCCGACGAAAGATCACCTGTCAGAGGTTCACCCCCGAAAAAGATCACCCGTCAGAGGATCACCCGCGAAAAAGATCACCCATCGGACGATCACCCGATAAAAGTTCACACGTCAGAGGATCACCCGACTAAAGATCACCTGTCAGAAGATCACCCGCCAAAAGTTCACCCGTCAAAAGATCACCGGTGAAACGATGAACCGCCAGAGGATCAGCCGCAAAGAGATCCCCCTTTAGAGGATCACCCGGCCAAAGATCACCCGTCAGAGGATCAAACACCAAAAGATCACCCGCCAGATGATCACCCGTCAGAGAATCACCCGCCAATTTGTTTGTTGAAAGGTTTTCTTTGTCTAATTAAACCGTTCTATCCAACACATGGTTGTTAAAGATCACCCGCCAAAAGATCACCCGTCAGGATCACCAGCCAAAGGATCACCCGCCAGAGGATCACACGTCACAGTATCACCCGTCAGAGGATCCCCCGCAAAAAGATCTCCCGTCAAAACATCAACCGCCAGAGGATCAGCCACAAAAAGATCACCTGTTAGATGATCACCCGCCAAAAGATTACCCATCAGAGGATCACCCGCCAAAATATCACCCGTCAGAGGATCAAACGCCAAAATATCACCCGCCAAAACATCACCCGCCAGAGAATCACCCGCTAATTTGTTTGTTGAAAGGTTTTCTTTATTTAATTAAAACGTTCTGACCAACACATGGTTGTTAAAAACATGAGAACTAGTTTTTTATCTCTATCGTTTTTGAACAGAAATAGAAAACACGTGAAACAGTCCCGCTAAGGCACCCTAAACCTAATGACGTTACTGCCATGACTGGAGAACGCTTTACGATCATCTGCTTGAGGAAGCCGAGTGATGATGATGAATGATGATGATGGAAGATCACCCGTCAGAGGATCACTCACCAAACGATCACATCTTAGAAGATCACCCGTCAAAAGATCACCCATCAGAGGATCACCCGCCAAAAGATCACCAGTCAGAGGATCAAACACCAAAAGATCACCCGTCAGAGGATAACCCGCCAAAAGATCACCTGTCAGAGGATCGCCCATTAAAATATCACCCGACAGAGGATCACCCGCCAAAACATCACCAGTCAGAGGATCACCCGCTAAAAGATCACAAGTCAGAGGATCTCCCACCAAAAAGATCACCCGTCAGACGATCCACCGCCAAAACATCACCCGCCAGAGGATCATTGGACAGAAAATCACCCGCCAATTTGTTTGTTGAAAGGTCTTCTTTGTCTAATTAAACCGTTCTGACAAACACATGGTTGTTAAAGATCACCCGCCAAAAGATCACCCGTCAGAGGGTCAAACGCCAAAAGAACATCACCAAAACATTACCCGCCAGAGGATAACCCGTCAGAGAATCATCCGCCAAAAGATCACCTGTCAGAGCATCACCCGCCAAAAGATCACTCGTCAGAGGATGACACGCAAAAAAGATTAGCGGTCAGAGGATAACCCGCCAAAAGATCACTCCTCAGAGGAACACCCATCAGAGGTTCAAACGCCAAAAGATCACCGACAAAACATCACCCGCAAGAGGATGACCCGCCAAAAGAACAACCGACAGAGGATCACCCGCCAAAATATCACCGGTCAAAAGATGAACCGCCAGAGGATCAGCCGCAAAAGGATCACCCGTTCAAGGATCACCCGCCAAAATATCAACCGCCAAAACATCACCCGCCAGAGAATCACCCGCCAGTTTGTTTGTTGAAAGGTTTTCTCTGTCTAATTAAGCCGTTCTGACCAACACATGGTTGTTAAAGATCACCCGCCAAAAGATCTCCCGTCAAAAGGTCACCCACCGGAGGATCAGTCCCGAAAATATCACAAGTTAGAGGATCAGCCGCGAAACGATATAGAAAACAGGTGAAACAGTCCCGCTAAGGCACCCTAAACCTAATGACGTTACTGCCATGACTGGAGAACGCTTTGCGATCACCTGCTTGAAGTAGCCGAGTCATGATGATGGATGTTGATGATGGAAGATCACCTGTCAGAGGATCACCCGTCAGAGGATCCCCCGCCAAAAGATAAACCACAAAGCATCAACTGCCAGAGGATCTGCCACAAACAAATCACCCGGCAGAGGATCAAACGCCAAAATATCACCCGTCAGAAGATCCCCCGCCAAAAGATAAACCACAAAGCATCAACTGCCAGAGGATCTGCCACAAACAAATCACCCGCCAGAGAATAACTCGCCAATTTGTGTGTTGAAAGGTTTTCTTTGTCTAATTAAACCGTTCTGACCAACACATGGTTGTTAATGATCACCCGCCAAAAGATCTCCCGTCAAAAGATCACCCGCCATAGAATCATCCGCGAAAAGAAGATTACCCATCAGATTATCATCCGTCAGAGGTTCCCCCGCGAAAAGATCACGCGTCAAAACATCAACCGCCAGAGGATCAGTCACAAAAAGATCACCCGTTAGATGAACACCCGCCAAAAGATTACCCGTCAGAGGTTCACTCGCCAAAAGATCACCCCTTAGAAGATCACTCGTCACAAGATCACCCGATAAGAGTTCACCCGTCAGAGGATCACCAGCTAAAATATCTCCCGCCAAAACGTCACCCGCCAGAGGATCACCCGTCAGAGGGTCACCCGCCATAAGATCACCTCTTAGAAGATCACCCGTCGAAAGAGCACCCGCCAGAAGATCACCCGCCACAAGATCATCCGTCAGAGCATAACCCGCCAATTTGTTTGTTGAAAGGTTTTCTTTGTCTAATTAAACTGTTCTGACCAACACATGGTTGTTAAAGATCACGCGCCAATAGATCACCTCTAAGAAGATCATCCGCCAAATGATCACCTGTGAGAGGATGACCCGCAAAAAAGATCACCCGTCAGAGGATCACCCGCCAAAAGATCACTCGCCAGAGGATCACACGTCAGAGGATCAAACGCCAAAACATCACCGACAAAACATCACCCGCCAGAATATCACCCGCCAAAAGAACAACCGACAAAGGATCATCCGCCAAAAGATCACCCCTTAGAAGATCACTCGTCACAAGCTAACCAGACGAAAGGTCACCCGTCAGATAATCACCCGCTAACATATCACCTGTCGAGGATCACCCGCCGAAAGATCACCCCTTAGAAGATCACTCGTCACAGGATCACTCAACGAAAGATCACCCGTCAGAGGATCACCCGTCAGAAGATCACCCGTCAGAGGATCACCCACTAAAATATCACCCGTCACAAGATCACCCGAAAAAAGATCACCTGTCAGAGGATAAACCTCCAAAAGATCACCTCTCAGAGGATCACCCGCCACAAGATCACCCGTCAGAGGATCACACGCTAAAAGATCACCTCTTAGAAAATCACGCGTCAGAGGATCACCGGCCAAAAAATCACTCGTCAGAGGATCACCCGCTAAAATATCAACCGTCACAAGATCACCCGACGAAAGAACACCTGTCAGAGGATAAACCGCCAAAAGATCACCAGTCAGAGGATTACCCGGCAAAAGATCACCCGTCAGAGTATTACACGCCAAAATATCACCTCTTAGAAGATCACCCGACGAAAGATAACCCGTCAAAGGATCACACGCCTAAAGATCACTCGTCAGAGGATCACCCGCTAAAATATCACCCGTCAGAGGATCAAACGCCAAAAGATCACCACCAAAACATCACCCGCCAGAGGATCACCCGCCAAAAGAACAACCGACAGAGGATCACCTGCCAAAATATCACCGCTCAAAAGACGAACCGCCAGAGGATCTGCCGCAAAAAGATCAACCGTTAAAGGAACACCCGCCAAAACACCACTCGCCAAAAGATCACCCGCCAGAGACTCACCAGCCAATTTTTTTGTTGAAAGGTTTTCTTTGTCTAATTAAACCGTTCTGTCCGACACGTGGTTGTTAAAGATCACCCGCCAAACGATCACCCGTCAGAGGATAAAACGCCAAAACATCACCCTCCAGAGGATCACCCGCCAAAAGATCACCCGTCAAAGGATCATACACCAGATGATCAGCAACAAAAAGATCACCCGCCAGAGGATCAAACGCCAAAGTACCACCCACCAAAACATCACCCGCCAGAGAATCACCCCCCAATTTGTTTGTTGAAAGGTTTTCTCTGTTTAATAAAACCATTCAGACCAACACATGGTTGTTAAAGATCACCCGCCAAACGATCTCCCGTCACAAGATTACCCGCCAGAGGATCAGCCGCAAAAAGATCACAAGTTAGAAGAACACCCGCCAAAAGATCACCTCTTAGACGATCACCAGTTCAAAGAGCACCGGCAAGAGGATCACCCGCCTAAAAATCATCCGTCATAGGATCACGCGCCAAAAGATCACACGTCAGAGGATCAAACGCCAAAAGATCACCCGTCAGGGTTTCACCAGCCAAAAGTTCACCCGTCAGAGGATCACCCGCTAAAATACCACCCGTCACAAGATCACCCGACGAAAGATCACCTGTTAGAGAATAAACCGCCAAAAGACCACCCGTCAGAGGATCACCCGCCAAAAGATCACCCCTTAGAAGATCACCCGTCACAAGATCACCCGACGAAATATCACCCGGCAGAGGATCACCCGCATAAAGGATCACGCGTCAGAGGATCACCCGATAAAATATCACCCGGCACAAGATCACTTGACGAAAGATCACCCGCCAGAGGATCAGCCGCGAAAAGGAGATCACCCGTCAGAGTATCACCCGTCAGAGGATCACTCGCCAAAAGATCACCCGTCAGAGGACCAAACGCCAAAATATCACCCGCCAAAACATAACCCGCCAGAGAATCACCACTCATAGGATCACCCGTCAAAAGATCATCCCTTAGAAGATCACTCGTCACAAGATCACCCGACGAAAGATCACCCGTCAGAGGATCAACCGCCAGAAGATCACCCGTTGGAGGATCACCTGCTAAAATATCACCAGTCACAAGATCACCCGACGAAAGATCACCTGTCAGAGGATAAACCGCCAAAAGATCACCAGTCAGAGGATTACCCGCCAAAAGATCACCCGTCAGTGGATCGCACACCAAAAGATCACCTCTTAGAAGATCACCCGACGAAAGATAACCCATCAGAGTATCACCCGCTAAATGATCACTCGTCGGAGGTTCACCCGCTAAAATATCACCCGTCAGAGGATCACCCGCCAAAAGATCACCCGTTAGAAGATCACCCGTCACAAGATCAACCGACGAAAGATCATCTGTCAGAGGATCACCCGCGAAAAAGATCACCCGTCAGAGGATCACCCGCTAAAATATCACCCTTCACAAGATCACCCGACGAAAGATCACCCGTCAGAGGATCACGCGCCAAAAGATCACCCGTCTAAAGAGCACTCGCCAGAGGATCACCCGCCAAACAATCATCCGTCAGAGCATAACCCGCCAATTTGTTTTCTTTGTCTAATTAAACCGTTCTGACCAACACATGGTTGTTAACGATCACCCGCGAGAATATAAAACGCCAAAAGATCACCCGGCAGAGGTTAAAACGCCAAAAGATAACCGCCAAAACATCACCCGCCAGAGAATCACCCGCCAGAGCATCACCCGCCAAAAGATCACCTGTCAGAAGATCACCCGCCAAAAGATCACCTGTCACAAGATCCCCGGTCAAAAGATGAACCGCCAGAGGGTCAGCCGCAAAAAGATCACCCGTTAGAGGATCACCGGCCAAAAGATCACACGTCAGAGGATAACCGGCCAAAAGATCACCCGTCAGAGGATCAAACACCAAAAGATCACCTGCCATATGATCACCCGTCAGAGAATCACCCGCAAATTTGTTTGTTGAAAGGTTTTCTTTTTCTAATTAAACCGTTCTGTCCAACACATGGTTGTTAAAGATCACCCGCCAAAAGATCATCCGTCAGGATCACCCGCCAAAAGATCACCCGCCAGAGGATCACCCGTCAGAGGAACACCCGTCAGAGGAGCCTCCGCCAAAAGATCACCCGTCAAAGCATCAACCGCCAGAAGATCAGCCACAAAAAGATCACCCGTCAGAGGATCATCCACCAAAAGATCACCCGTCAGAGGTTCAAACGCCAAAATATCACCCGCCAAAACATCACCCGTCAGAGAAACACCCGCTAATTTGTTTGTTCAAAGGTTTTCTTTGTTGAATTAAACCGTTCTGACCAACACATGGTTGTTAAAGATCAACCGCTAAAAGACCACCTCTTAGAATATCACCCGTGGAAAGAGAACCCGCTAGAGGATCACCCGCCAAAAGATCATCCGACAGAGCATAACCCGCCAATTTGTTTGTTGAAAGGTTTTCTTTGTCTAATTGAACTGTTCTGACCAACACATGGTTGTTAAAGATTACCCGTCAGAGGATCACGCACCAAAATATCACCCGTCAGAGGATGCCCCGCAGAAAAGATCACCCGTCAGAGGATCACCCGCCAAAAGATCACTCGCCAGAGGATCACACGTCAGTAGATCAAACGCCAAAACATCACCGCGAAAACATCACCCGCCAAAGGATCACCCGCCAGAAGAACAACCGCCAGAGCAACAGCCGCAAAATGATCACCCGTTAAAGGATCACCCGCCAAAAGATCACATGCCAAAGGATCACCCGCCACAGAATCACCAGCCAAATTGTTTGCAAACGATCACCCGCCAAAAGATCACCCCTTAGAAGATCACCCGTCACAAGATCACCCGACGAAAGATCACCTGTCAGAGGATCACCCGACGAAAGATTACCTGTCAGAGAATCACCCGCCAAAAGACCACCCGTCAGAGGATCAAACGCCAAAAGATCACCCGTCAGAGGATCACCCGCCAAAAGATCACCAGTCAGTGGATCACCCGCTAAAATTTCATCCGTCACAAGATTAGCCGACGAAAGATCACCTGTCAGAGGATAAACCGCCAAAAGATCACCCGACAAAAGTTCACCCGTCAGAGGATCACCCGCCAAAAGATCACCTGTCAGAAGATCTTCTGCCAAAAGATCACCCGTCAGAGGATCAAACACCAATAGTTCACCCGCCAGATGATCACCAGTCAGAAAATGACACGCCAATTTGTTTGTTGAAAGGTTTTCTTTGTGTTTTTACACCGTTCTGTCCAACATATGGTTATTAAAGATCACCCGCCAAAAAAAAGATCACCCGTCAGAGGATCACCCGCTAAAAGATATCCCGTCATAGGATCAAACGCCAAAATATCACCCGCCAAAACATCACCCGCCAAAGAATCGCCAGCCAATTTGTTTGTTGAAAGGTTTTCTTTGTCTAATTAAACCGTTCTGGCCAATACATGGTTGTGAAAGATCACCAGCCAAAAGATCACCTCTTAGAAGATCACTCGCCACAAGATCACCCGACGAAAGATAACCCGTCACAGGATAAAATGCCAAAAGATCACCCGCCAGAGGATCAGCCGCGAAAACAACACATGCCAGAGGATCAGCCGCGAAAAGATCACAAGTTAGAGGAACACCCGCCAAAAGATCACTCGTCACAAGATCACCGGACGAAAGATCACCCGTCAGAGGATCACCAGCTAAAATATTACCCGAAGAAAGATCACACGTCAGAGGATCACCCGCCAAAAGATCAACAGTCAGAGGATCACCTGCTAAAATATCACCCGTCACAAGATTACCCGACGAAAAATCACCTGTCAGAGGATAACCCGCCAAAAAATATCACTCCTCAGAAGATCATCTGCTAAAATATCACCCGTCAGAGGATCACCCGCCAAAAGATCACCCATCAGACGATCACCCGACAAAAGTTCACACGTCAGAGGATCACCCTCCAAAAGATCACCTGTCAGAAAATCACCCGCCAAAGGTTCACCCGTCAAAAGATCACCGGTCAAAAGGTGAACCGCCAGAGGATCAGCCGCAAAGAGATCACCCGTTAGAGGATCACCCGGCCAAAGATCACCCGTCAGAGGATCAAACACCAAAAGATCACCCGCCAGATGATCACCCCTCAGAGGATCACTCACCAAACGATCACGTCTTCGAAGATCACCCGTCACAAGATCACCCATCAGAGGATCACCCGCCAAAAGATCACCAGTCAGAGGATCAAACACCAAAAGATCACCCGTCAGAGGATAACCCGCCAAAAGATCACCTGTCAGAGAATCACCCATTAAAATATCACCCGACAGAGGATCATCTGCAAAAATATCACACGTCAGAGGATCACTCGCCAAAAGATCACCCGTCAGAGAATCACCCGCTAACATATCACCCGTTGAGTATCACCCGCCGAAAGATCACCCCTTAGAAGATCACTCGTCACAAGATCACCCGACGAAAGATCACCCGTCGGAGGATCACCCGACGAAAGATCACCCGTCGGACGATCACCCGCCAAAATATCAACAGTCAGAGGATAACCCGCTTAAATATCACCCGTCACAAGATTACCCGACGAAAAATCACCTGTCAGAGGATAACCCGCCAAAATATCACTCCTCAGAAGATCATCCGCTAAAATATCACCCGTCAGAGGATCACACGCCAAAAGATCGCCCATCAGACGATCACCCGACAAAAGTTCACTTGTCAGAGGATCACACGCCAAAAGATCACCTGTCAGAAGATCACCCGCCAAAAGTTCACCCGTCAAAAGAACACCGGTCAAAAGGTGAACCGCCAGAGGATCAGCCGCAAAGAGATCACCCGTTAGAGGTTCACCCGGCCAAAGGTCACCCGTCAGAGGATCAAACACCAAAACATCACACGCCAGATGATCACCCATCAGAGAATGACCCGCCAATTTGTTTGTTGAAAGGTCTTCTTTGTCTAATTTAACCGTTCTATCCAACACATGGTTGTTAAAGATCACCCGCCAAAAGATCACCCGTCAGGATCACCCGCCGAAGGATCACCCGCCAGAGGATCACACGTCAAAGTATCACCTGTCAGAGGATCCCCCGCCAAAAGATCTCCCGTCCAAACATCAACCGCCAGAGGATCAGCCACAAAAAGATCACCAGTTAGATGATCACCCGCCAAAAGATCACCCATCAGAGGATCACCAGCCAAAATATCACCCGTCAGAGGATCAAACACCAAAAGATCACCCGTCAGAGGATAACCCGCAAAAAGATCACCTGTCAGAGAATCACCCATTAAAATATCACCCGACAGAGGATCATCTGCAAAAATATCACCCGTCAGTGGATCACCCGCTAAAATATCACACGTCAGAGGATCACCCGCCAAAAGATCACCCGTCAGAGAATCACCCGCTAACATATCACCCGTTGAGGATCACCCGCCGAAAGATCACCCCTTAGAAGATCACTCGTCACAAGATCACCCGACGAAAGATCACCCGTCGGAGGATCACCCGACAAAAGATCACCCGTCGGCGGATCACTTGTCAGAAGATCACCCGTCACATAATCACTAGAAAAAAGATCACCTGTCGGAGGATAAAACTCCAAAAGATCACCCGTCAGAGGATCACCCGCCAAAAGATAACCCGTCAGAGGATCACACGCCAAAATATCACCGCTTAGAAGATCACCAGTCACAAGATCACCCGACGAAAGATCACCTGTCAGAGGATCACCCCTGAAAAAGATCACCCGTCAGAGGATCACCCGCGAAAAAGATCACCCATCGGACGATCACCCGATAAAAGTTCACACGTCAGAGGATCACCCGCCAAAAGATCACCTGTCAGAAGATCACCCGCCAAAAGTTCACCCGTCAAAAGATCACAGGTCAAAAGGTGAACCGCCAGAGGATCAGTCGCAAAGAGATCACCCGTTAGAGGATCACCCGGCCAAAGATCACCCGTCAGAAGATCAAACACCAAAAGATCACCCGCCAGATGATCACACGTCAGAGAATCACCCGCCAATTTGTTTGTTGAAAGGTTTTCTTTGTCTAATTAAACCCTTCTATCCAACACATGGTTGTTAAAGATCACCCGCCAAAAGATCACCCGTCAGAGGATCACACGCTAAAAGATCACCTCTTAGAAGATCACCCGTCAGAGGATCACCGGCCAAAAGATCACTCGTCAGAGGATCACCGCTAAAATATCAACCGTCACAAGATAACCCGACGAAAGATCACCTGTCAGAGGATAAACCGCCAAAAGATCACCAGTCAGAGGATTACCCGCCAAAAGATCACCCGTCAGAGGATCACACGCCAAAATATCACCTCTTAGAAGGTCACCCGACGAAAGATAACCCATCAGAGGATCACACGCCAAAAGATCACCGCTTAGAAGATCACCCGTCACAAGATCACCCGACGAAAGATCACCTGTCAGAGGATCACCTCCGAAAAAGATCACCCGTCAGAGGATCACCCGCGAAAAAGATCACCCATCGGACGATCACCCGATAAAAGTTCACATATCAGAGGATCACCCGCCAAAAGATCACCTGTCAGAAGATCACCCGCCAAAAGTTCACCCGTCAAAAGATCACCGGTCAAAAGGTGAACCGCCAGAGGATCAGCCGCAAAGAGATCACCCGTTAGAGGATCACCCGGCCAAAGATCACCCGTCAGAGGATCAAACACCAAAAGATCACCCGTCAGAGAATCACCCGCCAATTTGTTTGTTGAAAGGTATTCTTTGACTAATTAAACTGTTCTATCCAACACATGGTTGTTAAAGATCACCCGCCAAAAGATCACCCGTCAGGATCACCAGCCAAAGGATCACCCGCCAGAGGATCAGACGTCACAGTATCACCCGTCAGAGGATCCCCCACCAAAAGATCTCCCGTCAAAACATCAACCGCCAGAGGATCAGCCACAAAAAGATCACCTGTTAGATGATCACCCGCCAAAAGTTCACCCGTCAGAGGATCAAACGCCAAAATATCACCCGCCAAAACATCACCCGCCAGAGAATCACCCGCTAATTTGTTTATTGAAAGATTTTCTTTATCTAATTAAAACGTTCTGACCAACACATGGTTGTTAAAAACATGAGAACTAGTTTTTTATCTCTATCGTTTTTGAACAGAAATAGAAAACACGTGAAACTGTCCCGCTAAGGCACCCTAAACCTAATGACGTTACTGCCATGACTGGAGAACGCTTTGCGATCACCTGCTTGAAGCAGCCGAGTGATGATGATGGATGATGATGATGGAAGATCACCCGTCAGAGGACCACTCACCAAACGATCACATCTTAGAAGAATACCCGTCAAAAGATCACCCATCAGAGGATCACCCGGCAAAAGATCACCAGTCAGAGGATCAAACACTAAAAGATCACCCGTCAGAGGATAACCCGCCAAAAGATCACCTGTCAGAGGATCACCCATTAAAATATCACCCGACAGAGGATCACCCGCCAAAACATCACCTGTCAGAGGATCACCCACTAAAAGATCACAAGTCAGAGGATCACCCACCAAAAAGATCACCTGTCAGACGATCAACCGCCAAAACATCACCCGCCAGAGGATCATTGGACAGAAAATCACCCGCTAATTTGTTTGTTGAAAGGTTTTCTTTGTCTAATTAAACCGTTCTGACCAACAAATGGTTGTTAAAGATCACCCGCCAAAAGATCACCCGTCAGAGGGTCAAACGCCAAAAGAACATCACCAAAACATCACCCGCCAGAGGATAACCCGTCAGAGAATCATCCGCCAAAAGATCACCTGTCAGAGCATCACACGCCAAAAGATCACTCGTCAGAGGATGACACGCAAAAAAGATCAGCCGTCAGAGGATAACCCGCCAAAAGATCACTCCTCAGAGTATCACCCGTCAGAGGATCACCCGCCAAAAGATCACCCGTCTGAGGTTCAAACGCCAAAAGATCACCTGTCAGAGGATCACCCGCGAAAAGATCACCCGTCAGAGGATCACCCACTAAAATGTCGCCCGTCACAAGATCACCAGACGAAATATCACCTGTCAGAGGATAAACCGCAAAAAGATCACCCGTCAGAGGATTACCCGAAGAAAGGTCACCCGTCAGATGATCACCCGCGAAAAGATTACCCGCAAAAGATCATCCGTCAGAGCATAACCCGCCAATTTGTTTGTTGAAAGGTCTTCTTTGTCTAATTAAACCGTTCTGACCAACACATGGTTGTTAAAGATCACCCGCCAAAAGATCGCTCGTCAGAGGATCAAACGCTAAAAGATCACCGCCAAAACATCGCCCGACAGAGTATCACCCGTCAGAGGATCATCCGCCAAAAGATCACCTGTCAGTGGATCACCCGCCAAATATCACCACCAAAACATCACCCACCAGAGGATCACCCGCCAAAAGAACAACCGACAGAAGATCACCAGCCAAAATATCACCGGTCAAAACATGAACCGCCAGAGGATCATCCGCAAAAACATCACCCGTTAAAGGATCACCCGCCAAAAGATCACTCGCCAAAAGATCACTCGCCAATTTGTTTCTTGAAAAGTTTACTTTGTCTAATTAAACCGTTCTGTCCGACACGTGGTTGTTAAAGATCACCTGCGAAACGATCACACGTCAGAGGATAAAACGCCAAAACATCACCGCAAGAGGATAACTCGCCAGAGGATCACCTGCCAAAGGATCACCCGCGAAAAGATCACCCGCCGAAAGATCACCCGTCATAAAGCGGATGATCAGCCACAAAAAGATCTCCCGTCAGAAGATCACCCGCCAAAGGATAAGCCGCGAAAAGATCACAATTTAGAGGATAAGCCGCGAAAAGATCACAAGTTAGAGGAAAACCCGCCAAAACATCACCTCTTAGAAGATAACCCGACGAAAAATCACCCGTCAGAGGATCACCCGCCAAGAAATCACCCCTTAGAAGATCACAAGTCACAAGATCACCGGACGAAAGATCACCTGTCAGAGGATAACCCGACGAAAGATCACCTGTCAGAGGATAACCCGACGAAAGATCACCTGTCAAAGGATCACCCGCCAAAAGATCACCCGTCTGAGGTTCAAACGCCAAAAGATCACCTGTCAGAGGATCACCCGCGAAAAGATCACCTGTCAGAGGATCACCCACTAAAATTTCGCCCGTCACAAGATCACCCGACGAAATATCACCTGTCAGAGGATAAACCGCCAAAAGATCACCCGTCAAAGGATTACCCGACAAAAGATCACCCGTCAGAGGATCACCCGCCAAAAGATTACCCGCCAAAAGATCACCCGTCAAAAGATCACTGGTCAAAAGATGAACCGCCAGAGGATTAGCCGCAAAAAGATCACCCGTTAGAGGATCACCCGCCAAAAGAATACCCGTCAGTGGATCAAACACCAAAAGATCACCCGCCAGATGATCACCCGTCAGAAAATCACCCGCCAATTTGTTTCTTGAAAGGTTTTCTTTGTCTAATTAAACCGTTCTGTCCAACACATGGTTGTTAAAGATCACACGCCAAAAGATCACCCGTCAGGATCACAAGCAAAAAGATCACCCGCCAGAGGAGCACACGTCAGAGGATCACCCGTCAGAGGATCCCCCGCCAAAAAATCACCCGTCAAAGCATCAACCGCCAGAGGAGCAGCCACAAAAAGATCACCCGTTAGATGATCACCCGCCAAAAGATCACCCGTCACAGGATCACCCTACGAAAAGTAAGCTGTCAGGTCCGCTGTCATCAACATCACCGAGTGATGATGATGGATGATGATGATGGAAGATCACCCGTCAGAGGATCACTCACCAAATGATCACCTCTTAGAAGTTCACACGTCAAAAGATCACCCATCAGAGGATCACCCGCCAAAAGATCACCCGTCAAAGGATCAAACACCAAACGATCACCAGTCAGAGGATAAGCCGCCAGAAGATCACCCGTGAAAAGATCACATGCCAGAGTATCAGCCGCGAAAAGATCACCCGACAGAGGATCACTCGCCAAAAGATCACCCGTCAGAGGATCACACGCCAAAAGATCACCTCTTAGAAGATCACCCGACGAAAGATCAACCGTCAGAGGATAACCCGCCAAAAGATCACCCGTCAGAGGGTCACCCGCCATAAGATCACCTCTTAAAAGATCACCCGTCGAAAGACCACCCGCCAGAGGATCACCCGCCAAAAGAGCATCCGTCAGAGCATAACCCGCCAATTTGTTTGTTGAAAGGTTTTCTTTGTCTAATTAAACTGTTCTGACCAACACAGGGTTGTTAAAGATCACCCGCCAAATGATCCCCAGTCAAAGGATAAAACGTCAAAAGATCACCCGTCCGAGGATAAAACGCCAAAAGATTACCGCCAAAACTTCCGAGAGCACCCGCCAGAGGATCACCCGCCAAAAGATCATCCGTCAGAGGATCACGAGCCAAAGATCACCTCTTAGAAGATCATCCGCCAAAAGATCATCTGTCAGAGGATCACCTGCCAAAAGATCACCCGTCAGAGGATGAGCCGCAATAAAGATCACCCGTCAGAGGATCACCCGCCAAAAGATCTTTCGTCAGAGGATCACACGTCAGAGGATCAAACGCCAAAACATTACCGCCAAAACATCAGCCGCCAGAGGATCACCCGCCAAAAGAACAACCGACAAAGGATCACCCGCCAAAATATGACCGGTCAAAACATGAACCGCCAGAGGATAAGCCGCAAAATGATCAACCGTTAAAGGATCACCCGACAAAAGATCACTCGCCAAAAGATCACCCGCCAGTTAATCACCAGCCAATTTGTTTGTTGAAAGGTTTTCTTTGTCTAATTAAACCGTTCTGTCCGACACGTGGTTGTTAAACATCACCGCAAAACGATCACCCGCCAAAAGATCACCCCTTAGGAGATCACCCGTCACAAGATCACACGACGAAAGATCACCCCTTAGAAGATCACCCATCACAAGATCACCCGACGAAGGAGCACCTGTCAGAGGTTCACCCACGAAAAAGATCACCCCTCAGAGGATCACCCGCGAAAAAGATCACCTGTCAGAGGATCACCCGCTAAAATATCACCCTTCACATGATCACCCGACGAAAGATCACCCGTCAGAAGATCACCCGCCAAAATATCACCTGTCAAAAGATCACAGGTCAAAAGATGAACCGCCAGAGGATCACCCGCTAAATGATCACAAGTCAGAGGATCGCCCACCAAAAAGATCACCCGTCAGAGGATCAACCGCCAAAACATCACCCGCCAGACGATCACCCGTCAGAGGATCATCGGCCAAAAGATCACCCGTCAGAGGATGAACCGCAAAAAAAAAAAGCCGTCAGAGGATCATACGCCAAAAGATCACCACCAAAACATCACCCGCTAGAGGATCACCCGCCAAAAGAACAACCGACAGAGGATCACCCGCCAAAATATCACAGGTCAAAAGATGAACCGCCAGAGGATCATTCGCAAACACATCACCCGTTTAAGGATCACTCGCCAAAAGATCACTCGCCAGAGAATCACCAGCCAATTTTTTTGTTGAAAGGTTTTCTTTGTCTAATTAAACCGTTCTGTCCGACACGTGGTTGTTAAAGATCACCCGTCAGAGGATAAAACGCCAAAACATCACCCACCAGAGGATTACCCGCCAGAGGAACACCCGCCAAACGATCACCCACCAAAAGATCACCCGTCAAAAGATCATACACCAGATGATCAGCCACAAAAAGATCACCCGTTAGGGGATTACCTGTCAGAGGATGACAAGGCAAAAGATCACCCGCCAGAGGATCAAACGCCAAAATATCACCCGCCAAAACAACACCCGCCAGAGAATCACCCGCCAATTTGTTTGTTGAAAGGTTTTCTTTGTCTAATTAAACCGTTCTGACCAACACATGGTTGTTAAAAACATGAGGACTACAGTTTTTTATCTCTATCGTTTTTGAACAGAAATAGAAAACACGTGAAACAGTCCCTCTAAGGCACCCTAAACCTAATGACGTTTCTGCCATTAATGGAAAACACTTTGCGATCACCTGCTTTAAGCAGCCGAGTGATGATGATGGATGATGATGATGGAACAACACCTGTTGTTTGTTGAAACATTTTCTTTGTCTAATTGAACCGTTTTGACCAACACATCGTTGTTAAAGATCACCAGTCAGAGGATAACCCACCAAAAGATCATCCGTCAGACGATCAAACGCGAAAACAGAACACGACAGAGGATCACCCGCCCAAAGATCTCTCGTCGGAAGATCATCCGCGAAAAGATCACCAGCCAAAAGATCTCCAGCCAAAAGATAACCCGCCATAGGATCAGCAGCGGAAACATCACCCCCCAGAGGATCAAACGCCAAAAGATCACCCGTCAGAGGATCACCCGCCAAAAGATCACTCTTCAGAGGATCAGAGATCACCCGTGAAAAGAACACCCGCCAGAGGATTGGCAGCGATAAGATCACCCGTCAGAAGATCACCTGCCTAAAGATAACACGTCAGAGAATCACCCGCAAAAGATCACCCGTCAGAGGGTCACCCGCCATAAGATCACTTCTTAGAAGGTCACCCGTCGAAAGAGCACCCGAGAGAGGATCACCCGCCAAAAGATCATCCGTCAGAGCATAACCCGCCAATTTGTTTGTTGAAAGGTTTTCTTTGTCTAATTAAACTGTTTTGACCAACACATGGTTGTTAAAGATCACCCGTCAGAGGATCACGCGCCAAAAGATCATCTCTTAGAAGATCATCCGCCAAAAGATCACATGTCAGAGGATCACCCGCCAAAAGATCACCCGTCAGAGGATGACCCGCAAAAAAGATCACCCGCCAGAGGATCACCCGCCAAAAGATCACTCGCCAGAGGATCACACGTCAGAGGATCAAACGCCAAAACATCACTGCCAGAGGATCAGCCGCAAAAAGATCACCCGTTAAAGGATCACCCGCCAAAAGATCACTCGCCAAAAGACCACCCGCCAGAGAATCACTAGCCAATTTGTTTGTAGAAAGGTTTTCTTTGTCTAATTAAACCGTTCTGTCCGACACGTGGTTGTTAAGAGCGCCTGTTCGTAAAAATCAGACAAATTTGAAATTTTTTGGCAAGTAATAAAAATTCGATTTCTTTCATATTATGAAGTTAGATAGATTAAGGTATAACAAAAATCACTTGATACTTTTTTCGGCTAAATATCTTTTTATTTAAAAGAAAAATTCAAAAAACGAAAGTGCGTTAAAATCGCGTTTGAGGTGGAAAATTATTGCACAACTTTGACAGTCTCGCTTACAAAAACAAGTAACGCTACAGCATTTAAAACATGAAAATCTTATTTTGCAATCTTTACATATCTAGTAGAGTGATTTTGGAAATTATTTTGTTGTTCTTTGCTTGCAAAATAATTTTATTTCGAAGACATACATTTTACTTCTTTAAAAGTACCTCCTAAACAAAACAATTTTTCATCATGTGCTTAACCTTCAAACGGATTAAGCTTCCGTTGGTCAATTTTTATAAAGATGATCTCAAGATTGCTGTAAAAATTTCTATCAATTTGCGGGTCACACAAACATTTCACTTTCCACCACATGTCTTAACACAAATAAGGTTAAAGTAGCCACATAGAAAAAATGTTTTCAAATTTTCTTACATTATTTGTTGTAGAAGACTTATCCAAAGATCATTTTCTTGCGTTTTTCTCACCGTTCATCGTATGTCCTTTAGTCTTGTTTACAACGTCCGATAAACGTCGGACGACAACAACGTAATATTAAACGGTCGGGTCAGCCAATCTTTGTTAAACTTTCGACACTTTTCAGTATCATGGCATCTATTCAAAGGGCTAAGTACTTTTTGGAGCTTTCCTCGGTTTTGTAGTGCGCTAAAAGATATAAAATGTTACTTTGAAGTACAAACAAAACATGTCGGACGTTTGCTTTCAGTCTCTTTTCAGCTATGTCACGCAATGCAGTTTTGTTTGCATTTAAGGGGGTAGGGGTGCGGATAAGGCAATTAAATTGAAACACTTTTGCAAGAAAAAAAAAATTCTGTTTTGAAATATATTTCAGCACCATTTAATTATCTTCGTTAGTCAATATGTTCTAAAATATATTAATTGGTAGCAATAGCCTTTTGCGAGCAACTATTTTTAACTCCACTCCCCAGTCTTGCTTTGCATATTCAATATTCATATTGGATGCTTTTTTCTCGTTTCCGAAATTTACCTTCTTATACCAGTCGAGGTGCTCTACAGTGATGGAGCTACCCCTGAAAGATGGATATACCAGGGCTTCTTGTGGATAGCATCATGCATGTGATCTCTTTTTCACTATAAATTTCCAGTTGCGGATCCAGCATTCTCATAAGGAGAGGGGGGTGGGAGGGGAAGTGAAAATGGTTCTGAAAAAAAGTTCGGTCCCTCGAGCCTTTTTCTTCGCCAAAAAAGGGATGGAAGGGGGCCGCTTCCCTAGATCCGCCACTGAACTTAATTCGACAACTTTAGTTTGCAACTACTTCCTTTAGATTTCAAGTAAACAACGCTGCTAGACATAAAACATGTTCGATCTCATCTTCAGGTCCGGAAAATTGTGATTAGAGATGTCCTTTGTACACGAAAGTAAAGGGACAATTTCCGTTCCACGCTTTCGATCGCGAATGTCATAACCACAAACTCCCCCAACAAAGGACTTAAACGAACAAGTGCCTTCCGTTTTTGTGTAATACCTGGAACTGAACTCGAATCTTCGATGTACAAAAACATGCACTTTAATAGCGCCGCCTTCAAGTAAACAAAGTCACTAGCCGAATTAGCATAACCAGGTAGTGTTTACTTTTTTGTCAACTACATTATTTAAACAGCATTTATTTTTCTTCTTGACAATTGGCGATTACTGTATTAAACATAGTAAGTTCTTCAATTTTCAGATATTCTCTCGTTATCAACTTTAAAATCTGAGCGGGTTTCTAATTATTTTGCTATTCCAAAAAAATACTTAGGTTTACTTAGTTTGTAACACCAACAATGGATTAGCCAAACATTAGTCCCATTGAGCCAAATTTTAAATTAAGAAAATGCAACAAATGGTTATGAAGTAAGGCATGACATGAATTTGAAGTAAGGCTGGGCGAGAAGCCCCCCCCCCCCCTAACCCTAACCCTAACCCTAACCCCCCAGCCCCCCTAACCCTAACCCTAACCCTAACCCTAACCCCCCACCCCCCCACCCCCCACCACAATCTGGTACATATCATCGACGGAAAATTCACGAGCGAGTAACCCATACTCACAGTAAGATTATTGACAAGTCAGAGGATCAAACAGCAAAAATTCACACGCCAGATGATCACCAATCAGAGAATCACCCGCCTTTTTTGTTGAAAGGTTTTCTTTGCTAATTAAACCGTTCTCTCCAACACATGGTTGTTAAAGATCACCCGCCAAAAGATCACCCGCCAGCGGATCACCCGTCAGTGGATCACCCGTCAGAGGATCCCCCGCCAAAAGATCACCCGTCAAAGCATCAACCGCCAGAGGATCAGCCACAAAAAGATCACCCGTTAGATGATCACACGCCAAAAGATCACCCGCAAGAGAATCACCCGCCAGAGAATCACCCGCCAGAGGATCACCCAACAAAAGATCAACCGCAGAGGATCAAACGCCAAAATATCACCCGTCAGCGGATCACCTCTTAGAAGATCACCCGACGAAAGATCACCCGTCAGAAGATCAACCGTTAGAGGATCACCCGCCAAAAGATCACCCGTCAAAAGACCACCTCTTAGAATATCACCCGTCGAAAGAGAACCCGCCAGAGGATCACCCGCCAAAAGATCATCCGTCAGAGCATAACCCGCCAATTTGTTTGTTGAAAGGTTTTCTTTGTCTAATTGAAATGTTCTGACCAATACATGGTTGTTAAAGATTACCCGTCAGAGGATCACGCACCAAAATATCACCCGTCAGAGGATGACCCGCAGAAAAGATCACCCGTCAGAGGATCACCCGCCAAAAGATCACTCGCCAGAGGATCACACGTCAGAAGATCAAACGCCAAAACATCACCGCGAAAACATCACCCGCCAAAGGATCACCCGCCAGAAGAACAACCGCCAGAGTAACAGCCGCAAAATGATCACCCGTTAAAGGATCACACGCCAAAAGATCACATGCCAAATGATCACCCGCCACAGAATCACCAGCCAAATTGTTTGCAAACGATCACCCGACAAAAGATCACCCCTTAGAAGATCACCCGTCACAAGATCACCCGACGAAAGATCACCTGTCAGAGGATGACCCGACGAAAGATCACCTGTCAGAGGATGACCCGCCAAAAGATCACCCGTCAGAGGATCACCCGCTAAAATATCACCCGACACAAGATCACCCGACGAAAGGTCAGCTGTCAGAGGATAAACCGCCAAAAGATCACCCGTCAGAGAATCACCCGCCAATTTGTTTGTTGAATTGTTTTCTTTGTCTAATTATACCGTTATGTCCAACACATGGTTGTTAAAGATCACTCGCCAAAAGATCACTCGTCAGGAAAACCCCCCAAAAGATCACCCGCCAGAGGATCACCCGTCACAGGATCACCCGTCACAGGATCACCCGTCACAGGATCGCCCGCCAAAAGATTACTCGTCAAAGCATCAACCGCCAGAGGATCAGCCACAAAAAGATCACCCGTTAGATGATCTCCCGCCATAAGTTAACCCGTCAGAGGATCACCCGCCATAAGATCACTCGCCAGAGGATCATCCGTCAGAGGATCAAACGCCATATGATCACTCGCCAGAGGATCATCCGACAGAGGATCAAACGCCAAAAGATCACCGACAAAACATCACCCGTCAGAGGATCACCCGCCAAAAGAACAAGCGACAGAGGATCACCCGCAAAAATATCACCGGTCAAAAGATGAACCACCAGAGGATAAGCCGCAAAAAGATCACCCCTTAAGGGAGCACCCGTCAAAAGATCACTCGCCAAACGATCACTAGCGAGAGAATCACCAGCCAATTTGTTTGTTGAAAGGTTTTCTTTGTCCAATTAAGCCGTTCTGTCCGACACGTGGTTGTTTAAGATCACCCGCCAAACGATCTCCCGTCAGAGGATAAAACGCCAAAACATCACCCGACAGAGGATCACCCGCCAGAGGATCACCCGCCAAAAGATCACCCGTCAAAGGATCGTACGCTAGATGATCAGCAACAAAAAGATCACCCGTTAGGGGATTACCCCTCAGAGGATCACCCGCCAAAAGATCACCCGCAAGAGGATCAAACGCCAAAATATCAACCGCCAAAACATTACCCGCCAGAGAATCACCCGCCAATTTCTTTGTTAAAAGGTTTTCTCTTTCTAATTAAACCGTTCTGACCAACACATGGTTATTAAAGATCACCCGCCAAAAGATCTCCCGTCAAAAGATCACCCGCCAGAGGATCAGCCGCGAAAATATCACAAGTTAGAGGATCATCCGCGAAAAGATATAGTAAACAGGTGAAATAGTCCCGCTAAGGCACCCTAAACCTAATGACGTTACTGCCATCACTTGAGAACGCTTTGCGATCACCTGCTTGAAGCAGCCGAGTGATGATGATGGATGATGATGATGATGATGATGATGGAAGATCAACCGTCAGAGGATCACCCGTCAGAGGATCACCCGTCAGAGGATCACCCGGCAGAGGATCTTCCGCCAAAAGATCACTCGTCAAAGCATCAACCGCCCGAGGATCACCCTCAAAAAGATCACCCGTTAGATGATCACCCGCCATAAGATCACCCGTCAGAAGATCACCCGCCAAAAGGATCATCCGTCAGAGGATCAAACGCCAAAAGATCACCCGCCAAAACATCACCCGCCAGAGAATCACCCGCCAATTTGTTTGTTGAAAGGTTTTCTTTGTCTAATTAAACCGTTCTGACCAACACATGGTTGTTAAAGATCACCGGCCAAAAGATCTCCCGTCAAAAGATCACCCGCCAGAGGATCATTCGCGAAAAGATCACCCGTCAGAGTATCACCCGTGAGAGGTTCCCCCGCCAAAAGATCACCCGTCAAAACATCAACCGCCAGAGGATCAGCCATAAAAAGATCACCCGTTAGATGATCACCCGCCAAAAGATCACCCGTTAGATGATCACTCGCCAAAAGATCACCCGTCAGAGGATCACACGCCAAAAGATCGCCTCTTAGAAAATCACCCGACGAAAGATCACCCGTCAGAGGATCACCCATCAGAGGATCATCCGAGAAAAGATCACCCGTCAGAGGGTCACCCGCCATAAGATCACCTCTTAGAAGATCACCCGTCGAAAGAGCACCCGCCAGAAGATCACCCGCCACAAGATCACCCGCCACAAGATCATCCGTCAGAGAATAACCCGCCAATTTGTTTGTTGAAAGGTTCTCTTTGTCTAATTAAACTGTTCTGACCAACACATGGTTGTTAAAGATCACGCGCCAAAAGATCACCTCTAAGAAGATCATCCGCCAAATGATCACCCGTGAGAGGATGACCCGCAAAAAAGATCACCCGTCAGAGGATCACCCGCCAAATGATCACTCGCCAGAGAATCACACGTCAGAGGATCACACGTCAGAGGATCAAACGCCAAAACATCACCGCCAAAACATCACTCGCCAGAGGATCACCCGCCAAAAGAACAACCGACAAAGGATCACCCGCCAAAATATCAAAGGTCAAAACATGAACCGCCAGAGGATCAGCCGCAAAATGATCACCCGTTAAATGATCACCCGCCAAAAGATCACTCGCCAAAAGATCACCTGCCAGAGAATCACCAGCCAATTTGTATGTTGAAAGGTTTTCTTTCTCTAATTAAACCGTTCTGTACGAAACGTGATTGTTGAACATCACCTGCCAAAAGATCACCCCCTAAAAGATCACCCGTCACAAGATCACCCGACGAAAGATCACCTGTCAGAGGATCACCCGACGAAAGTTCACCCGCCAGAGAATCACCCGCCAATTTGATTGTTGAAGATTTTCTCTGTCTAATTAAACCGTTCCGTTGTTAAAGATCACCCGCCAAAAGATCTCCCGTCAAAAGATCACCCGCCAGAGGATCAGCCGCGAAAATATCACAAGTTAGAGGATCAGCCGCGAAAAGATATAGTAAATAGGTGAAACAGTCCCGCTAAGGCACCCTAAACCTAATGACGTTACTGCCATGACTGGAGAACGCTTTGCGATCACCTGCCTGAAGCAGCCGAGTGATGATGATGGATGATGATGATGATGGAAGATCAACCGTCAGAGGATCACCCGTCGGAGGATCACCCGTCAGAGGATCCCCCGCCAAAAGATCAACCGTCAAAGCATCAACTGACAGAGGATCAGAAACAAAAAGAACACCCGTCAGAGGATCACCCGCTAAAAGATCACCCGTCAGAGGATCACCCGTAAAAAGATCACCCGTCACAAGATCACCCGTCACAAGATCACCCGACGAAAGATCACCTGTCAGAGGATGACCCGCCAAAAGATCACCCGTCAGAGGATCACCCGCTAAAATATCACCCGACACAAGATCACCCGACGAAAGGTCAGCTGTCAGAGGATAAACCGCCAAAAGATCACCCGTCAGAGAATCACCCGCCAATTTGTTTGTTGAATTGTTTTCTTTGTCTAATTATACCGTTATGTCCAACACATGGTTGTTAAAGATCACTCGCCGAAAGATCACTCGTCAGGATCACCCCCCAAAAGATCACCCGCCAGAGAATCAGCCGTCAGACGATCACCCGTCACAGGATCCCCCGCCAAAAAAATCACTCGTCAAAGCATCAACCGCCAGAGGATCAGCCACAAAAAGATCACCCGTTAGATGATCTCCCGCCATTAGATAGCCCGTCAGAGGATCACCCGCCATAAGATCACCAGCCAATTTGTTTGGTTGTTTAAGATCACCCGCCAAACGATCACCCGTCAGAGGATAAAACGCCAAAACATCACCCGACAGAGGATCACCCGCTAGAGGATCACCCGCCAAAAGATCACCCGTCAAAGGATCATACGTTAGATGATCAGCCACAAAAAGATCACCCGTTAGGGGATTACCCCTCAGTGGATCACCCGCCAAAGGTCACCCGCAAGAGGATCAAACGCCAAAATATCAACCGCCAAAACATCACCCGCCAGAGAATAACCCGCCAATTTGTTTGTTGAAAGGTTTTCTCTATGTAATTAAACCGTTCTGACCAACACATGGTTGTTAAAGATCACCCGCAAAAGATCTCCCATCAAAAGATCACCCGCCAGAGGATCAGCCGCGAAAATATCACAAGTTAGAGGATCATCCGCGAAAAGATATAGTAAAGAGGTGAAACAGTCCCGATAAGGCACCCTAATCCTAATGACGTTACTGCCAACACTTGAGAACGCTTTGCGATCACCTGCTTGAAGCAGCGAGTGATGGTGATGGATGATGATGATGATGATGATTGAAGATCAACCGTCAGAGGATCACCCGTCAGAGGATCACCCGGCAGAGGATCCCCCACCAAAAGATCACTCGTCAAAGCATCAACCGCCAGAGGATCAGCCACAAAAAGATCACCCGTTAGATGATCACCCGCCATAAGATCACCCGTCAGAAGATCACCCGCCAAAAGATCACTCGCCAGAGGATCAAACGCCAAAAGATCACCGACAAAACATCACCCGACATAGGATCAGCCGCCAAAAAAACAACCGACAGAGGATCACCCGCCAAAATATCACCGGTCAAAAGATGAACCGCCAGAGGATCAGCCGCAAAAAGATCACCCGTTCAAGGATCACCCGCCAAAAGATCACTCGCCAAAAGATCACTCGCCAGAGAATCACCAGCCAATTTGTTTGTTGAAATGTTTTCTTTGTCTAATTAAACCGTTCTCTCCGACACGTGGTTGTTAAAGATCACCCGCCAAGAGATCTCCCGTCAAAAGATCACCCCCCAGAGGATCAGTCGCAACAATATCACAATTTAGAGGATCAGCCGCGAAAAGATATAGTAACAGGTGAAACAGTCCCGCTAGGGCACCCTAAACCTAATGACGTTACCGCCATGACTGGAGAACGCTGTGCGATCACCTGTTTTAAGCAGCCGAGTGATGATGATCGATGATGATGATGATGGAAGATCAACCGTAAGAGGATCACCAGTCAGAGGATCACCCGGCAGAGGATCAAACGCCAAATAATCACCCGCCAAAAGATCACCCCTTAGATCACCCGTCACAAGATTACCCGACGAAAGATCAACTGTCAGAGGATCACCCGCAAAAAAGATAACCCGTCAGAGGATCACCCGCCAAAATATCACCCGTCAGAGGATCACTCTCTAAAATATCACACTTCACAAGATCACCCGACGAAAGATCACCAGTCAGAGGATCATCCGCCAAAAAATCACCCGTCAAAAGATAAACCGCCAGAGGATCACCCGCTAAAAGATCACAAGTCAGAGGATCACCCACCAAAATGATCACCCGTCATAGGATCTACCGCCAAAACATGACCCGCCAGAGGATCACCGGACAGAGAATCGATCGCCAATTTGTTTTTTGAAAGGTTTTTTTTGTCAAATTAAACCGTTCTGACCAACACATGGTTGTTAAAGATCACTCGCCAAAAGATCACCCGTGAGAGGATCAAACGCCAAAAGATCAGCGCCAAAACATCTCCCGCCAGAGGATCATCCGCCAAATGATCGCCTGTCAGAGGATCAGCCACAAAAAGATCACCCGTTAGATGATCACCCGCCAAAAGATCACCCATCAGAGGAACACCCGCCAAAAGATCACCCGTCAGAGGATCACCCGCCAAAAGATCACTCGCCAGAGGATCACCCGTCAGAGTTTCAAACTCCAAACGATCACCGCCAAAACACCACCCGCTAAAGGATCACCCGCCAAAAGAACAACCGACAGAGGATCACCCGCCAAAGTATCACCGGTCAAAAGATGAACCGCCAGAGGATCAGCCGCAAAAAGATCACCCGTTCATAGGTCACCCGCCAAAAGTTCACTCGCCAAAAGATCAACCGCTAGAGAATCACCAGCCAATTTGTTTGTTGAAAGGTTTTCTTTGTCTAATAAAACCGCTCTGTTCGACACGTGGTTGTTAAAGATCACCCGCCAAACGATCACCCTACAGAGCATAACACGCCAAAACATCACCCGCCAGAGGATCACGCGCCATAGGATCACAGGCCAAAAGATCACTCACCAAAAGATCACCCGCGAGAAGATCACCCGTTAAAGGATCATCCGTCAGAGGATCAGCCACAAAAAGATCACCCGTTAGGGGATTCCCCGTCAGAGGATCACCCGCCAAAAGATCATCAGTCAGAGGATCAAACGCCAAAATATAACCCGCCAAAACATCATCCGCCAGAGATTCACCCGCCAATTTGTTTGTTGAAATGTTTTCTTTGTCTAATTAAACCGTTCTGAGCAACACATGGTTGTCAAAGATCACCCGCAAAAAGATCTCCCGTCAAACGATCACCCGCTAGAGGATCAGCCGCGAAAAGATCACATGTTAGAGGATCGGCCGCGAAAAGATCACAAGTTAGAGGAACATCCGGTAAACGATCACCCATTAGAAGATCACCCGTCACAAGATCACCCGACGAAAAACCACACGTCAGAGGATTACCCGCCAAAAGATAACCCGTCAGAGCATCACCCGAAAAAGGATCACGCCTTAGAAGATCACCCGTCACATGATCACCCGACGAAAGATCACCTGTCAAAGGATCACCCCACGAAAGATCACCTGTCAGAGGATCACCCGCCAAAAGAACACCCGTCAGAGGATAACCCGTCAAAACATCACCCTTTAGAAGATCACCCGTCACAAGATCACCTGTCAGAGGATCACTCGACGCAAGATCACCCGTCAGAGGATCACCCGTCAGAGTTTCAAACGCCAAACGATCACCGCCAAAACACCACCCGCCAAAGGATCACCCGCCAAAGGAACAACCGACAGAGGATCACCCGTCAGAGGATCACCCTCTAAAATATCACACTTCACAAGATCACCCGACGAAAGATCACCCGTCAGAGGATCACCCGCCAAATTATCACCGGTCAAAAGATGAACCGCCAGAGGATCAGCCGCAAAAAGATCACCCGTTCATAGGTCACCCGCCAAAAGTTCACTCGCCAAAAGATCAACCGCTAGAGAATCACCAACCAATTTGTTTGTTGAAAGGTTTTCTTTGTCTAATAAAACCGCTCTGTTCGACACGTGGTTGTTAAAGATCACCCGCCAAACGATCACCCTTCAGAGGATAAAACGCCAAAACATCACCCGCCAGAGGATCACGCGCCAGAGGATCACAGGCCAAAAGATCACTCACCAAAAGATCACCCGCGAGAAGATCACCCGTTAAAGGATCATCCGTCAGAGGATCAGCCACAAAAAGATCACCCGTTAGGGGATTCCCCGTCAGAGGATCACCCGTCAAACGATCACCTGCCAGAGGATCAGCCGCGAAAAGATCACCTGTTAGAGGATCGGCCGCGAAAAGATCACAAGTTAGAGGAACACCCGGTAACCGATCACCCATTAGAAGATCACCCGTCACATGATCACCCGACGAAAGATCACCTGTCAGAGGATCACCCCACGAAAGATCACCCGTCAGAGGATCACCCGCCAAAAGAACACCCGTCAGAGGATCACCCGTCAAAAAATCACCCTTTAGAAGATCACCCGTCACAAGATCACCTGTCAGAGGATCACCCGACGCAAGATCACCCGTCAGAGGATCACCCGTCAGAGTTTCAAACGCCAAACGATCACCGCCAAAACACCACCCGGCAAAGGATCACCCGCCAAAAGAACAACCGACAGAGGATCACCCGTCAGAGGATCACCCTCTAAAATATCACACTTCACAAGATCACCCGACGAAAGATCACCCGTCAGAGGATCACCCGCCAAAAGAACACCCGTCAGAGGATCAACCGCTAAAATTTCACCCACCACAAGATCACCCGACGAAAAACCACACGTCAGAGGATTACCCGCCAAAAGATAACCCGTCAGAGCATCACCCGCCAAAGGATCACGCCTTAGAAGATCGCCCGTCACACGATCACCCGACGAAAGATCACCTGTCAGAGGATCACCCGTTGAAAGATCACCTGTCAGAGAATCACCCGCCAAAAGAACACCCGTCATAGGATCACCCGCTAAAATTTCACCCGTCACAAGATCACCCGACGAAAGACCACCTGTCAGAGGAAAGACCGCCAAAAGATTACCCGTCAGAGGATCACCCGACAAAAGATCGCCCGTCAGAGGATCACCCGCACAAAGATCACTCGTCAGAAGATCACCCGCACAAAGATCACTTGATAAAAGATCACCGGTCAAAAGATGAACCGCCAGAGGTAAAGCCGCAAAAAGATCAACCGTTAGAGGATCACCCGCCAAAAGATCACGCGTCAGAGGATCAAACAGCAAAAATTCACCCGCCAGATGTTCACCAATCAGAGAATCACCCGCCCTTTTTTGTTGAAAGTTTTTCTTTGCTAATTAAACCGTTCTCTCCAACACATGGTTGTTAAAGATCACCCGCCAGCGGATCACCCGTCAGTGGATCACCCGTCAGAGGGTCAAACGCCAAAAGAACATCACCAAAACATCACTTGCCAGAGGATAACCCGTCAGAGAATCATCCGCCGCAAGATCACCTGTCAGAGCATCACCCGCCAAAAGATCACTCGTCAGAGGATGACACGCAAAAAAGATCGGCCGTCAGAGGATAACCCGCCAAAAGATCACTCCTCAGAGGAACACCCGTCAGAGGATCCAACGCCAAAAGATCACCGACAAAACATCACCCGCCAGAGGATCACCCGCCAAAAGAACAACCGACAAAGGAATACCCGCCAAAATATCACCCCTTAGAAGATCACTAGTCACAAGCTCACCAGACGAAAGATCACCCGTGAGAGGATCACCCGCCAAAAGATCATCCCTTAGAAGATCACTCGTCAGAAGCTAACCAGACGAAAGGTCACCCGTCAGATAATCACCCGATAACATATCACCCGTCGAGGATTACCCGCCGAAAGATCACCCCTTAGAAGATCACTCGTCACAGGATCACTCGACGAAAGATCACCCGTCAGAGGATCACCCGTCAGAAGATCACCCGTCAGACGATCAGCCGCTAAAATATCACCCGTCACAAGATCACCCGAAAAAAGATCACCTGTCAGAGGATAAACCTCCAAAAGATCACCCCTCAGAGGATCACCCGCCACAAGATCACCCGTCAGAGGATCACACGCTAAAAGATCACCTCTTAGAAGATCACGCGTCAGAGGATCACCGGCCAAAAGATCACTCGTCAGAGGATCACCCGCTAAAATATCAACCGTCACAAGATCACCCGACGAAAGAACACCTGTCAGAGGATAAACCGCCAAAAGATCACCAGTCAGAGGATTACCCGCCAAAAGATCACCCGTCAGAGGATTACACGCCAAAATATCACCTCTTAGAAGATCACCCGACGAAAGATAACCCGTCAAAGGATCACACGCCAAAAGATTACTCGTCAGAGGATCACCCGCTAAAATATCACCCGTCAGAGGATCAAACGCCAAAAGATCACCACCAAAACATCACCCGCCAGAAGATCACCCGCCAAAAAAACAACCGACAGAGGATCACCTGCCAAAATATCACCGGTCAAAAGACGAACCGCCAGAGGATCAGCCGCAAAAAGATCACCCGTTAAAGGAACACCCGCCAAAACATCACTCGCCAAAAGATCACCCGCCAGAGACTCACCAGCCAATTTTTTTGTTAAAAGGTTTTCTTTGTCTAATTAAACCGTTCTGTCCGACACGTGGTTGTTAAAGATCACCCGCCAAACGATCACCCGTCAGAGGATAAAACGCCAAAACATCACCCGCCAGAGGATCACCCGCCAAAAGATCACCCGTCAAAGGATCATACACCAGATGATCAGCAACAAAAAGATCACCCGCCAGAGGATCAAACGCCAAAGTACCACCCACCAAAACATCACCCGCCAGAGAATCACCCCCCAATTTGTTTGTTGAAAGGTTTTCTCTGTTTAATAAAACCATTCTGACCAACACATGGTTGTTAAAAATCACCCGCCAAAAGATCTCCCGTCACAAGATTACCCGCCAGAGGATCAGCCGCAAAAAGATCACAAGTTAGAAGAACACCCGCCAAAAGATCACCTCTTAGACGATCACCAGTTCAAAGAGCACCGGCAAGAGGATCACCCGCCTAAAAATCATCCGTCAGAGGATCACGCGCTAAAAGATCACACGTCAGAGGAACAAACGCCAAAAGATCACCCGTCAGGGTTTCACCAGCTAAAAGTTCACCCGTCAGAGGATCACCCGACGAAAGATCACCTGTTAGAGGATAAACCGCCAAAAGATCACCCGTCAGAGGATCACCCGCCAAAAGATCACCCGTCAGAGGATCAAACGCCAAAATATCACCCGCCAAAACATCACCCGCCAGAGAATCACCCGCCAATTTGGTTGTTGAAAGGTTTGCTTTATCTAATTAAAACGTTCTGATCAACACATGGTTGTTAAAAACATGAGGACTAGTTTTTTTTCTCTATCGTTTTTGAACAGAAATAGAAAACACGTGAAACAGTCCCGCTAAGGCACCCTAAACCTAAAGACGTTACTGCCATGACTGGAGAAAGCTTTGCGATCACCTGATTGAAGCAGCCGAGTGATGATAATTGAAGATCACCGTTCAGAGGATCACTCACCAAACGATCACCTCTTAGAAGGTCACCCGTCAAAAGATCACCCATCAGAGGATCACCCCCCAAAAAATCACCCGTCAGTGGATCAAACACCAAAAGATCACTAGTCTGAGGATAACCCGCCAAAAGATCACGCGTTAAAAATTCACCCGCCAGAGTATCAGCCGCGAAAAGATCACGCGTCAGAGGATCACCCGTCATGAGATCACCCGCCAAAAGATCACCCGTCAGAGGATCACCCGTTGAAAGATCACCCGCCAGAGGATCACCCGCCAAAAGATCATACGTCAGAGGATCACCCGCCGAAAGGTCACTTCTTAGAAGATCACACGTCGAAAGAGCATCGGCCAGAGGATCACCCGCAAAAAGATCATCCGTCAGAGGATCACCCGCCAATTTGTTTGATGAAAGGTTTTCTTTGTCTAATAAAACCGTTCTGACCAACACATGGTTGTTAAAGATCACCGGCCAAACGATCACTCGTCAGAGGATAAAACGTCAAAAGATCGCCAAAAGAAAACATTTCAACAAACGAATTGGCGGGAGATTCTCTAACGGGTGATCCTCTGGCGGGTGATGTTTTAGCGGGTGATCTTTTGGCATTTGATCCTCTGATGGGTGATCTTTTGGCGTGTGAACCTCTGACGGGTGATCTTTTGGCGGGTGATCCTCTGACGGGTGATCTTTTCGCGGCTGATCCTCTGGCCGTTGATCTTTTGACGGGTGATCCTCTGACGGGGGATCTTTTGGCGGGTGATCCTCTGACGGGTTGTCCTCTGGCGGGTGATGTTTTGGCGTTGACCTTTTGGCCTTTGATCCTCTGACTCGTGATCTTTAACAACCATGTGTTGGTTAAAAGGGTTTAATTAGACAAAGAAAACATTTCTAGAAACAAATTGGCGGGTGATTCTCTAACAGGTGATCCTCTGGCGGGTGATCTTTTGAGGGGTGATCCTATGACGTGTGATCTTTTGGCGGGTGATCCTCTGACGGGTGCTCGTCTGCCGGGTGATGTTTTGGCGTTTTGTTCTCTGACGGGTGATCGTTTGGCGGGTGATCTTTAACAACCATGTGGTGGTCAGAACGGTTCAATTAGACAAAGAAAACCTTTCAACAAACAAATTGGCGGGTGATTCTCTGACGGGTGATCATCTGGCGGGTGATATTTTCTTGTTTGATCTTCTAAAGGGTGATCGTTTGGCGGGTGATCCTCTGGCGGTTCATCTTTTGACCGGTGATCTTTTGACGGGTGATCTTTTGTCGGGTGATCTTCCGACGGGAGATCTTTTAGCGGGTGATCCTCTGATAGGTGATCTTTAGGCGGTTTATCCTGTGACAGGCGATCTTTCGTCGTGTGATCTTGTGACGGGTGATATTTTAGCGGGTGATCCTCTGACGGGTGATCCTTTGGCGGGTGATCCTCTGACGGGTGATCTTTTGGCTGGTGATCTTTTGTCGGGTGATCTTCCGACGGGAGATCTTTTGGCGGGCGATCCTCTGACGGGTGATCCTCTGGCGGGTGATGTTTTGGCGTGTGATCCTCTGACGGGTTATCTTTTGTCGGGAGATCCTCTGATGGGTGATCTTTTGGCGATTTATCCTCTGACAGGTGATCTTTCGTCGGTTGGTCTTGTGAGGGGTGATATTTTAGCAGGTGGTCCTCTGACGGGTGATCTTTTGGCGTTTGATCATCTGACGGGTGATCTTTTGGCGGGTGATCCTCTGACAGGTGATATTTCGTCGGGTGATCTTGTGAAGGGTGGTCTTCTAATGGATGATCTTTTGGCGGGTGATCCTCTGACCGGTGATCTTTTGGCGGGTGATCCTCTGACGGGTGATCTTTCGTCGGGTGATCTTCTAAGAGGTGATTTTTTCTGATCCTCTAACTTGTGATCTTTTGACGGGACATCTTTTGGCGGGTGATCTTTAACAACCATGTGTTGGTCAGAACGGTTTAATTGGACAGATAAAACCTTTCAACAAACAAATTAGCGGGTGAATCTCTGGCGGGTGTTGTTTTGGCGGGTTATATTTTGGCGTTGGATCCTCTGGTGGGTGATCTTTTGGCGGGTGATCCTCTGACGGGTAATCCCCTAACGGGTGATCTTTTTGTGGCTGATCCTCTTGCGGATGATCCTTTGATGGGTGATCTTTTGGCCGCTGATCTTTTGGCGGGTGATCTTTCGGCGGGTGATCCTATGGCGGGTGATGTTTTGGCGTTTTATCCTCTGACGGGTGATCGTTTGGAGGGTGATCTTTAACCGTCACGTGTCGGACAGAACGGTTTAATTAGACAAAGAATACCTTTCAACAAACAAATTGGCTGGTGATTCTCTGGCGGGTGATCTTTTGGCGAGTGATCTTTCAGAGGGTGATCCTTTAACGGAGGATCTTTTTGCGGCTGATCCTCTGGCGGTTCATATTTTTACCGGTGATATTTTGGCGGGTGATCCTCTGTCGGTTGTTGTTTTGGCGGGTGATCCTCTGGCGGGTGATGTTTTGGCGGTGATCATTTGACGTTTGATCCTCTGGCGGGTGATCCTCTGGCAAGTGATCTTTTTGCGGGTGATCATCTGTCGGGTGATTTTTTGGCGGGTGATCTTTAACAACCATGTGTTGGTCAGAACGGTTTAATTAGACAAAGAAAACCTTTCAACAAACAAATTGGCGGGTGATCCTCTGACGGATGATCCTTTGGCGGGTGATCCAATGGCGGGTGCTCTCGGATGTTTTGGCTGGTGATCTTTTTGCGGGTGAACCTCTGAAGGGAAATCTTTAACAACCATGCGTTGGTCAAAAGGGTTTAATTATACAAAGAAAACATTTCAACAAACAAATTGGAGGGTGATTCTCTAACGGGTGATCTTTTGGCTGGTGATCTTTTGTCGGGTGATCTTCCGACGGGAGATCTTTTAGCGGGTGATCCTCTGATAGGTGATCTTTTGGCGGTTTATCCTGTGACAGGCGATCTTTCGTCGTGTGATCTTGTGACGGGTGATATTTTAGCGGGTGATCCTCTGACGGGTGATCCTTTGGCGGGTGATCCTTTGACGGGTGATCTTTTGGCTGGTGATCTTTTGGCTGGTGATCTTTTGTCGGGTGATCTTCCGACGGGAGATCTTTTGGCGGGTGATCCTCTGACAGGTGATCTTTTGGCGGTTTATCCTATGACAAGTGATCTTTCGTCGGGTGATCTTGTGACGGGTGATATTTTAGCGGGTGATCCTCTGACGGGTGATCTTTTGGCGGGTGATGCTCTGACGGGTGGTCTTTTGGCTGGTGATCTTTTGGCTGGTGATCTTCCGACGGGAGATCTTTTGGCGGGCGATCCTCTGACGGGTGATCTTTTGGCGGGCGATCCTCTGACGGGTGATCCTCTGGCGGGTGATGTTTTGGCGTGTGATCCTCTGACGGGTTATCTTTTGTCGGGTGATCCTCTGATGGGTGATCTTTTGGCGATTTATCCTTTGACAGGTGATCTTTCGTCGGTTGATCTTGTGACGGGTGATATTTTAGCGGGTGATCCTCTGACGGGTGATCTTTTGGCGTTTGATCCTCTGACGGGTGATGTTTTGGCGGGTGATCCTCTGACGGGTGATCTTTCGTCGGATGATCCTCTGACAGGTGATATTTCGTCGGGTGATCTTGTGACGGGTGGTCTTCTAAGGGATGATCTTTTGGCGGGTGATCCTCTGACCGGTGATCTTTTGGCGGGTGTTCCTCTGACGGGTGATCTTTCGTCGGGTGATCTTCTAAGAGGTGATTTTTTTTCTGATCCTCTAACTTGTGATCTTTTGACGGGACATCTTTTGGCGGGTGATCTTTAACAACCATGTGTTGGTCAGAACGGTTTAATTGGACAGAGAAAACCTTTCAACAAACAAATTAGCGGGTGAATCTCTGGCGAGTGTTGTTTTGGCGGGTTATATTTTGGCGTTTGATCCTTGGTGGGTGATCTTTTGGCGGGTGATCCTCTGACGGGTAATCCCCTAACGGGTGATCTTTTTGTGGCTGATCCTCTTGCGGATAATCCTTTGATGGGTGATCTTTTGGCCGCTGATCTTTTGGCGGGTGATCTTTCGGCGGGTGATCCTATGGCGGGTGATGTTTTGGCGTTTTATCCTCTGACGGGTGATCGTTTGGAGAGTGATCTTTAACAGTCACGTGTCGGACAGAACGGTTTAATTAGACAAAGAATACCTTTCAACAAACAAATTGGCTGGTGATTCTCTGGCGGGTGATCTTTTGGCGAGTGATCTTTCGGAGGGTGATCCTTAGCTTTAACGGGGGATCTTTTTGCGGCTGATCCTCTGGCGGTTCATATTTTTACCTGTGATATTTTGGCGGGTGATCCTCTGTCGGTTGTTGTTTTGGCGGGTGATCCTCTGGCGGGTGATGTTTTGGCGGTGATCATTTGGCGTTTGATCCTCTGGCGGGTGATCCTCTGGCAAGTGATCTTTTGGCGGGTGATCCTCTGACGGGTGATCTTTTGGCGGGTGATCTTCAACAACCATGTGTTGGTCAGAACGGTTTAATTAGACAAAGAAAACCTTTCAACAAACAAATTGGCGGGTGATCCTCTGACGGATGATCCTTTGGCGGGTGATCCAATGGCGGGTGCTCTCGGATGTTTTGGCGGGTGATCCTCTGAAGGGGAATCTTTAACAACCATGCGTTGGTCAAAAGGGTTTAATTATACAAAGAAAACATTTCAACAAACAAATTGGAGGGTGATTCTCTAACGAGGGATCCTCTAGCTTGTGATGTTTTGGCGGGTGATCCTCGACTGGTGAACTTTCGTCGGGTAATCTTCTAACAGGTGATCTTTTGGCGTGTGATCCTCTGATGGGTGATCTTTTGGCGGGTGATCCTCTGACAGGTGATCTTTCGTCGGGTGATCCCCTGAAGTGTGATCTTTCGTCGGGTGATCTTGTGACGGGTAATATTTTAGCAGGTGATCCTCTGACGGGTGATGTTGTGGCGTTTGATCCTCTGAAGGGTGATCTTTTTGCGGGTGATCCTCTGACGGGTGATCTTTCGTCGTGTGATCTTCTACGAGGTGAACTTTTGGCGTGTGATCTTATGACGGGTGATCTTTTGGCGGGTGATCCTCTGACAGGTGATCTTTCGTCGGGTGATCCTCTGAAAGGTGATCTTTCGTCGGGTGATCTGGTGACGGGTGATCTTCTAAGGGGTGATCTTTTGGCGGGTGATCCTCTGAAGGGTGATCTTTTGGCGGGTGATCCTCTAACGAGTGAACTTCTAAGAGGTGATCTTTTGGCGTGTGATCTTCTGACGGGTGATCTTTTGTCGGGTGATCCTCTGACGGGTGATCTTTTGGCGTTTGATCTTCTGACGGGTGATCGTTTGGCGGGTGATCCTCTGGCGGGTGCTCTCGGATGTTTTGGCGGGTGATCTTTTGGCGGGTAATACTCTGACGGGTGATCTTTTGGTGTTTTATCCTCTGACGGGTGATCGTTTGGCGGGTGATCTTTAACAACCATGTGTTGGTCAGAACAGTTTAATTAGACAAAGAAAACCTTTCAAGAAACAAATTCGCGTTTGATCCTCTGACGGGTAAACTTTTGGCGGGTTATCCTCTGAAGGGAAATCTTTAACAACCATGTGTTGGTCAAAAGGGTTTAATTATACAAAGAAAACATTTCAACAAACAAATTGGCAGGTGATTCTCTAAAGGGGGATCCTCTAGCTTGTGATGTTTTGGCGGGTGATCCTCTGACTGGTGATCTTTCGCGGGGTGATCTTCTAACAGGTGATCTTTTGGCGTGTGATCCTCTGACAGGTTATCTTTTGTCGGATGATCCTCTGACGGGTGATCCTATGACGTGTGATCTTTTGGCGGTTTATCCTCTGACAGGTGATCTTTCGTCGGGTTATCTTGTGACGGGTGATATTTTAGCGGGTGATCCTCTGACGGGTGATCTTTTGGTGGGTGATCGTCTGACGGGTGATCTTTTGGGGTTTGATCCTCTGACGGGTGATCTTTTGGCGGGTGATCCTCTGACGGGTGATCTTTCGTCGGGTGATCTTCTAAGAGGTGATCTTTTGGCGTGTGATCCTCTGACGGGTGATCTTTTGGCGTGTGATCCTCTGACGGGTGATCTTTTGGCGGGTGATCCTCTGACGGCTGATATTTTAGCTGGTGATCCTTGAGGTTGTTAGTTCTGCGATATGCAAGAAAAATGGAATTGATTGGAAACGTTTCAACACGTTCCACACGAAAGTGAGATATTCCAAAGTCAAAGAAATCCAGCTGAAATTTCACAAAACAGTATCATTTTCGCCTTCTAAAATCCGCTTTCGGCTAAATAACCATAAAATGTCATATTACTAATTCAGCCGGTTAACCTATATATCCTTCGCCTTGCCTTACAATGTTGACCCCAATTTTCATTTATTCAAAAATAGAGTGATAAAAAATTTGATCGATTTTACTAATTCAGCCGGTTAGCCTATATACCCTAGACCTTGCCTTACAATGTTCATTTATACAATACTAGAGCGGGTAAAACGGGGCCCATTTTACTTATTCAGCCGTAAGTCTATATATCCTACATCTTTCCTTGGGATGTTGACCCCAATTTTCATTTATTCAATACTGGAGTGGGTAAAACGGGGTGGATGTTACTAATTCAGCCGGTAAGTCTATGTACCCCATATCTTACCTTGGGATGTTGACCCCAATTTTCATTTATTCAATAATAGAGTGAGAAAAGCGGGATCGATTTTACTAATTCAGTTGGTTAACCTATATACCGTACACCTTGCCTTACAATGTTGACCCCAATTTTCATTTATTCAAAACTGGAGTGGGTAAAACCGGGTAGATGTTACTAATTCAGCCGGTAAGTCTATGTAACCCATATCTTACCTTGGGATGTTGACCCCAATTTTCATTCATTCAATAAAAGAGTGAGAAGAACGGGTCGATTTTACTAATTCAGCCGGTTTATCTATATACCCTACACCCGTCCTTACAATATTGACCCCAATTTTCATTTATTCAATAATACAGCGAGAAAAGCGGGATCCATTTTACTAATTCAGCCGGTTAACCTATATACATACACCTTGCCTTACAATGTTGGCCCCAATTTTCATTTATTGAATCTGATAGAGTGAAATCAAAGGGCTCTTAAAGCCATCTCGTCAATGCGTTAGACTGTGAGGTTAAAAAAGAAGAATCTTGATAGTGAATATGGTACAGATGGCGTTGTAGTATCAGACATTACGTAGAAAATGCGAGGCGCAGTAGTCAACTGGATATGGTTCTTGGCAGGATAGAGAAGATTGAGAGAGAGTTTGAAAATTCGTGTTGGTGCAAGTCAATAAAAGTTATGAGTAACAAAGAATCACGAGTGTGAATGTAAATAATTTTGATGTTAGTGAAGTGAAAGTGAAAGACTTTTTTCGCCTTGCTAGCTAATTGACGATGAAAATGTGTTGTTGGGTCAATTTGCACAATGCATTTTCAGTTATTCATTGTCTATTTTCTGTTGGGATATTTGACAATAGAAAAAAAAATTCTAAATCAAATACAATAGGTTGCCGCAATTTCAAAACAATTAAAAGCCCACAAACCTATCAAGTGATCGATAATACGTCACATGCAGTGACTTTATATCTGATAAAAACAGTCCTATAAATTAGTATGTGGTGTTTTTATAAAGTTACTGCAGGTGACGTATTAATATTAATTATCAAAATATCAATTGACACAACAAATGGTGACTGAATCTTTAATATTCTTTCAAGTAAGGCTCGGTTCAAACTTTGAACTTCACATGTGCCGAATCTAATGGAAGGAGACCCTAACAAGATGTCTTTTCTCTAGAGCTGCCTGTCCCCATGCCAGGACAATTTGGGCTATGTTTAGCAGACATCGCGCCATCAGCCATTTCTTTCTCAACTCTCCAGCAGTATTCGAAAATAGAACAAAAGTCAAAATTTATGGTATTTTGCTGTTCCTACTCTTGCATAATGAAACGGAAAGTTTTGTAGTTAGCTAAAGTATCAAGTCTGCTGTTTTATATATTTTGACATGAAAAATGGCGGGAAAATGGCGATCACGTGGTCATTTTTCGGTCACGTCTGCTATGGGCGCACTTATATAGAAAATATTGGGTCTGGAGCGGGTAAACAGGACACCACTCCTGGCGGTCACTTTTTAGTTTCCCTTAGATCGAAATGAGGTTCATGACAGGCCTACACCGACTCTGCTATGTGGTTTTGCGGTTGCGATGCATTTATATTAGCTTTCAAAGTTTGGCTGTTATGAGTATGTCCTTAAGTGATTTACGTCTTGTATGATATGATAGGCGGCGTTTTGTAAATAGTTTTCAGGAATGGTTGGTTTTGAACGAAACTCCATTTTTCATCAGTATTTGTTTTAGGTTTTTCAGTCGTGGGTGAAATGTTGTGACAAAAGGCATTATTATCTCGTGAGTTTTTTTCGTTTTGTTTTTTAATGCCAATTGCGTTCCGGCAAAAGTGAAATTCAGAATACCAGTGCATTTAGGAGGGTGCTAATGGGGTTAACAGTTAACTGACAATTGCCCAAAAATATAGTAGTTAACTGATAAATGAAAAGTTAACAGTTAAGTGACATTCTATTAATTATACTAAATTAACGATTGTTGTTGTTAATAAAAGCAACATAGTTTTTTCCTAACAGCAAAGCTATTTTGTGACATTTACCTGTCTCGCTGCGTGACCAGGTGACATATTAACCGATATTATATGTGAAAGGTACCAGGGTCGTATAGCGTTGACCTTGTTCTCCGTGATGGCGTCGAGTGGCGTGGTCAAAGTTATTCCGAGTTTTTGTCGAGATGATGACAAAAGATCGGCATTCGAACGACATATAGGTCGATACCGTTTGACATGACAAAGCACAATTCAATGGACATAGCTTGTAAACATTTGATCGAACAATAAGCGAAAAGTTTGGACTCGGTGCGTTTGATTTAAAGTTGCTCCGATTAGAGAAGATCGACGGGAAAGCTGTTACAAAGGCTCAGTTGGAAATGGAGCTACCTTTTCTAATGGGAAATGCGACAAGTGAGATACATGCTGTGTATTTTGTTTCGTCTTTTTGTTTAGAATTTTGTCCAGCACGCGAACGCGGGTTGACCTCGGGGATGACCACACGAGCCCTTTTCAGTGTTAGATTAAATGAGTAACATTTCTGATTACAGTAAAACCTGTATTAAGCAGACTCCAAAGTAAGTTGACACACCGTATCTTATTGGACACAAGCATCGGTGAGTTTCGATTTTTTCCTTCCCATACTCTCTGTGTACGATCCTGTATCAAACAGACATCTTAACTATCCTTATTACGGTTTTGGAAGCTATCTTGACAGGTGAGAAATTATGGTTTTTGTCTCAGTTTAGCATGCTCGATATGTATTGTATGACCCTTTGATGATCTTTGGGATATAAATCTCTTAAACGACGATAGTTTTTATGCTGTGTAGTCATTTATAGAATTATTGTTTCTCTATGCCTTCGTTATGCTAGTTCTCTTGGCATATTATGTTAGAGCCTCTTTGGCTAACTTTTTTTGCAAGATAAGTAGTGATCGGCCGCAGCTTTTCTTATGAATATGCTAGGATTAATCAATCTCTCAGCCCGTGATTTAGTGTCTAAGTCTGCGGTGTGCAAGACTTGCGAGAAAGTGGATCTTTATCACGGATCGGATGTGAGCGTCTAAGCTCAAAGTCTGAAGCTGCCGTGTCTCTATTGGAATCATGACCTCTTGCAGTTATGGTTTAGCTCCTTGTTTTATGCTGTTTTTGAGTAGTGTTTCCTGGAGCTTGAAGAACCTCCGTTGTTTCATCATGGCGTTATTGCATCCCGACATGGCTTGTACAGATATGGTGATCTGTGAATTCTTACGTTTTTCTTAAGCAAGACTCGAGTTTCGGATTTTAGGTCAACCTCATCAGTTGCTCCCATAAGTAAATGTCTCGCGGGATAATATGAAATAATTCCGTTGTCCATGAAATGTTTGCCGCTCTCGTACTCTTGGGAAGGATCGAATGTTCCGTTTTCTCATTGGCTCGTTTAATTGAATCAATAGCATTGGTGTAGTTTCCTTATAACTCACACTATTTACTATTGGTGGAGGTTTTTTCTGCTTTTAAATAGCCGAGTCAACCCCACTGGCATTTGGACTTTACCGGTAAAGAAATTTCATTTTTCGATGGGAATTTATGTTGATATCAATTCTGTGATTGACGTTTTCTTTGTGTTCTCGCTAGCTTTGGAGAAATGCTTATAAAACGTGTTCAAATTCAGTCGTAAATTAAGTCGTAATAAATAATATCTGGTATTATGTAAACAAAACAAGACTTGGGTCACGCAAAATTCGTTGAGAGGGAAGGGGTGCGTTGTCGCGAACGCCTCTGTTTGGCACAAGAAGTCCATGACAATTCTCAAGTAAGGGCCGATTCGCACTAGCGGACAAGTTTGAAATGTCATGACATTTTTGACAAAAACAAAATTGTCGCGACAAGTCAGAGACATTTTGAAGAAAACAAAAGGTATAATTATCAGTACAATAGCTCTGCACGTGCTTCTGGCATCCATGTACATTTCTCGGCACGGTCGTCTTGAGCAAACATCAAATATGCAGGCAGGTCCACGTGGTGAAAAATGTTAAAACGATTTGCATTTGAAGTGCGCGTGTACTGATGTTTTTGTGCTCATGCGGGGAAAATGTCGCAAGAAAACTATTATTTTTCCCGTCCATTTATCGGCACAAACTGGTTCCCTCCGCATTCTCTTGTTCCAATCCCGGTATTACCATCCTTCCACGACGTCACCTCGGCAAGTTATGAAGCAAGTGGCGTTTAACAGATGTTAACGCCACACAATCGTCCACGAAGCGTTAAGCGGGACTATGATAAATGGGCAAAGGACGAAATTTCGCGTGTTGTTTTTTAGTACAATCCAGACCAAACACAATAGCCAATCAACAACGTATTGTTATCTGGCATTACGAGGGGCATTGGAATGCGACTTGTCATGAATTGTCCTGCCTTGAGGCAGGACAACGGCCCCTTTGAAGATTTGTCCGTTTTGACAAAATTTGCACTTGTCCAACAAGTCGTTCGCACTTGTTTTTGCGATTGTTTGACAAAATGTATCGCGCGTCCAACGCTGACCAATCATAAGACAACTGCTTCTTTGTTTTCCTGAATTGTTGGACAAGTTCTAGGTCTCAAAAAACGTATTCGCACTTGTTTTCTGTAACAAGTGACACGTTAATGAAGAAATCTACAAATTGTTACAAAATTTGTCCGCTAGTGCGAATCGGCCCTAAGAATGATTTAATCACAAAGTCCCTCTGGTCATTCACATGGTATGTAAAGTAACCTTAACTTTGCAAATTTAAAAGCCTTACTGATATACGTAATTTCCTACTTGTCAAACTAAATCACTTGATAAGATCAATGAATGAAAATATTGAAATGAACCGATTTCCGAAAGCGTGACCCAGTTAAAAAAAAAACGTAAAACTTTCTTATACAAGCGCATGAGTATAGGCTACCAGTGTAGCCTCTTGTTAACTGACAATTGGCCGAAAAAATAGTAGTTAACTGACAATTGGGTACCCCCATTAACACCCTCATTTAGCAGTGCTAGATTAATTTGTCGTGTGTTTGGCCTTGTTTACAAAATGGTAAAGTAAGCTCACTGTAGCTGTCGAGAAAAAGCTGCGCCGGGTTTATAGCTCTTTACAGGCAAATTCACCGCGAGAAACAACTTCAAGCATCACGCTTCAGTGAATGTTCTGACACCTATAGAATGAATTGAATTCAATTGTAATAATCTAATCTAATCTAATAATCTAATCTAATCTTCGCAGAAGATTCCTGTCAATTTTTAGAATTTTCAGTCAGTTCAGTTGCAACCTGTTGGTAAACGAACTTGAAATGTTCACCCGTATACAGACTTCTCTTTTATGAGAGGGGTGAATCCAGCGATCTGTTTTTGGTCATATCGTAAGTTTGTCTCAGTAAAGGCTGTAATTTAGCTTGTATTCGCTACGCTTTATAGCTGCGTGGAGCTCGCTAAAACCTTCGTTGGCATTTTTGATAGTCTAGCGACTTCTTCGTTTATGCCAGCCCACTGTTTCATTGAGGCAAGTTTGTGTTTTCATATGAGCGATAATATAATAAATTGAGGAACAATCAATTAAGGAAAATAACGAAATATAATATCCAATTTATTCAACACTTTTGAGAGATTTGACAGATTGTAAAGTATAAATAGGTGATGTCATGTTTAATTCTCGCGGAGATTACAGAGTGAATTTTTGTGTTTAGTTAAATATACGTATTGGATTCCTTTAGTAGTAAAATTTTGTTCGTAAAGATTGTTTTTTTTTGTGTGTGTTGATAGTTTGTCGAGATTTTTGAGGAAAACAGTAATTAGTCATTTCAATTTTGAATGGGTATTAAATGACGAGGTGTCATGATTATGCAATAGTATGCAAGAGAGGTGAGATTTTGCCGACTAAGCTAATGAAGTATCAATCTTTCGGTTTGATTATGCAAGAGTATGGATTTGGCTTTTGTTCTATTTTGGAATACTGAATCATTGCCATTACGGTTTGATTATTCAATAGTATGCAAAAGACGTAATAATGTTGCTGATTTATTTAACAAACGTTTATCAAGCAAGCATTTTAAGAAGCATAGATAGATAGCCGCTGTCCAGATTTCGTGGGCGTAATGCAAGTGTTATTTTATTCATTTTATTGTTTATTGTATATCCTTAGTTTTAATAAAATCAGTTTTGATAAAACCAGTTTTAATAAAATCCTTCGAAATGAAACGACCCTTTATGGTTTGGATCGGTTTTATATCAATTTGTTGCTCAAAAGTTGCCACGGAAGGCAAAAGTTGCCCTAGGTTGCTGGTACTACAAAGAGTTGCTCAAAACGCTAAAAGTTGCTCAAAAGTTGCCGAGCACAATCTATTCATGCCTACTCAACTAGCCCAGGGCTACCCTCATCGGTAGATTTTACCCCCCCTGAGAACCACTCAACTGGCCCAGGGCTACCCTCAACGGTAGATTTGAGCCCCCACTGAAAACCACTCAACTGGCCCAGGGCTATCCTCAACGGTAGACTTGACCCCCTGAAAAGCCACTCAACTGGCTCAGGGCTACCCTCAACGGTAGAGTTGACCCCCCTGAAAACCACTCAACTAGCTCCGGGCTACCCCCAACGGTAGATTTGACCCCCTGAAAAGCCACTCAACTGGCTCAGGGCTACTCTCATCGGTAGATTTGACCCCCCTGAGAACCGCTCAACTAGCCCAGGGCTACCCTCAACGGTAGATTTGACCCCCCTGAGAACCACTCAACTGGCGCAGGGCTACCCTCAACGGTAGATTTGACCCCCCTGAAAAGCCACTCAACTGGCTCAGGGTTACCCTCATCGGTAGATTTGACCCCCCTGAGAACCACTCAACCGGCTCAGGGCTACCCTCATCGGTAGATTTGACCGCTCTGAAAACCACTCAAATGGCCCCGGGCTAACCTCAACGGTAAATTTGACCCCCCTGAAAACCACTCCACTGGCTCAGGGCTTCCCTCACCGGTAGATTTGAACCCCCTGGAAACCACTCAACTGGTCCAGGGCTACTACCCTCATCGGTAGATTTGACCCCCTTGAAAACCACTGAAATAGCTTCATTTATCTTACCACTAAAAAAACATGGGAATACCAACTAAAAGACAGACAAACCAGCAACTGAAAAAACTAATCCCTTTACCTACAATAGAAACGAACCTAAATGCTAAACTAAACAAACGCGAGTAGGACCAGTTGGGAAAGAAACAAATTACAAAACTACGCAACGCCCTCCTGAATTAAAAAAAGTTTTAGCACGTGGCGAATACACAAAATTCCAAAGCGAAAACTTTCCGCTAGCCTGAATAAAACCAGGTAGAAACCAAAACCGAAAAAACACGAACCTCTAATCCCTTATTCTCCTTGGATACTTTCCTGAGCTTGAGCCAACACAACATTTTGAGACGCCAAACTAGTGCCCGAAGTGGTGCTCGAACTGGTGTTCGTACTGGTCGAAGGATTCGTGGCGGACGAAAAACCCGCCGAAGTTGTTGCTTTCCCAGAAGCTACTGCCGCCACAGCTTCCACAGACTCATTTGGAGTTGACTGCGATAATGAAGACTGCGAAGACGACTCCGAAGACATATTAGTAAAGACTGACTCGACTGAACTCGAACCGGGAGCGGTAGGGCGTTAGCTGCCATTTGACTTCTGCACCGGTTGCCGACTTTGGCCAACTAACCCCGTGTGCATGTAAATGAGGTCTTATATAATGCTTAATGACGTCACGTGATGGTAATGAACTATGAATATTGCTTTCATACCTACCCCCGAAATCTGAGAATTGTGGTGGGACACTTTTGATTTTTTTAGCCAGTACGCATGCGCAGTAGGGATTTTTTGTCTAAATGGGTTCAAATTCAATTGCAAACATGATAGCGTTGTTGCGTCTATTCCATGTGGGACACATGTCGTAAACTCAACGGATTTTTAGCGACAGCGCATGCGCAGTATCATTTCTTAGTTTAATGTTAAGGTTTTCAGCCCAAATTCAAAGTCTCACATATGTTTGTAACAAATTCAACTATACGTTTAATAATAAAAAGATCTAAGATACATGCAACGGGTCCTAGAGACTGCAACTGTGAAAAGAAGTTAAACATGATCAATTTGTCAGGGAAAGTTTTTGAATGCCACTTATGACAGAGTCTATGTCCATCGGTGTTTCCTCTTTTCTTTCTATTCTTTCTGGACATTCTATATCAGGAGAGCTCCCCTTGATTCCATTTGGCCCATCGTAGATAGCGCGAATGATACGACTCTCAAGATCACCATCAAAACCATCTAGTTCCAATGAAGTAAGATAAATACTGGTCCAAGGGAACTTTGAGAGCTCTCGAACCCGTTTAATTCTCCAAAATGATTGGCAAAACTCATTCCCTGTAAGGCTTTGTTCAAGGCTTGTATGTCTTTCTCTAGACGAAAAGTTCTCCGGAAGAGAGCTCCGATTTCGTTTTGCGTCTCCGGGGAAATTTGACGCAATCCCACCACAGCACTGAGGTTATGAAGGGTTGGATAACTGCGACACGATCCCATGGGTAGAAAATAATGCCCTTCCCCGATAGGGTCGGAATCCAAACTCTTTGATCCAATGCCCTTCTTCATCCCACCGATGATAGAAGGGTTCGTGCCACGTTTTGCTCGGGATGTCGTAAACGTAGACATTCTTGTGGGCATCCAACGCCAATTGTACACTCGTACAGTATTAAAATTTCAATTGAAAACCTCAAAATAACAAATCAGTGAATGAAAATCGGATTAGATTTTCAGCAAAGAGAAATGAATGAAGAAACTGAACGTTATAATTCCCAATCAATTTGTCTTTTCTCTAACTTGATGACTATTAAAGTAAGGGAGGAAGCTGTATATCTTCAGTTATGTTGTTAAAATGAACAGGTTATATTTCGTCATGGTTCGTGCTGGCGCTCGACGTTGTTTTTCACGATATTCATTATATCCCCTGCCATGCGAAAGTTGGTCAGTTCTGCTTAATGAGCTTCAACCCATGAACTCTGGTCGCCTACTGAGTTTTTGTTACTTCATGGATCAGTGTGATGTATCCTTTATAGAACAATACAGATTTCATGGAATGTTATCCAACACACTATCCTTCTGTTTGGTGGATGCTTTGGCAGCTTATAAAAGAGCGCGTGGATAGATGTTATGTAGTCAGTTGTTTTAAACTATGGGTAGCGTCACAAGTCGTAAAGGCTAATTCAACACCTACCTTGGCTTTAAGTGATATATGTCAGAGGATGCGTTGTTTAGTTGCATGTTGTGGCAGCGAAGTACACATCGATTTGAGAGATGCGACAGACGAGTACCAAAAAGAAGCCCTAGAAGAACATGAAGAGGAGCAGCAACCAGAAGAACCGACTTTTAGAGAAACTGTACTATGAACTAGACCTTCAGCTTTGGGTGGTGTGGACAAACTGTATCGGGCGGCCCGTCGATAGGGAGTAACTCGCTCTCAGGTGCTTGAGTGGTTGCAATTACAACCGGGTTACACACTACACAAACCTGCAAGAAAACACTTTCGTCGCAACAGAGTAATTGTGTATGGGATAGATTCTTAGTGGCAGGCTGATTTAGTGGACATGCAAAGTTTGAGTAGATGGAATCGTGGTTACAAGTATTTGTTGACTTGTATCGATGTGCTTTCTAAGGATGCGTGGGTGGTACCTTTCAAGACTAAAACCGGAAAGGAGCTTGTGGCCGCATTCAAGAAAATATTTCGACAGGGACGTAAACCTGAGAAGTTGCAAACAGATGCTGGAACTGAATTTAAAAACAGAGCATTTCAAACATTTCTTAAAGAGGAAAACGTGCACTTTCACATACAACGAAACCAAAGCCCAAGTGGCCGAACGCTTCAACAGGACTATCAAGCAATTAATGTGGAGAATGCTTTTTTTTTACGTCGTGGTAGCCAGTGATGCAAGCATAGAACAGTATCCTGAGAACACACCTCCCAGTTTCAAGATGCGACTCCCAAGTCAAAGGCATTTAAGTGAAGATTGGGAAGTGGCCATGACGCATATTATTTACCCACATACTTGGGAAAATATACACAGCAATCAGGTGTCCTATCTGTTACGTTACAACGGTGAAAAGGAATGGACCTTACCGATATATTTACCTCGTGGCACATATGAAACAGTCGAGGATTTAGACGGGATTAGAACGTGCCTTTCCAGACATTTATATCAAGAGTGGAAAGAGAATCAAACGTCTTGGAGGCAACGAATGTTTCTACATTCACGAAAAAGCCTAATATTACTATGAATTGTACCTACCCCCAGGATTTCAAGTCACGTCACCAAAGAATGTAGCTTGGGGTACCTGAACCACGATGAACTTATACCCGCCGTTTATACGGTCCATACTTCTTCCGCTGTAAAAGTGTACAGGGACAGGAGCATGACCCAAGTAGCAACCACCAACACCATGCGTCGTAAAGATGAATTGGTATGGGGTATGCTCTCCAGACATTCTTTTCAGACCATGTATGTATACTCGAATCTCATTGAATCTTTGGTCGTGGGAGATGTACAAGCCAATCTGCTGCGAATTATATTACCTCACGGACAACCGGGTGAAATGGTAGCAGACAAAATCAAACGCCCTACCTATCATCGATTTATATTTTCTCCTCGGTGGAAATCAATATAAGAAGCGACACTGGTCAACTGATATCATTTGCGTCTGGTGCTGTCAGAGTAACATTACACTTTCGACGAAGGACAATTCTGTAAAATGCTTCTACCAATGAACCACCAATTTTATTCTTATCAGCGCTATGTGATACCCATTGTGCAACGAGGTAAAGGAGATATTAGAATCTATGGAGGAACACACCCTTATGGTCAAGGTGGTAATGGATTGGGAGGAATGTTTCGTTCTCTCTTTCGAACAGCAACGCCTCTTCTCAAGACCGCTGCAAAGAAAGTGGGAAAACGGTTACTGTCCACTGGATTAGATACAGGAGTGCAAATTGCTCAAGATGTTATGAATGGTCAATCACTAAAGAAGGCAGCGAAAACGAGAGCAAAAGCTGCCGGAAAACAATTTATCGCTGAGGATTTTCGGGACATGATGCAACAACAAGGGCGTGGAAAAGTATATAAACGCAAACGAAAGGCGAATTCTGTCAGTACAAGACAAGTCAAGAAACCGAGAACACCATCAGTAACGTTCAAAACTATTTTTGACTGAGTATGGCTTCAGCACATCCTTTCTCTGCTCTAATGGTAAAATCCAGTTTGCAGTTATTCTAATTGCCGGTCACCGATGTTTCTATCGTCAAAAGTAAATGGATTGACTATGAACCGATTCAGAGTAGAACCAATCCCATTGAGTTTTTGATCAAACCTCTATCAGATTACATCGACATTAACAAGACTGAACTGTGTCTTGTGGTGAAAATTACAAAACGAAATGGAGATGCCCAAGGTGAAGGGAAAAAGTACACGCTAATCAACAATGCTCTTCACTCTATCATCAAACAATTCACCATCAAGATCAATGAAACACTTGTCACGGAGCAATCCGACACCCAAGCTTACAATGCTTACATCAAGACTCTGCTTAACTTCACGGGGCAGGCTAAGAAGTCCTATTTGACCAAAGAGTTTTACTACAAGGACACTGCAGGGGAGGAAAAGGATAACACTGCAGATCATAATGCTGGTCTGAAAAAGAGAGGAGCTTTTACCAGTGCAAGTGCTGAAGTGGGTATGGTTGGTGTACCCCTCTGTGATTTGTTCAACGTAGACAAGTTACTGTTAGACAATTTAGAAATCAAGATAAAGATCGATCTCAACAGTGATGACTTTATGCTCTCATGTCGGGTGAAGTGGCTAACGACTGCAAGCTACAAATCGTATCAAGTACTCTACGTATTCGTACTGTACGTGTAGCAGACAGCACCAAGTTGGAACATGTCAACACCATGTCAGGCCAGAAACCACTACCAGCCATTTACACACTAATAAGAACCCCAACACATGTAAGGATCATCCCCAGTGGAGTACTGAATCATACAGAAACTGATTTATTTAACGGACTTATCCCACAATGCCTCGTATTTGGAATGGTGCGAAATGATGCCTATAACGGAAGCTTTAAAAGAAATCCTTTCAACTTCCAGCTGTTTGGTTTGAGCGCCGTTCGACTGATCGTCAATGGGGAAGAACTTCCTTACTTCTGTCTGGACTTGACAGGTGGTAAGAAGATTGATGGTTACAACACCCTGTTCTCAGGCAGTGGAGATATGAACTGTGGTCACGGGATAGATATCGATCGCGAAGATTGGGAGCAGGATTACGGTTTGTTATGACTCGATATAACACCTGCGGGAAGTGGCCATCCTAATCATTTGGTTCCCCATCGCAGTGGTAACGTCAATTTGTATTTAAAGTTTGACACTCCAACGCCAGCCGTTCTCAATTTAATCGTGAACGCAGAATTCCAGAATCAGTTGGAAATTGATGGTAACCTACGCGTGGTGTACGACCTGTCGCAGGGCGCTTTAAGAAACGGAGATGTACACCACCTTTGAGTTATGGCAAGCTGCACTACAAGATCCTATGTTAGCCTCCATTATGCAAGGAGTCTACCCCAGAGAGAAACTACCTGTTGTTAACACGTACCCTTCGGGAATTGATTGCAAATACGGACCCTCATGATCAGCCCGGGACACATTGGGTGGCCATGTACTTTATCTCTCCGTGGGAGACTGAGTTCTTTTACAGTTACGGGTTTCCTCCCGATACCTATGGCATGGATGGATACATAGAGCGAGATGTTACGCGATACAACAATAAACCATTCCAGGGACTTGCTTCAGACACTTGTGGAGACTACTGCTTATTCTATTTATTTCATCGAGCACGCAATGTTAATATGAATGCAATTCAAGCTAAATTTAAGTCGCACGATACACAGTGGAATGATGCAGAAGTAGCCGAATTTGTACACAGCTATGTAAAATCGTTGAAAAGTGTTAGGCAGAGGTCACCGTTCTTTCAGAGTGAACAAGCTTGTAAGTCATGCAAATGTTGGCGTAATGAATCAATAAAGTGCTGTTTAAAATGAACATGATGTATTTTCTTTTCTTTCCTCTTCGAGATGTACCCTTATAAAGAGAAATATACTCGAAACTTTGTCATCATTTCGTTTCGCGTTCCGTGTGAGCAACATGGCTCAGTTCAAATGCTCGAGCAGTATTATGATAGCGGATCCAAGTCAATGCGGCAAGACCAAATTAACAAAACTGTTACTTCAATATGCAGACGTTTTGTTTGAAAGACCTATTCGTAAAATCGTGTACTGTTACGGACAGTGGTAAGAATGTTTTCAGGACATGACATCACAGATTACCTTTGTGGAGGGTATCCCTGACGATATTCCGGCTTTATTTCCAATGAGTTTCCGACCGACTCGTATTGGATGATCTTATTAGGAATTGCAGTGAGGATGAACGCATCCTGGATCTGTTTACAAAAGTGTCTCATCATTGCGATGTCACCTGCATCTATTTGACCCAGAACCTTTTCCCACCCGGAAAGTTTTCCCGAAGCATTTCTCTCAATGCTCATTACATTATTGCTTTTAATAATCCTCGTGATACATTGGGTTTTCGAACGTTAGCGCAACAAGCCTTTGCAGGACACGTTCCTTACGTATGGGAAAGTTTCCAAGATGCCACGTCGCAACCGTATGGTTATCTCATGTTGGATTTGCATCCGCGAACGCCGGGTACCCTACGATTACGCAGCAACATATTGCCTGTTTCACAAACTTGCCCGGTGGTTTACGTAAACAAGAAAACGCATAAAACAGACGGACCTTCGGCCATTGACTTCAGTTAGCATCATGTCTGCGTGTACGTCACATCGCATAGTGAAGTCAAGAGTTGTAAATCAACGCGGCGGCAATATGGTCTTACGTTCTGGCACTACGACTCAGACCATAGGGACAAAAGGAAAGCGGTCAAGTATTGCAAATCAATCCAAATTCCAACAAAACTTACCCTTTCTTTGTGCGTGTTTTAAAAGCAGTGGAAAGCAACGAAAAGATATGATAGCCCATGCTAACAGAGGACAGATGGAAGCTATTGGGGAAGTGGCCCTGAATCTTCTTAAAGGCAACATCATAGTACCGAGTTCGTCATTTAAACGATTGAAACCGCACAAGTCAAAGCTCCTCTATTTGACCCGCAAGAAACCGAGCCTTAAACAGAAGAATAAACTGCTCAATCAAAAAGGAGGATTTTTACCAGCCCTTGCTGCTCTGATTGCACCCCTTGCTGTTGATTTACTGGGTAAAGTGTTCAAATGAACATTTACTACAAAGCATGGAGAAAGAACGGCGTTTAACTGCTCCTGCTCAACTTCCAACTCTGACGAGATTAGATCAAGATATGAAGCAAATCATAGAGTCTCCTTTACCAGAAGACCAAAAAGTCCTCATGTTGGATCAACTTCTACAGCGGTATCAAGGACTGACAAAACAAATGAAAACGGAGTCGACGATAAAACCGACTGTGGTCCTTTCCAAACCAGATCCTTTGCCTGCTACAGAGATATCAAGCAAAACAGACGTCAGTAAGCCTGCAGAGGCGTCCAGGAAAAGAGACCTCAATACATCTCAATCAAAGTCTACAAAAATGCCAAGAAAACAGCCTGCGACACCCGTGACTACAGTGGAATAAGAAAATTCCTCGCCTGATAGAAACGGTGCCTTCTATTTCACCTGAGGAAATGGCACTACCTTTGTTACTGGATACCCCGCCTGATTCAACACGCAGATCATCTCATAAACGGAAGGCGAGAACACCCAGGTTACGGAGCAGGAAACGATGGGAAAATTATTAAACTAGACATTACTTATGTAATAGGTTAATAAATTACAAGTATGCTTTTGTTACAGCTCTTGTGAATTCAATAAAACGTTTGAAAGTGTATGAAAGATGGTGCTGGTGGGAACTTAATTTATTTACCCCACAATGATAACGTGAAACCGATGTTAACCCATCTTATCGTGCAGATTGTCAGTGTCTGGTTGCGAGTGAAATGCGAGAATATAAACTTTGAGGCATATTTTAGTTGACAATTGACATGGAGATTGTTTGAACATCAAGATATACAGCTTCCTCCCTTACTTTTATAGTCATCAAGTCAGAGAAAAGACGAATTGATTGGGAATTATAAAAAAAGAAAAATACACTCAACATCTTATGTTTAGGTATAAGCTGCTCAACATATAACGTTCAGTTTCTTCATTCATTTTTCTTTGCTGAAAAATCCGATTTTCATTCACTGATTTGTTATTTTGAGGTTTTAATACTGTACGCGTCGCATTTTTTAAACTCGACACGCATACAAATGTATTTTCCAGGTGCATTTCACAACAAGCAACGATGTTTATACACGCAATTCCGAAAACAATCTTTCGCGCTTCCAAGTTACTTTCATTCTAGCAAACAGCAAACGTAATTCGCGATTTTCGCAAATTATTGTTGGTACAAGCGATCACACAACCGACACAACCAACACCAATATATGTGACTCGGTATTGCACTTATTGAAAATGAGTTTTTATTTATAAACGCTTCACTTTATGTATCATAGTTATCGACATCGTCGTTAGGTATTTATGTTCCAGTTAATTCCTTGTGTTTTTGACGATAACGTCCATTGCGTTCTCTGTTTAACCTTTTTGCGTGTTCTGTCATTCGATACTGTCTCTGTCTTTCCTTTCTCTTTTCACTGATCTTGCTTGACTTTTCCTTCTTCAACGAGAACTTACAAAAAGTCAGTTCAGGAGGAGCAGCTTTCTGCAGAAACCGAGGTGTTAGAGATTTTAATCCAAAACAACTTTCTTCTTTGCCTTAAGATACCGTCCAGAATTTCATCTGCGTCAACTTCTGTAGTTTGGAATTGATTCTCCTTAATTGCATTCCAATACGAACCCTCTCCGACATCTGTAATATCTTCAAATTCATGAAGCCAGTTAGGATATTCAGCGTTGATCAGATTCACATACTCTGGATCATCAAGAAGGCTGGTGTTTCATTTCCAAAAGGAAGGACCGTGTTTTTGATCCTCGACACTATCAATCTCAAGTGAAATCGACGAATGGTCACTCTTAAAAGAAGGTCCAATTTCCGTTTGTTTTATGTCCTCTTGCAAGTTATCACTAATTAACCAGAAATCAAGACGTCTGAGAATTTTTGATGTACTGTTCCTCCAAGTATAACGATGTTTGTTTAAATTCCTGATTCTCCAAATGTCCACAAGATCGTTTTCTAACATAATGTCTTTAACAACTTTGACACAATCTTTGATCTTCGGGGATCCACCGAAGCAGTCAAGATCAGTATCAAAGGTCATGTTGAAATCACCTCCTAAAATGACATTGGAATTTGATTCCGTAAAATTCTCTTGTAATAAATCCTTGATATTAGCAAAAAAATTTGTCTGATCAGTAAAATTGTTAGGTGAATAAATATTGCATAGGAAAAAGGACGCATCTTGTATAATAGCTTCTAATATGATAAAGCGACCATTCACATCGGTATGAAGATTCTTTAATTAAAAATCAAGATTTTCTCGAACCAAAACTAGAACGCCTCGAGCATGTTCGGTGCCATGAGAAAAGAAAAGGGATCCGTTCCATTGTGATCTCCAGATATTTTCTACTTCCTTGGTACTATATGTTTCTTGAAGGAAAGCGATATCAGCTTTTTGTTTGCGCAGCCACATCAAGATGGCCTTTCTTTTTGTTAGAGAGCGAAGTCCCCGAACATTAAGGGAAACAATCTTGAATTTCACATTGTCGATAGTCATTGAAAAAAGGTAATTGAAACGTAGATAAGTTACAGTCCCGAGCGAGCAAAAACACATCATAAGCAAACACTCCAATGCCGAAGAAAAATAAAAAATATGCAATTAGGTTGCAACTGGGAAAAAATATAACCATTATTATTAGAAACGTGAAGTGTGAAACGATACAAAAAACCCAAAAAACAAAATAGGTAATTAAAAAAAATAATAAGCTGCAAGTGATGCGCAGCAAAAATTGCTGAAAGGATGTTGAGAGGTGAGAGCCAAAAAACAATGACGACACATCAATCAACTCTCTTCATTCCCCCGCACTTTAGTAAAATCCTATAACATTAACATAAAAACAATGGCCGATTAAAGACGCGTTAAGCAAAAAGAAATTTGGGCAAGAACAAGAAAATAACTTATATAAATAAACCAGTAAATATTATATAGTCTGGAAATCGAAAAGAGAAAACATTTTATAGATTACTACTTTTCAAGGTACTCTTCACAACAAATTAATGCGAATTGACTTACCATTTGGAGTCTTTTTGATAAAAAGTTTACCGTCGATCGACCATGAACTGTGTCAGTGATTGTCTCTCTTATGTTTTCTCACTTTAGCGAATAGGTCCCTTCGATATCTGGTGAGGTTCTCATTGATACATATTTTCTCTGTTCCTCCAAAGTGCTCACCGGGATCCATGCCTCTTAAGTGTTTGCGTGCAGCGTAGAGATATCTTTTAGCGTTGTAAGATCGAAACCTCACGATGATGGGCCTTGGCTTATCTAAGTTATTGCTGGCCGTTCTATGACAGATATCGATCTCGCTTCGTTGAATATTTACATTTAAAAGGTTTGCGAGTTTTACGACTTGCTCACAAAGATTTTCGTCTTCGACTTCTGGTATACCATGAATTTCGAGATTGTATTTCCTAGTGTACTGCTCCAAATCGTCAATACTCTGCATTGTCCATCCCAAATCTTCTCGGTCCGCTTCACACTTATCATTTGATTTCCGAAAAGCATTATTCAAGTCCAAAACTTCTTTCTTTAAAGCGATGTTTTCTTTCTTTAAATCATCTACTTGTTTGGTATGAAAATCCGTAGATGTTTTAAGCTCTTCATACTGCTTTTTCAACCAACGGTTGTCGTCTAGAAGTTGATTAGTGTTGTCCTGAATGGACTTTACAACCTTCCAGATCTCCATGAGGTTTGCGCTGTCTTTAGCGTCTTCTTCACAAATCAGATCGGTTTCTTTGGCCGTTTTGGACGGTGGTTTCTCGGCGTCTGAGGAGCCACTGCCGCTCTCTTCACGTTTTCTTCTAGTATATGAAGTGATCTTACCATCTCTCCTCTCAGCCATTGCCTTAGAAACAGGCTGCGGGGTGAAAGGAAAGCAGCTCAAAAATTAGCTGCCGTCCGCCATCTTGGTATCAATGATATGTGAAAGATAGACTTATATCTGATGCAATAAGAACAATCGATGATGTCATGTGGTATACTAGATCAAAAGCATTTGACTCGGTCGATTTGAAATTTCTTATTAGGGTTCTAGAAATGTTTAATTTTGGACCCAATTTTATTCAATGGATCAAAACTTTCTATAATGGTGCAAAAAGTTGCGTTATGAATAATGGTTACACTTCTCACTATTTAGATGTAGGGCGCGGTGTAAGGCAGGGAGATCCACTCTCTGCCTATCTTTTCATAACAGTTATAGAGATACTATCAATAGGCATCCGCGGGAACAAATCTATTCAAAGGATACCAGTCAATGGAAAGGAAATTAAGTTGACTTTTTTTGCGGATGACATGACAACGTTTCTCAAAAATTTTGAATCCTTCAACAACCTTATGAAGATGCTTGATCAGTTTGGAAAATGCGCCGGACTAAAACCAAACAAATCGAAGACTGAGGCGCTTTGGCTTGGTCGACAAAGAAGCACTAATTTACATGATATCCTCAAACTTACCAACAACTCTGAGCCGCCAAAAATCTTAGGTATCTATTTTACATACAATGAGCAGCTTCGTGATAAACGTAATTTTGATACCACGTTAAAATCGGTTAAAAAGCTTTTAGTCCAGTGGAAGAGGCGTGGCCTTACTATCATGGGAAAAATACAGGTTCTAAAATCTCTCATTATTCCAAAGTTCTTGTATCGCTTGACTAATATCAGTTCTAGTGACTTAATCGTAAAGGAAATCAACAAAGTAATGTACAGCTTTATCTGGAATGGTAAAGACAAGATCAAACGTTTGGCAATTATTAATGATATTGAAAATGGCGGCTTAAGAATGACTCATTTGGAGACAGCTATTCAAGCACAAAGAGTAATGATCCTAAAGCGATATGCCAGTAATGATGTTCGTGCGTGGAAAAAAACATTCTAGATTCGTGTCTGGAAAATGTGGGAGGTAGATTTCTTTTACAATGTAATTTTGATTTTCCAAAGCTGCCTATTAGAGTCTCAACATTTTATAAGGAATGTTTTTATTCCTGGTCATCCTTGGTTAAGTGGACAAATGAAACAATAGACGGAGTGTTGCGGCAACCGATATGGAATAATAAATTCATCTGTATTGGAAACAAATCTGTTTATTATTCCCGTTTAAAAAACTTAGGTTTGATAACAATCGGAGACATGTTGTCCCGGACCGGAACTTTTTTGGGTTTTGGCGATTTGAGAGAGAAAGGAATCAAACCATCTGAATATTTTCTCTAGATGGGTATCGTGCACTCTCTCCCTCAAGAATGGCGCCTGCTGTTGAAAGCCCCAAACGTCAATTCGATTCCCTTTCGCTCTGCGACTAGCACCAACAGTGACCTTGAAAATATATGCGTAAGTTTAGATGGTATTTCTGTAATTGACATCCAGCAACTAACAAGTAAGAAAGTTTATATGTCCCTTATTAGTACGAAAGTTAAGGAACCTTCTGCTAAAGTTAAGTTCAATGAGTCTTTTCCTGACAAAAAGCTCGATTGGAAAACTATATATAAGATCCCTTTTATAACAACAATTGACACAAGAACCAGAATTTTTCAGTTTAAAATCTTGCATAGGATTTTGTTTACCAGTTTAACTCTTTTCAAGATGAAGCTAGTTCCATCACCACTTTGCACTTTCTGTGGTTTAGAGAGCGAATCTCTGGAGCATATTTTTTGCGAGTGTACTAGCATAAAAGTGTTCTGAAACGATTTCCTTGTATGGGTTAATTATGTCAACTTATCTCTGATAAACTTCAGTAAACGTCAAATAATGCTGGGTATTTTTGAAAAAACAGATGACTTTAAGTTAATTAATCACCTATTAATTTTAGCTAAACAAACCATCTTTAGCTGTAGACAAAAGAAATTAACACCGAATATTATGTTGTTTAAGGGTTATTTAAAGCACGTCATGGAAATCGAAAAGACTATTGCTGCGAACAATAATAAGACGCTTTTGCACCTGGAGAAATGGAAAAAAGTTCTAAATTGTGTATAGCTTCTTTTTTTTTTCTATCCTATGTCCTGCGTGAGCAAACAGCCCGCTGATATTTTTTCTCAAAAGCACCCAGCTTACCTTGTTACTCTAATTTTTTCTTTTTTGTTTACCTTTTCTTTTTATCTATTTACTGTACAATACTATTTGTAGTAAGCTAATTTTTTATTATATAACATTATTTTGAAATTTCACTTGTTGCTTAGTTCCCTTTCATTATTGTTGTTGTTCTTTTCTATTAATGTACAATTTCTTGCTGCTTTTGTGTTAATAAAGTTCTTTAAATACAAAAAAAACCCTCTCCGACATGGAAAGAATCAAACCAAGGTAATAAAGATTGTTCGCTAGGAGTTAAGTCTCTGTTTTCAGCAGAAGTCATGAAAAAAAATTTGTTGAGAATTTGATCAAAGTCGTCCACATCTAGAGTCTCTCCTTGAATTTTCTGTTTAGTCTCGAATAGATTCTCGTCAAAGTCAAAGGGATCCCAATTCGTATCCTCTTCGCCGTGCAAAGACTCCAAGAATTCATTCACGTCTTCATTATTGCAAGGATCTCCATGAAAGCGTTCGGTGATAAACGCTCACTAAAAAGGGGTGCTTAAAAACAATATGTGAAAAGTCTTATATTCGTGTCCACTTCCGTACCCTTGTGGGAGACATAAATGTTCCTTTGGTAATACCAAGCGCACTATGAGTCATAGTTATATTTGGGCATGATGGGTATGAAAGAGAACATCAGAGACATATTTGGGCATGACGTGAATCATGGAAATAAATACGAGATCCATTTACTTTTGTGGTGGCAAAGACATGGATCTACCGATGGGAAATGACTGTGTATTGTATACGGGTGGATGTACGGGAACGGATCGTGTGGCCGAAGACATAGCCCTACAACTTGGATTTCAAGTGAAAGTGAAAGTAAAAGTGGGACCCCTTCACCCCCGATCCAAAACCGAAGAAGAATTGATGAAAGCTGAACCTTTCTTGCAACAAGCGGCGAAAAACTTGAACAGAACTCTACTGCCCTATGATACAAGGTCACCCTCTTATCATACCCGACAACTCTTACAACGAAATTATCACATCATCAAAGAGGCACAAACTGTTTGTGCGTTTGGGGAACTGAACGACTCCAAAACGCACGTCAAAGGAGGAACGGGATGGAATGTACAGTTGGCGTTGGATGCCCACAAGAATGTCTACGTTTACGACATCCCCAGCAAAACGTGGCACGAACCCTTCTATTATCGGTGGGATGATCAGGTAATCTGCAATGTTGACCACGCCTCTCGCAACCACGCAATACGTCCCGGATGATTTGTTGATACTTCTCAGGTGCTGAGGTGACCCCAAACATGAGTCGGGTATATCTGTAAAGACCACGATGAGTAACAAAAGTTGTTACATGTCTACTTTCTTCTGCAAGGAGTATATGATGAAACCCCCATTTCCAGTCGACTCTGCTCAATATCGTGCTACCATTCAGGTCTTGAAGAACTTCTTCAATTGTTGGAATGGGCTGACGTTCTCTGATAATTGTTTGGTTAGCACGTCTCATATCAACACAAATTCTGACATCTCCATCAGACTTAGGTACCACAACAAGTGGTGAGATCCACCTAGTTGGTCCTTCGAAACTTCTTCTATGATCCCACTTTTTATCAATTCATCCAACTGAAAGAAAGAAAGAAAGTGCGCGCACTAATGTGGGTTAAATAAGCGTGCACTGAAACGCGCGCGTCTTAATGTGGCGTAGTAGGAGAAAAATATATTAGTGTAAAATATAGATAGATTATCAATATAGTAACTAGGAAATGTTTACCTAATATAAAAAGTATAAGTGTATCATAATGCGGCACCTAAATGCAGTATGGCTCCGAGAGAAGGAAAGGATAATAAGTGAGTTCAGTCAAAAATAATATTAAGCTTGTGTAGACAGCAAATAAATTCAATAAAATGAAGGTGTAAATGAAATAAAATGAAATGAAACCAGAAACTAGATCAAGTTATTAATTACTGGTTTCAGTCTGTTAATCCAGTAACTTTCTCTTGTTCTTCTTGTGTCTAGATTCCTGTTTCGTACTTTTTCGATGACTGATAACTTCATGTGCTGGCGTCCACATTTTTTGAAATGTCTTACTGTAGGGATGTTCTTATTCCCGATGGTGATGTCTGATCTATGTTGGTTTGCTCTCATGTGTATGCTGTTTTTTGTCTCTCCAATGTACTGATCTTTACACTTGGCACAAGTGATCAGGTAGATAACATTCTCAGTTTGGCAGTTACTGTGTTGTTTCAAGATAACTGTTTCACGGGTGGTTGTACTTGTTACTGAACTGGAGAACGAGCCATATGATAGGCAACAGGCACAACGTGGATCAGACATGCACGGCCAAAATCCCGGCTTGGTATTAGGCGTAGGTCTGTGCTGTTTGTGCATATGTGTAATGTGTATTTTGAGGCCTTTGTTGCAGTTGAATGAGCGGCTACAAATGGTACATTTAGTTGCATCACTGTCCGGTGTATGTACAGAGGTGGGTGTATGGGTGTTTGGATTGTCCGGTTGTAGGCGCCTACTGGTGAGTAGCTGTGACAAGTTACGACCTTTTCTGTAAGCGACGATTGGAGGTTTAGAAAAGATATCTTTACATCTTGGTGAGGTGCAGAGCAGTTGATGGTGGTCTTTGATAACTTTCTTGATGTTAGGAAGTGCAGGGTTGTATGTTACTACAAATGGAACTCTATCATTATCAGTGCTGTTATAATCAGTTTTTAGCACTTCTTGTCGTGATATTTGCCTTGCTCGATCAATAGACTCTTTAATTAATTTACTCTTGTATCCGCGCTCTAACAGGATTCGATGCAGATCTTTGGCTCTGTTCTCAAAAAAGCTGTTTTTAGAGCAGATCCGTCGAAGCCGGAGGGCTAGACTAAATGGTATCGCAGTTTTTGTGAGGCGTGGGTGACAGCTAGTCCAGTTGAGGTACTGATGCGTATCAGTAGGTTTAGTATAGAGGTCAGTAGTAATTAAGCCGTATTAATACAATTAACTCTGCGACGACTAATATCTCCGAATGGGTAGACTATCAACTCCGGCCCCTTGTAGAGATAATGATAGAGTTCCATTTGTAGTAACATACAACCCTGCACTTCCTAACATCAAGAAAGTTATCAAAGACCACCATCAACTGCTCTGCACCTCACCAAGATGTAAAGATATATTTTCTAAACCTCCAATCGTCGCTTACAGAAAAGGTCGTAACTTGTCACAGCTACTCACCAGTAGGCGCCTACAACCGGACAATCCAAACACCCATACACCCACCTCTGTACATACACCGGACAGTGATGCAACTAAATGTACCATTTGTAGCCGCTCATTCAACTGCAACAAAGGGCTCAAAATACACATTACACATATGCACAAACAGCACAGACCTACGCCTAATACCAAGCCGGGATTTTGGCCGTGCATGTCTGATCCACGTTGTGCCTGTTGCCTATCATATGGCTCGTTCTCCAGTTCAGTAACAAGTACAACCACCCGTGAAACAGTTATCTTGAAACAACACAGTAACTGCCAAACTGAGAATGTTATCTACCTGATCACTTGTGCCAAGTGTAAAGATCAGTACATTGGAGAGACAAAAAACAGCATACACATGAGAGCAAACCAACATAGATCAGACATCACCATCGGGAATAAGAACATCCCTACAGTAAGACATTTCAAAAAATGTGGACGCCAGCACATGAAGTTATCAGTCATCGAAAAAGTACGAAACAGGAATCTAGACACAAGAAGAACAAGAGAAAGTTACTGGATTAACAGACTGAAACCAGTAATTAATAACTTGATCTAGTTTCTGGTTTCATTTCATTTTATTTCATTTACACCTTCATTTTATTGAATTTATTTGCTGTCTACACAAGCTTAATATTATTTTTGACTGAACTCACTTATTATCCTTTCCTTCTCTCGGAGCCATACTGCATTTAGGTGCCGCATTATGATACACTTATACTTTTTATATTAGGTAAACATTTCCTAGTTACTATATTGATAATCTATCTATATTTTACACTAATATATTTTTCTCCTACTACGCCACATTAAGACGCGCGCGTTTCAGTGCACGCTTATTTAACCCACATTAGTGCGCGCACTTTCTAGCGCGCGCATAACTTTGTTAGTTTATCTACCAATCACAGACGCCATACATGTCACGTTATAGTTTGGAATAGCCAACGGTTTACGCAAGCCTTACCATAGTTGTAACTCCCCTGAAGAAGGCCGTGATGGCCGAAACGTAAGGTCAATAAAGCACAATCAAGTCAAGATATGGAGTTGGAAGCTTGATAATTACAACTCATTCTACATTAACCTTTTCAAGCTACAAGATCGCACTTTACTAGAGTGATCCTCTGTCTTCGACAAGGCATACAGCATTGTTTGAGAGACCGGTCACAACACTATATATATATTAGAAAAACTGTTAAGGTATATATATTGTTTTGATGTTGTAACAAGCTGTTACAATGACTGAATGTTCCACGAAGCGATCGAGAAACTGAATGTCTCTCAGTTTATTAGATTTGTTCACTCTATGTCGTTTCGAGAATGATGCGCTTCTGTTCAAGCTAGAGAAAAAAAAACTCAGACAAATCATTTGCAACTTCAAAGCCACTGAAAAGAATACCCAGATTTTACATCAATGCCTTTTGTTTAATAAAATCAGGATGCTTAAGTTACTCTGTAGTTAATATTGTTATGAACTATATTGGGTATCTATTCATCGTCCCCAAAAAAGTCAAATACGTACTGTTATCCTTTTTCGTAATTTTTCAGTCGCAGTCAGGATGATGTGAAAAAACAGTGGCATGTTTTAAAAACAATATTTGGACGCGAAATCAAGAGGGGTTTCAAGAAGTCTTTCTTTTGTATCAGGAGTGATACTTTATCCAACAGAATGGAAAATTGCTGCTTCGTAATTCTGAACTCCGGAAAATCCAATCTCTCATATATATTTTTCTATTCCGTTTTCGAGGTCTTTCCTGCTCTTCTTCCAACAAATGGCCCAGACAGAGAACGGTAATTGCTCGCTTCCGACAAAGAAGGAGGCGAGCGACCGCCATGTTTGTTTACATAACTCTCGAGTGAGATCTGGGTATGAGATTACTGACCAATCAAACACGCAGGTTTCCGCAACTTGCGACAATTAATTTTGTTGCGCGACTAGTTGTTCATGCAGGTGGTAATACGCGCAACAACGCCTTTCAACTTGCAATGCAACAATGTTGCGCAACAAGTTGCACGATTTTGTTGCCCGTATTACTGGACCTTTATGGAATGTTTTGACCGCTTATGTTTGAAACGTGAAAAACACGTGTAAAAATGTTTCAGCGATTTATTCAAATTTAGTGTGCTACACTGTGTAGATTATTGCGCATTTATTCGCCTGTCGCGGGTAGCCCCAAAATCGAAAGATAATTAGGAAAAACTGTTTTTCGCCATGTTTGTTTACCGTTGCTATGGAAACGCTGATTAGCATAAAAAGAGCATCATCCAAAACTTTCATCCAACAGCCTAACATCTGGTATCAAATTCAGATTCATTGAGCTTAAGTAAGATTATGTACAAGCGCATTCAAAAGGGGAAGTGTGACCCATAAAAAACAACTTGGAGCCACCTTTAAACGACAAATTATAAAAGCGCCAAAAAGCTTTTGAGCTGTCAAACAGATGTAAGTTTAATTAACGTACTGCCGAGCTCTAGAGCTATTTTTGTTTGCATCAGGAAATACTACGTGATAGTATTTTGTAAATTTATCAACCGATGAAAAATTCTCGATCGATTAAAATTTTTCAATTGATGAAAATTCTCCACAAAGTTTTACTTTATGCGAACGATGGTCTATGAATTTGCATTTCGCTTAAGGTAGAATGGCATCTGGACTTGTTTGTCATGAGACCAGTGAAAGGTAAAAATATTTTCGACCACGTTTATCTACTGTGGTTTGATAGATACCCTATCTCTGCGAAGATTGGTTAAAAATTGGAACTGATTCTCAAGAATAGGCGTCAGCTAAGATTTTGGCAGGTTAAGACGAATTTTTGATACGAAATTTGATAGATTAAACTGAAAAGCGCCCTCCTTTTCCCAGTCACTTTTGAAGGGCAGCCGGTTCTTTTGACGTTGCCGGCTCGTCAACAAACGGTAACAACAATACAACAGCATTGTGGATTAATATCACCAGCGAGGTCTATAAAACACTTACTGCTGATTACTGCACTGATTATTTAGTTTTTGATGGTTTGTAGCATTGAATATTTTTTTCATTACCATTAAGGTTGTGACTTTAACTTCGAAATAGTCTAAAAAGCAATCTAAATCATTTTTAAGTGCTCTCTAACGTCATAATGTCAGTGTATCAATCAATTAATATATATCTAGAAAGCTATTCGGTAAAATCATGACCACTTATGTTTGTTGTCGGACGGACAAATTCGTGAAATGCTGTAGGGATTGTGTGATTGTCTTGAATTGTTTTAGTATTACAATTAAACTCTGTTTTAAACTTGGAATCATGAATAAACTGTACTTAAGGGAACTTTTTCAGCACTTGATCTTTTTAATTGTTTCAGCTTGATGTTTTAGTAGCACATTCAATTTATATGATGGACAAATGGCGAAATTAAACGAAATCGATGCTTGACGTAACAGGTGAACTGTGGCCATAAATTTCCATTTACACCTTTCAATGTGTTACGGTTAACAAGAAAGACGAAGTGCTGGGTCCTAAAGTTGGTTTGAAACTACGCAAAGTTAACATTGCTACGCTGTGGTAAGTCTAATACTGAATTCCGATTTTAGTAGTAGATCATGTCGGTTTGCATAATCAATAAGAAACGCTAAACTTTTATTCTTCGGCGAGGGAGCGTTTATATCATAACCTGCTCACTTAATTAAACAGGCAAATTTAAACAAAAGAAAAACAGTCACGGCACAATTCATGGATTCTCATGAGATTTACTTTAAAAATAAAACCTGCAAAAAACAATTGGTCACCCAAAGATGATAGTGTTCGAGAACAAGAACAATAAAAATAGTTTTACTGCTTTAAAACATTTTACTTATTTTGTTTACGTTTGAAACGATATTTGCAACCGAAGGTCAGAAATGGAAACCGAAAAATATCAGAGAGATCATTCATGGTTTTTATTGAACTTTGCGGGAAGGATACACATCTAAAAACCCACTGAACGTTTCAGTAAACACAGCGACATCAAATTTAATTTGATGCCTGAACTGCAATCTGTTTCCATTCTCTATTTTCCCAAACTGCTTGTTCTGTTTTGTTCTGGGAAACGGTTTTATTCAATTTCGTTATATATTTGATATTTGGTGGCATTTGGCAATATAACATGGAAATTAGGAAAGCTAAAGTTCTTGACCACTATAGTCAGTCCACAGATAAGAACCAGACCTGTATATTTATTTAAGAGAGTGAAAGTGTCGTAGATTCTGTAGGGTGAAGGATGGAAGAGATCGTGGTTTGAAGTGTCGGCTACTGAATGTAGTCTTACTTTTCAGATATAATTTTATGTTTTTCCGTAAAAGCACTTAAAGTACTAAATAATGCATTGGGTTTAATAAAGACGCCACGAGTTCGAGCTGTTTATAGGTTCTTACTTTAAGTGGTTTCAAAATATAGCTGGAGCTGATAAAATTGTATTTTGTATTGATTCCGAAAATAGCATTCAAGGTTTAATTTCTTATCTTACTTATTTCATCACCGATTCTTCTGAACCTGTTTCTTAATAGCACTTCGTTCAGTGCTTGTTTTAAATTGTATAATGGAAAGAAACTTTTCTTATTGAAAGGATTTGAATGGTGAACCATGCGCGTTTGAAAATACGAGTTTAAAATAAGAACATTCTTCTGACATGTCATGCGCGAGACTGTAGAGGTCAACCGGAAATTTAATGCATTAAGTCACTACGTGACCTGAATCGCACGTAGGTTTCATTTACACGATTTGTGTTTTATATAACTTTGCATTGGCCGTTTTTTATGCTAGAGACGTTAATATCGTCTGAGACGTTAAAGTCGTCTCGAGACGACTTTAACGTCTCAGTATAAAAACGGAAAATAAACCAGACGGATTTAACGTCTGTTGACTTTAACGTCTTATTTTAAGTGCGTCGTTCAGACAGACGACTTTAACGTCTCAGACGTTAAAAACGTCTAGTATAAAAACGAGTCGGCCTTAACTGGGACTAATTTAGCCCTATTTGTATATTCGTGCTCTTAAAATTCATTTGGCGACGAGTTTAGTCGTGTCCAGTCACTTCCGAGAATAGCTTTTTTAAAAAAATCTTGTGTTTTCTCAGTTTGGCCGTCTACTTTAATGCGTCCCGTTTTTACTCCAGACGCATTTAACGTCTGAGACGTTAAATAAGTCTAGACGACTTTAACGTCTCTAGCATAAAAACGGCCATTTCAGTTAGCGTTCGTGTCGGCTACTGAATGTAGTGTTACTTTTCAGACATAAGTTTTTGTTTCTCCGTAAAAGCACTCAAAACACTCGGGAATCAATACTGCAATGGGTTAAAGACGCCACGAGTTGAAGCTGTGTATACAGCTTCTTGTTTAAGTTAAGGTCGTAGGAGCAACCCCAACAAGTTCATTTTGGAACCAAATAATTCAAATTTGTGTCAGCTGCTATGCGTTTCATTGTTCGAAAGCCGATTAATGCTAACCCAGGATTAAAAGTTAACCGAGGGTTTTATTTTTCTACTTAAAAAAATGTTCTTAAAAGCTTATTGTTAGCTAGAGATAAAGAAAACTCAAAGTCAAAACTGAAGGGCAATAAAACTTGGAAACAACTTTTACTGATTAGTTATTTAACTTTATTCCGAAGTGATGCTTATTCTAGGTTAGCTTAATCGTGCTTTGAACAACCTGGCCAAGAGTCTTATTAAGATGACGATAATTGTCTTTGTCAATAATTGATGCATTTTCAAAGTCAATGTGGTGATTTTTGGACCAAGCATGATTTGCGACATAAGAGCCTTTACTGGTACATTTCGACATTACTGGTGTCTTCTTTCTGGTGTTAATGCACCTTTTCATTGTTTTGAACAGGTTATTATTTGTAACAAGAGGCTACCGGTAGCCTATACTCATGCGCTTGCGTAAAACCGTTTTATGGTTTATTTTAAACGGGTCACGCACCCCTCCCTCCTCAACGAATTTTGCGTGACACACATTGCACCATCACTCAAGACATGTTGATTGAAGCTACCAATTTCTCTGCACTCGCTTTGAATATTTAATTTAATGATTTCCGATCACACCCACACTAGTCTAATATTCCCAAACCGTGAATTATTTCTATTACATTGGGTTATTCCAGAAAGAATCCACACCCCCTCCACCCCACCACCCCCTACCGACGGATGGCAAGATTGTTTGACCCCTACCCCACCGCCCGGATTACAAAGTAAATGGACATTCAATCAAAGGGCTCTTAAAGCCATCTCGTTAATGCGTTAGAACGTGAGGTTAATAAAAAAAAAAATAGAAGAATTGATTGTGAATATGGTAAAGATGCCGTTGTAGCGCACCTTTACAATAAGTCTACTCAAAATACGTACATGGAAGCATCACATGATGCAAATCAGCCAAAAGAAATTTATGTTCGCGAAATGGGCGTAGTTTTATTTTAGTAGCCATTTGGGGTATTAAAAACAGGAAATCACTAATTTCCGATTACAAAGTTTACATTTTCACGCTAGTGACTAAAATGGGGTCTATAATTTAGTTATACAATGGACGTGTCGTGTTTAGAAAATGTTATAGGCTGGGCCTTATCATTATTTTTTTTTTTGCAAAAGGAGGGGAACCCGTGCCCCTCTGCTAACAACTTTCCTGTACAGCATTAGGGGATCTGTTCTTATCAGTGCTCCACTTTTTCAAGGCCAAAAGCCAGAATAATCCTCAACTTCGACGACTAAGGAGAGCTTTTTTTTCACAAGATTTGGTGCTGTTTTTCACCACAAACAAGAAAGCGTGTGGTAACCATCTGTCTTCGCTTTGGTGAGTGCGTGCTTTTCAATTTTGTGGTTTTGGTTTTGGTCTCGCGAGTTTTCTCGCCCTCGTGTTACGTGGAGATGGCCGCGCGTTCCGCGCACCAGCCGTTCGCCCACACTAGAACTGTCCGCTTGATAGCACAGGAAACCCTGGCTCTTGATTCGCTCAGTATAGCGCAGTCGTTACCGGACTTTAAGGAAGAAATCGTTGGGGTTGTACCCCTCTACGGAGGAAAGTGCTTCGACATCACCCCCCGATCTACAGAATCGGCCACGCGGTTGGCGGCATCGGGCTTTGACTACGAAAGCCGCGTTATCCCTTTACGCCTTTAAAGCAAAAAGCACTACACGACTACACGTGTCATGCGTTGAATTCCCCGATGAAAACCTGCTACAACTCCTGGAACAATACGGCGACCTCAAAGCGCGAGCAGTCCGCCGGCTTTGCTTCAAAGCCCCGGGCTACGAGCACATCGAGAACGGTATCCGTGTCGTAGAATTCACACGTTTACAAAAGGCACGCAACTTAGTCACTCAAGGGCTCGAGTTTTTTTTTTTAAGTACACGGGCCAGCCAATATTATGCTACCGGTGCCTGTCTTCCGAGCAAGTTGTTAAAGACTGCCCCACAGTCTCTGAGACTGCCCGAAAGCGAACGCCGTGAGGCGAACCACGAGGCTCTAGCACCGGGGGAACACCAGAGGCCCCCCGGCCCCCACTACCGCAACCAGCAACGTCACCCCCCCCCCCCCCCCCCCCCCCTGTAACCAAAATAGGCCATTTGCACGATGGCGTCATTTGACTACAACTACCAGAATTCATTTAGTTTTTCCTTTCTTATTTAAATTTTGTAATCCAAGGAGCCATCATTCGCAGTAAAGAACAGTGGATAGAGCTGGGGGAAAAACAGACCAAGTATTTCTACCAGCTTGAAAATCAGCGACAGACACGCGACTCAATTACAGAGTTACGTGCCAACAATTCAACCGTGACTTCCAATTAAAATATTCTTCGCGAATGTCGCCATTTTTTATCGTAACCTCTATTCGGCTGAACAAGTTTATTTATCTAGCCAAGACTGGGTTTTAGTCCAACTGGATAAAACTCTGGCATCCGAAGATCACGAGAAATGCGAAGGTGACCTCACACTCTTCGAGTGTCAAGAGGCCCTTTCACAAATGCAATCAGGCAAATCGCTGGGAGCCGGATTTCCGGTTGAATTTCATCGTCGCTTCTGGAGTAGATCAGACATGCTAAATTACTCTTTAACATGGATCACTCTCTGACACACAACGTCAAGGAATTATCCGCCTGCTTTACAAGAAGGACGACAAGTTAGACTTGAAAAACTGGCAACCAATTTCTCTGTTAAACACAGATTATAAAATTTGTACTAAAGTACTAGCCAACCGACTACGTAAGGTTATACCGCTTATTTAAGCGAAGATCAAACATGCGGGATTCCTGACCGCAGTATTTTTGAAAACCTTTTTCTGTTCTGGGATACAATCGACTATGTAAACCATAAACAGCTTTCGGCCGCTGTTATTAGCCTGGATCAGGAAAAGGCTTTCGACCGGGTTATTCACGGCTTTTTGCAACCCGTTTTAGAGCGCTTTAATTTCGGCCAAAATTTCCAGCGCTGGGTAAACATTGTTTACACGTTATAAACAATGGATGGCTCTCGTCGGCCTTTTCGCTCGAACGGGGAGTTCGACAAGGTTGTCCGTTGTTGCATTATTATTCAGTATTATTTTATTTTGTATTAAATTTTCCACTGCAGAAATATACTCCCGCAGGAACTTTTTAACAGTGAACCTATATAAACCTCCGGTCAGGAAGTAAAACTGCAGTTTACAGTACCGATGCCTTGGATTCCATTTACACTTGACCAGAAATCCGCAAACATTTCCTCCCAGCAGAAATTTTAGCTGTCTCGACCTGCAAAAATTTCCTCCCGCAAAACAAATTCAGTCGGGCAATCCGCAAAATTTTCCTTTCGCAAAAATTTGCTCGTGCACGGTAACTAAATCACCGAAACTATGACGTCTTTCCCATAGTATTGCATAATCAAACCGTAATAGCAATGATTCAGTATTCCAAAATAGAACAAACCCAAAGATCATGCTATTTTGCTCTGCCATATCGCTCATCAGTAAAACACAAACTTTTAACTTCCTTAAAACGTCTCCATTCGTAAAAATACACCGTGAAATTCTCAAACTGCGTTTCCCAAGGAAACGCATTTGACCTATTTTTACCCTTCTAAAGCAGCTTTAATGGCTTTACGACAAATGATTGAAAATTTGAAACATTGATATTTCTCGATAGGTAACGTGAGATATCGAAACTTAATAAGAACTTTAATACCTTTGCGGTGACGTAATGTGAGATATGACAAGTTCATGACAAGTTCTGACATCCCAATACCCTAGGGAAATTAACAATAGGTCCGGTGGTGCTCCTCAAAAATTTTAGTGGCGGTATGTGACGCCCTTCTTGAAATCCTAAATGGTTTAACCAACCATATCCTCAATACCCTAATAGCTTCTATAAAGAAGAAAGAAGTAACCCCCAGGACAAAAGTTAACAATGGCCTTTTGTTAACAACTTTTGTCCCTTTTTGTATTCATTCCTAAATCTCGTTTATGCGCATGCGCATTAACGAGATAAAAACGTTATTTTCTTTACCGTAGTTTTCCAGGAATGCTTGAAAATTCTTAGTAAAGTCTGCCGCTTCGAGCTTCGAGTATGAATTCTGAAGGAAGACATGTCCCGCTTTGTGATAAATGGATGCTGATCCTCACAGGAAGATTCCATCGTTTTCAGCTCTCTAACCGCCACTTCAAAGGCATACACATCGTCTTAAGGACTTTTTCTTTCCATTTCGAAGTCTTAAAAGACGTGTTTACATTTTGGTAATGGAAAATGAACGTCTGAAAAATTGAAGTGTAGAGTACAGAAGAGGCCATATTTGTTTGAAATCTGATAGTCTTCTCCGAGTGACAAACCGGTTCTCTCTAGTCCCCCCTAAAATCCAGACACTTGCGCAGTACACGGATTCTGATTGGTTTAACCTTCCTGAAGCCTTTTATAACAATAGGGGACAAAAATAACTTTCTGCGGGAGGCAGGGGGGAGTTCGCGTACACTAAAATATGCGTGCATAAATTTACATGCACAAAAACACGAAGAAACGGAACCCATTTTATACCTCGTGCGCTTACTGCGCAGGAGTAATAATACGCATAAATGCTCACTGAAATGGAACATCAGGTCATTATTGTGGTCAGTGAAGTGGAAATGGAGGTTATTATTTTTAATAATAACCTCCTGTTCCACCTCACTGACCACAATAATGACCTACTGTTCCACCTCAGTGATTTTCTAGAATCTTCTCAATTTAAAAAATCAGCATAATTTATTAAAAATTACAACATGGATAGTACCCACAACACCCCTGACAAACACTGTTTCATGTACGTGTCAACAAAACGAACAACACATCACTCTGGACCAACAACATACGCCGTGTATCTCCGAGGGACTTATTTGTTTAGGTTTTAAATTACCTTGGTTAATAGTTTTAAATAAACCTTCACTATAGATACTATAAGGCAAGTACTCAATATTTTCCATTATTTTGAACGTGGAATGAAAACTTATCGACAGTCAATTTCCTACAATTTTATCCAAAGCCCATATCCCCAAACTCCTGATTATTGCTGCTGCTAACTGTCAAGTAACTAATTTACCCTTGTCAGGTAAGAACTGGAACGTTTCAAAATGTACTAAATTTCACCTCGCTTGCTCACATGTTGAAAGTTCCAAGATTGCATCTTCCTGATTCCTTTTTAAGTCGTGAATACGACTTATTGCGGTTGCTGGAGAAAAGTCACCCGCTCATCGTAAACTTTATATTAAATTTATATTAAATTGTTGATATGTACATGTTACACTCAAACTCAATTCCCCAAAAAGAAGCCTGTTCACAGGCTAAATTGGACTAGTTTAGTCTTTATAATGAGGTTGTAAGACATAAAAGATTAAATAGAAAATGTAAAGTGTTGTTGTTCTGACTAGTTGCTTATTCTAGTAAGTTCTGTTTTTAACGGTCGAAAAATATGTGCTGTTCTTGTTGTGTTCTGTCATATAGTTCGTCGCTATTGGTAAACCGCCTCATATGTAAGGTAACGTTGCGTGATATCGCCGGCGTTTGTGTGACAAGCGGTATGTGTGAACTCGCTTCTATATGTAAGATTATTTTGTTGAAGAAAGGTTGTTAAGGTTATAGCGAGGCGCTATTAAATTAAGTCAGTCTCCAATAATAACGTGACCTGTTTTAAAGACGTTTATTTGATGTGAGTATAGATAGCGTTTGTTGGATTAGAAACTTAAAAGGCTTTGAGTCACCTCCGAGCTAAGAATTGTCAGAAAAGACGGACGTTCTAGCCAGTAAACTACCAGCGGTATCGAATATCTCCGAAACAAAATGGCTACCAAGATGCAAGGCTCAGAAAGAACTGTATGGGCTAATAAATAAAATTGTAAAAAAAAAAAAATTTCTGACCTCACCAGCAACATTTACCGGAATTGCTTCCACTCGAACAAAGCACTGTGAATCGACGCTGAAAACCATGGCTCCAGGTTATGACGTTAACATGTTTCATTTGTAATTTGATTTCAGCTACTTTCTGCGCCATACAATCCTTGTAATATCTTACAAATATCCCGAAATTAGTCGTCTCAAGTTCACCGTGACTATTGAATCTTCTGAAGTCGAATCATATTTGCCGTAATCATTCCTCAAATTAGACATAAAGGTGTTTCGATACAGTTTTCTGGAGACCATACCTACATTTTTCAATCGACTTTTAAGCGGTCTTTCCAAGTCAGATCAACGTGAAATTTTCACTATAAACTGGTTTTGAATAGAAGTTTGGCTTAATATATATTCTGGTAAAATCGAAAAATCGATATTACCATGACAACGATAAACAAGAAACTTCGAAATCATCTAATTAGCATTTTGTAAATTCAAATCTCTATAACTCACTAACACGACGTTGAAAACAAGAAATATTTTACATTCAACTATTCAATGTACATAGAGTTGATTCTGAAAATAACTTTCTAGGGGTGATAGGCACTTTAACATGCAAGGCTGATCAGACAGCTGAATTCGTTCGATTTCTTTTAATAATATTTGCCCAATATTTCAGTTGAGAAGGTCTTGAAGTAAGAACATCAGGATCAACCGACTGCCGTGTCAGAGAACTTTGCTCTCAACGGACACTCCATTACCGACCTCCAAATTATCCCATTAGAACTCATTAATTCTAATAGAGACAGGATCAATAAAGCGAGAGAAAATCATATTTAATCACTATAGCCAATACACTTGAACCTAATGGCATGAACAGACGCGACGAAATTTAATCTTCCACATATTTATTGTTATAATCATTACTAGCGGTTTCTAGTTTTCAACCGTTACTTGTTTATTAGCCTATAATGTATCAGCATTTTATCTTAGCCCTTTTTAAATATTGTAACCGTTTGTTTCCACCTCACTTAGCCTTTTTCGCCCCTGATGAAGGTTAGTTTTGTCTAACCGAAATATTGGGCAAATATTATTAAAAGAAATCGAACGAATTCAGCTGTCTGATCAGCCTTGCATGTAATTTTTTTATTTTTATTTAGTTCATTGCTGATCCTGATCTGCACAAAGAACCAGCTACATTTTGCTACTGTTTGTTCAAGTGGTCCTTGCATGGACGTGTGCGTGTTAGTAAAATAAAGGTAACGAATATAAAAAACGAATCGATGAAAAGCTGTTTGAATGTCTTTTTATGGTTGTGTAGCAGGATTCTAGTATCAATTAAAATTCAAATCCTGTTTAAAAATATACACAACATTTTGTTCTAACTCATATTAACGTGTGGCCAAAAAAAACCCAATTTCAAAGTGAAATAGCCAGAACTTATGGGAGAGCTGGATACTCTGCGATTGTAAAATATATTCTATTAATGCCTTTTCTACAAAAGCCATATGCTAAGACTAATAAATGGTACACAGTTTCGTCAAAATATAAAAAAATCACAAGCCTCAGTCGACTGCATGTTCTCGCCAACGAGATTTCAAATTTAGCGCTGTTGGTTACAAAAAAGTCCCGGATGTGTCACAGGATTCTGGGCGATGGAAACGAATATAAAAAATAATATAAAAACAGAAAACGAATGATCGACAATAATCTGGTCCTATCTCCCGAAAATGTTTCTGAAGATCGGTGAAAAGCTTGTTTGAATGCATGTCTTTTATGGTTGTGTAGCAGGATTCTATAGTATCAATCAAAATCCATACCCTTTTATTAAAATATACACAACATTTTGTTCTAACCCGTACACAAGAAATGGAAGACATCTTGGATTTTATCTATTTTTTTTAGCTAGGAATACATTTCAGTGTGAAGTTGCTTTTCTTTTTCTTTTTAACATTAGACGACGTAGGTATTTGTTCTCAGGAGAAAATTCAACGATTGATAGGTTCATTATTTTCTTTCCTGGGCACCTGCAAAATACACTCTTGTTTTTAACATGACAGGTTCAGGATAATGAAGTTGCCATTTCTGCTACCGCTGTTGCTAATATGCAGTACTGCTCAAGGAGATCAAAGTGAGTATTCTTTCTTTCATTTACGTTGAAGTAGAATACAGAATATGCACCAAAGGGATAAAAGTATTTTAGAGAATATCTTGAGTCCCACAACTAGAAATGACATATTCGTGAAGTATCAGCTTAAAATGATAAGGGCACAGAGCAATATTTTGTTGGTTGATTGATATCCTTGTTGCAGTGCACTTCATTACCAACCATTATCAAAGGTTTTTTTTACTGGAATCATTATGTTAAAATAGTAAAAGAATAACTGAGGTCGGGTGACTACTCCATACGTATTTGTTTTACTGCACCCTGTTACAGTTTGGAATAGTGTTCTAGATTTCACAGAAGACCTACCCGTTTCATTCAATTTCCAAAACAAGTTATCAAATTTGAATTGTTTATGACATTGTGAGCATTAAGGCGAGTCACAAGTTTCGCTTCATGGGAATTACGGTCTACAGCAACAGCCCTCCAAGGTATAAATTCAAGCATGTTGCTCTTTTTTATTTATTCTATCCAAAACTTGCTATCGTCTAACAGAGCAAAACGTTTCACGTTTAAATTTTTCACAACCACTTGTTAAGGGTACTTCCAACCTTCGCGGGTGTCCTTCGGAAACAAATCGTACATGCGCAAGTGTTAAGAGTAATATGACAAACTATATATCAATAGAAAGCTTAATAAATGTAGGTTTCGATAAAAGTATAATTTGAGCGACCAGGAGCCGATAAACTGCCAAACGACTGATGGTTGTTCAATTGAATTTATCGGGTATTGAATGCCGACCAAGACCGAAATAGCTGCACAGTGTTATTAACAAGGGATCAATCAACAAAATTGTGTCAAGCTTTTTCGATATTCTGATTGGTTAGCGAGATATCTGCGTCTAAAGTTGGAGTGGATTAAGACATGCGAGACGTGTTGCGTAAAATGGTGGCCACGGGAAAAATATTTTAAATATCAACATTTCCTGACACGCGCGGTTTTGTTCTTCATTATCCCAGGAATGTTTAGGCAAACGAAATTCGCGAAAAACCTTTACATCTACATAACCTATAAATTCAATTGAACAACCCTCGGTCGTTTAGCGGTTTATTGGCCCCCAGTAAAAGAAAAAGTCGCTAAAATTATATTTTTATCGAAAACTACATTTATTAAGCTATCTACTGATATATGGTCATATATATTTTATCATATTACTTTTTAAATTTGCGCGGGTACAATTTTTTTTCCGAACGACACCCGCGAAGGTTGGGAGTACCCTTAACTTACGGTTGATTTCCAAACTTCTTAGCCAATCAAATAGGTAACAATGACTTGACATTATCTAGAAAATTCTTGGTGCACTGCGCATTTCGACTAAATAAAGTCTAATTTATCTGAAATAAAAGTAAACTAGTCACATTTCAGTTGTCCTTTGTCTTTTCTGATCATTTCTACTCATATATTTTGTGGACAATGCTTGCAAAACGCTGCGTACGATTCATAAATAGCGCCAGCATTTGTTAAGTCTTAGTAACCAAGCGCTTTTTTTTTTCGAATCCCAGGCGCTGGCGCTAAGCAAATGGTGTTATCACTAAAAATAACTGGGTGGGAAAAGGTTCGGCCGTTGCTAGGAGATATGGGCTATTGGCCAATCGCTGGGCCGAAAAGACAATGGCAATTGTTTTTGAAAATCGTGTTGAGCTGGTAAGAGCAAAAAGCCATGTCAAACCCCCCGCTAAAAATAAAACTGTGACATAATTGCGACTCTCCCCACTGGGAGGATTGTGACGAAAGTGTCACCGGAAGATGTTTTTTTTTTCGCCGGGCTTCTTTTGCATCTAGGCCTGTTGTCTTGTTTTCTTTGCCGCTTTTCGGCTCTTTCATCCACGCTGAAACACTCTGTCAAAATCGCAAGATCACTGTTTAAAAGTAATAAGCTTGACAACGGAATTTGCAGTTTTCACTCAAGTTACAATACAACAAATGAGAGCATATTATCCAACTTCTCCATAGAGTAATGGCATTTTCTATTTTTTCGTGTAGTTTTTGTTTGTTTATGGAACTTTTAAATTCCCTAATAAACAAACAAGCAAGAACTATAAGCAACCACGACCGCGACGACAGCGAGAATGGCACAAAACAACAGCACATGTGCGATACGAAGTTTAGCATATATGTATTCTGTGCGTTTTGGAATCCGACACATGTGTTTGGGGTTTTCCCGGGTGTTTCTATGTTAGTTATGCTATGTAGTCTCCTGGGTGTTCTGTATAGAAGTATTTAAGCAAGTGTTGGATGTATATTTTTATTTTTTCGGCGTGTTACCAGCACTGGTTCGTTAATTTTTTCCGTCTAGATGCCTATGTCAAACGGTTCCGGGACTTCGACTGAATCCGGCATTTCTACAGTTTCTAGCGTCGATCCAAGTGTTCAAAAAGCTATAGCGGATTTATAACAAAACCAAACGTCGGTTATCGATGCGAGGCTTTCCGATCTGACACGCAGTTTATCGGACGAGCACGAGGCATTAGTGTCGTCGGCGGTTAAGCGGGTCAAAAGGAGTGATTTCGAGTTCAGATCGAAGTTCGCGCATCAGCAGCAAGTGCTCGAGTCGCTTGCAGAGGCTAAGGATTCTCTGGCGAAGGCCAAATGCGAGAAGGCAAAGGATGCTATTGAAGAAGGTATTAAATTGACCGAGAAACGCATGAAAGTCATTAAGTTGGCCGATAGAAGCGAATTCGGCTGGTCCACTGTCAACGAGTATCTATCGGACGAGTTGGCTTCGAATTCAGAAAACGAAAAGCGTATTTTTCGTTCAGAAAAGCGTGCAGAGCGTCGCAGTAAGCTGGTGGCTAGTCGCCGAAAGAATAGAATTCCTAGGTTTTCCTCGAGGGAGGTTAAGCACTTATGTCCAGGATTGCACGCAGCTACGAAATTTACTATTTTTTGCGATTTTTCGTTACAGCTTGTAAATTTTACAAACTTTACGATTTTTCGTTACAGCTTGCGATTTTGAAAAAAATGACGAAAATTACAAAATTTACGATTTTTCGTTGCAGCTTGCGAATTTTACAAAATTTGCAAAAATTACGAAAAATCGCTAGCTCGACGATTTTTCGGTAGTGTGTTGCGAAATTTTGCACTTCTTTGTGATGCTAATTAACTCACAACCCCACACTACCAGCTTGCGGACTTTACAAAATTTGCTCAACGATTTTTCGGTAGTGTGTGATGCTAATTAACTCAACCCCACAACCAGCTTGCGGATTTTACAAAATTTTCGAAAATTGCGAAAAATCGCTAGCTCCACGATTTATCGGCACTGTGTTGCGAAATTGTGCATTTCTTCTTGATGCTTATTACCTCGCAACCCCACACTACCAGCTTGCGTTATTTTGCCTATTCATCGCTTCCCAAAGCAAAATATAGACACAAATGTGTCGATAAAAAAAGACCGTGAATACACCAATTAAGCTGGACACGCAATTCAACACACGACAATAAACAAGTACGACACGCATATGAACGTGTGGCGATAAAAAAAACCGTCGTAATACACCATTTACCATTTCACCCCGGCCTCCTAAAAATACACGAAGCTTGACACGCGAATTAACACACGACGACAAACAAGGACCGTACACGCATGTATACTTCGTTCTTTAAATGTGTTTGCGATAAAAATACAGCTGGACACGCAAATTAACACACGACAAAAACAAGGAACGTACACGCATGTATACTTTGATTTTAACCCGTAAATACACGAAGCGTAATGAATGGGTTATTGGAGACGACGGCAAATTCACTCACTCACTCAGTCGATTCGACTGATATGCAAACTTTTTTCGCATATTTACGTTAAAATAACAAGACTTTTTTTTATGGAAATGGAAATTACTGGTTTTTTTTTTTACTTTTTTTGTTGACCTTCGTCAAAAGTCGTTACATTTAATTTCCAAAACAATGCAATATTGTGTTTCCCCCTTTAAAATTTCGTATTCACGGGTTGGCTCACTGGAGCCTTTGATTTAAATGTACCATAAAAATACACCAAGCTGGACACGCAAATTAACACGCGGCAACAAACAAGGACCGTACACGCATGTATACTTCGTTCTTTAAACGTGTGCGATAAAAAGACACCAAGCTGGACATGCAAATTAACACACGACACCAAACAAGGACAAAATGCTATTTACATGTGTCCTCGCATTGCTGTACAAATTTTATAATTGAAAAAGAGGAAAAAGGAGCGAGAGCGAGAGAGAGAGAGAGAGAGAGAGAGAGAGAGAGAGAGAGAGAGAGAGAGAGAGAGAGAGAGAGAGAGAGAGAGAGAGAGAGAGAGAGAGAGAGAGAGAAAAAAGCAACAGTCTTAACCCTATTCGGCCTGTGTATTCAAACGCCACCAAACTTTGTGACTTTCCCTAAAATTTATCTGGCAACAATTTTATGTGACAATTTTTTGATCACTCATGGCCAGAAATCTATTCCACTGGCCGAGGAGATCTGGGGCGGGTCGAAGCCCGCGTGGTTTTCGATCGCGAGGAAGGTATGCATAAGTTTCTGGTGGTTTGCTGAAAAAAAAGAAAAGAAATGGACTATCGAAAACTGCATACAACCTCCACAGTTGATTTATTAAGTCATGTATACAAGAATTATCGACCTAGGAAGAGGAAGTCTTCTCGAATATATGAAGTTGAGCGGCTCATTGCGAAGCGAGAAGGATTGGAGGTAAGCCATTTTTAGAATGCTGTAACTTGGATATTTACAAGGTACCTAAATATTATTTTCGATTTTGTGGCTTTATCTTGATAATTCACCCATGTATATCAAGGTCTCAGTAGCTTTGTGTTTTATTCTTACAGGGAACAGAGTATTTGGTGAAGTGGAGTGGCTACACAAAATACGACGCGTCGTGGGAGATGCTAGACAACATTTCCCCAGAGTGCATTCGGTCAGTTTAATTGTTTTACCAGCACGAAATATTTAACCTGTTGTTCTTTTACGTTTGTATTAAGCTTAATTATGATAAGTTTTGTGTTAGCTCGGACGAATTTTAATATCTAGATTTACATAGTGATACTGACAGCGAGTTGATTACTGTGGAAACAGGTTTCACTATAATTTATATAAATAAACATGAACTAAGACAAAAGTTTATGAAAAGGTTTTACCCAGCAAAAAGGAAGGTATGATATGGGGAGATGTGAAATTTTGAATTTAAAAAATCAGGCCATGTTTTGAAGTAAATTCTTAATAAAAATACATGTAACATATACATGTATTTATACAGCTAATTCAACTTTTATAGGACTTCCTAGTAAATTTGTTTAGCAGTTGAAATGAATAATTAAGACTTAGTTTTATTTTAGTTGCCATCCTGTAATAGGCTGTTTTAATTTTGTCTCATTTTCTGAACTGAACATGTGCAGGCAACAACATCAGTGTTATTTTAATTTTATTATTATTATTATTATTATTATTATTATTAGATTTAACCAAGCACTGTGTAGTTCAGGGTTGTATGTACATGTATTTTTGTTTACTTAATTAGGCTGTTTGAGAAGCCAGAGCCAGGAAGGATAGAGCTGTTACAGGCAGTAGACAGTTTTAGGTGTGCTGTGGAAAGCCATTTAAAGTCAAAGAGTCGCCTTCCACTGACGATTGACTTTCCCTCACACATTTATAAATATTTGTTTGAGAGTAAAGAAGTAATTGATGGGGGGTGGCTTTACCTTGAAGAGGAGAACTTTAGCAAGACTTATTTTCCAAAGAACTGTATGATGATGCAATTTGGAATAAAGTAAAATTTAAGACAGTAGTATTCATACCTTCCATATTTTTTCCACCGTTTTAGCTGTTTCTTTCCGCAGAAGAGAAGAAAAGTGGTCAGGGAAGGTTCTTAATAACAGTTTTTTTTCCATTGCCCATCAGACTGGTCCAGTCGTATGTGCCAGATCCTTACCCATCGGCATTCTTTTTTTTCCAGACATGGAATGTGACACCACATTTGTTGATGGCCTGTACTGCCATGTGTAAATGCTGCCCTATTGATGCAGGCTTTGCAACTTTCTTTTTGTGGGACTCCTCATCATCCCACTCAATCATCTCATCCAAAACATTACGAGTTAGTACATCTGTTACTCGAAGTAACAAATGTAGCTCATCAAGGATGATATGATCCAGTGGGATGTTGAGGAGTGGGGGTTTAACACAGCAAAAGTTTTTGTTTCCTCTCTTTAAATGGCTCCATTTTTTTAGATTTTCTAGTGTCCGCTTCTGAGGGCTGCTTTCGTAGAACACATCAGGCTTGGACATATCATACCTGTGGTGTGACACATCAGGTTAACTCTCATTTACAATTTAATTACTACAACAAACTAAAAACATGTTAAATGTTTAAAACATTCCAGATGGAATACATACATGTAAACTCACTTGCTATATTTTGTTTGTATCTGATGCACTAACCTATTATCCTTGTGTATTGTGCACCACAGGCACGCATACAGTGATGTGGCACTACTAAGGCCCATGATTAACAAAAGAAACTGAAAAAAAGGAAAATTATTATGAACCATTTGAATAGACCTAACTGAAAAACAGAATCCATTATCTGGACATTAATCTTTATTTTTTCTTTATATGCAGGGCACGAAATAGCACCTGATACAGTCGCCCATGCGCTTAAGTTTTCCATGCTGGTGACCAAGATTTGAAAGTTAGTCGCCACATTGGTGACCAGAACACTTTGCTTCATCCTACCTTTATGTATTATTGAAGGTTGGTAAATCGGTGCGAATGACGAGATTTGTAGCAAAACCGTCACAAACTGCATGTACGAAGTGAAACGTCAACATCTGCCGTCTTGGATATTTCAAATGCTATGTTGTATATTGTGCATTCAAATGTCCCTATTGCTGACAGTGCACGTTGCGGGCTCAGAATATTCTGCGTCGCTCGTGCTCTCATTTGTCTATGTCAATATTTTATGTTTTTGGAAAAAAGAATGGCTACTAACTTTTTGGACTTGGTGACCACTTTGGAATATTTTGGTGCCAAATGTCTCCTTGAGAAAAAAGTTAATTTCATGCCCTGATATGGTGTATGTTTTGCTGTAGAAATTTAATTCATTGTGATTTTTATTTTAGATTCCTCAAATTGCTTCAAGTTCATTAATATCAACTATTTTAAAATATATGGGACAAAGAAATATTAAAAGTATATCAATGTTTACACCTATAAATGTAATACTGACTTTGTAATCGCCACCTATGAACAACTCCACAGGGATTTCGTTTTCCCCCATTTTGACAAATCCATTCTCTTGCACTTCATTTATTTCACTGAAAATTTCCTGGAATGATTCGGCGATGGTAGCGTAATCCTCACTTCCCTTTACAACCGCAATTGTTCGGTTTCCTGTAAACAATAATGAAAGGGGATGAAACATTTTTTTTAAACTGCTCTTTCACGGGGAAAAAAGAAAACAAACTGATGGTTAATGAGGTTTTCTGTCCCCATATCATAGCTATGGGGGTCCATATTTTGTGTCCTACTTATTTTATTGTAAACAGAAGTTAAATGAAACTGCCATAGTAGAGGAAAAATTAACAATAATAAAAATATCCCCTTCTCCTTCCCTCCCAGGGATAGCAGTAAACTAGCCATATTTGACATTATTATTAATGTAAATAATGTGAGCACATCAGTGACTTATCAACTAATTTTTTATTGATAACTCAGTGATGTTTATTTTGTGAGCTCCAAAAGTACCTCTTGATGACATTACTTCTTCTTCTTTTTGCAGAATCGAGAATGACACAATGATGTAATTACCGTTTCGTGTCATTCTCGCACCATCCCCACTTATTTTCTCTTTAATTACATCTGCTTTTGAATCACTTGATTCTCTCTAAAATAGAACAAATAAAAATTGATAATTTTACTTTACAATACAGAATTTAGTTTCCAAAGAATTGTAAAAAAAAAAAAATCAGAAATAGTTTCAGGTTAATGGTTCACTCTTTTATAGGCATAACTGTGTTTCAACAATAAACCAGTTAAATAATCAAGTCAGTTCTAGATGCTATTTTTAAAGAAATTATCACACAAATTTGTCAAGAAAGATTGAATTAGTGTTTAAGTACTTACAAAGTCAATTATCTGCTCTCTGAGCAATTCCTTAAACGATGCCTGTACTCCTGGGAATGTTCCTGGTGTGACTGTGAGGTGGCTCATTGCATTTAGATTGTTTTTGCATTGTTTCACTAAATATGATCTTGGCAACCCATCAAATACCATAGTTAGTTGATGGTAAAATTCATCGCTCACTCCAAATCGGTCCATTAAAAATAAAACCTCCTCCACCTTTTTTTGCTCGTCCTCGGCCAGTGTCGAGTATTTGTCTCCATTACGGGTGTTATCAGTAGGGACTGTTGGGCTGGTGGTGTTTGAAGGGTCACTTAAGCCTAAATTATGTAGTGTCTTGTTGTTTTCTTCTACTTCTAAGCTGTTTAATTTGAGGCCATATGCTTTCAAGAACCATAAAGCTTTCTGTGCCCTGGTTTTAAGGTCTTTTAGGTACCTCCACCTCGTTGTGGGACTAACTGTTGACAGGTCCTTTCCATTCTTGTCAGTCTCCTTGTTTCTTTCCACTTTTTCAATATATTTTTTCAATGATTCAGTTTCACTCAACAGCTGGTCTTCTCTTAACTTGTTTTGTTTAACCTCCTCAATGAGTTCTTCATATAATTTTTTGTTTTCTTTTTCTAATTTTTTTTTCTCTTTTTTCTCCCCTTTTAATTGATCATTCAAGATCTCAACTGACTCTACTTCGTCCACAAAAATATTCATCCTGTAGCTCCCCGACAACACATTTTTCTTTTTTCGACCGGAGACAGCTTTAAATTGGCTTGAAATTAATGAGCATTTAATTCGGAGGCGCTCCTCGATTCTTGTGGAATTTTCTTTGACAGCAAAACCACATCCAGGGATGTTTTCATTTAAAAGCTGCACAAATGAGTTAAACTCTGCAGTGTTTCTTCGAATCGTTTCCCAGCACAGTAACACTGGAAAGGGGATGTCAATACAACAGAACGATTCCATATTTTTTTGTCTTTGTTCTTGTACATATTTGAGCTGATTATTTCGCCATGGCTGAACAGATATTCCACGGATGTCTTCCGTGACATAGTCGGGAAGAAACCTCTTTAAAATCAACGTATCAGACATTACCGGTTTTACTCGAACAGAAGAGCAGTGAAAAAAAAATACTAGTTACGTTTTCATTCATTCATTGATGAATGAAATACTACGAGCTGTCAAATTTGTCGCGCGTTTATTTATATTTCGCGGCAATTTTTATCTTTGCCAATGATGGGTCTTCTTATATAATCATCTATTGTTTTCATTAGACCAATCAGGAATCCTGTATTAATGAATTAACTAGTACTTAGACCTACCTCAAATTATAAGAAGCAACATGGCGGCGGAAAATGAACAAAAGATCTTGCGAAGCGAAGGGAGTATTTCAACGCGCGGACATTCGCGAATGCTTCAAGTCGTCACGCTACCGTGTAGTTTATATTACGACCTAAACTTTAACCTTTATTGTTGTGAGATGGGAAGGACGAGGTTGCATTTTCAGAGGACAAAACACTGAAATGTCGAAAGGGACGAATGTCTGTTTGAAGTTCTGGACCGAACAAATGACAATTTCTAATGGGGAACCGTCGTTAGGATGGAAAGAAAAATAGCATTTTAAAGCGCGATAGTCGATTTGTAGACATTGCATGGAAGATTAAGGTGAGTTATATTGCATTTGTATTTTTTTTTCTGGGAAACGCGAAACTTGAAGGCACAAATTTAATTTTGGCAAAACTAATATCTAGGGAAGTACCTCTTTCAATATCAGATCGAACAAATTGTTCAGGTTTGTAGCAGCCCGTACTATTTATCGTATAAGTTTTACTTTCTCATATTTCTCTGTAAAATTACGTTCCTTGCATTCGTAGGTTTTTTTCTAAGTGTCCGTAGCTACTGCGCGTGCGTGAAATTTAATTCTAGCCATGTGACGTGACTTGATGTTTCCATGGCAACAAGATTTTGACAGCCATGTTTTTGAAATTTGCATATTTATACCTTTGGATGAAAAAAACAATGCTTATTGCTATAACTTTTATATTTTACGTCATTTAGCGTTTATTTATTGGTTTTGATTAATTTTGAGTGAATTTGGACGGTTTTTAAGAGGTTTTAAAAGAATTCAGAAATCCAAGATGGCGGATCCAAGATGGCGGCCGTACAACTAATTACCTAATAATTACGTCATATGATGTCATCGTTCCATTTTGCGGACCGCAAAGGAGACAATTTTGGACGTACTATATACCCTCTAAGTTTCATTGTCATAGCCTTAATGTTCTTGAAGTTACGAGGGGGGGCACAATGTGCCCCCCCCCCCCCCCCCCCCCCCCCCCCCAGACTCATAAACTCAAAAAAAGCCCAGGCTGAATAGGGTTAAGTTTTTATAGCGTCGACTATAGAGATGCTACTTAGGGCGACCTGGTTTTCAAAAATCCAGGTAGATATATATTTATCATTTTCTCGTTTGGATGCTAGTTTTCCCCAGATCAATAATATGGTTGTCTGCTCCCAGGCTAATGAAGCAATAATTTTTAGACTATTCACGCTGGGTTTTTTTTGGGCGATTTCCGGCCACGGTTAAACTACTTTTTACGTTTTGATGCTCTGACCATGGAACTTTGCCACAATATAAATCTCCACATTTTCTAAAAAGTTACCGTTTTCGATTTTCAAATTTAAGTATTTTTGGCGGGAAAATGACGTCGCAAGTTTGGCGGCAAAATTTCTATTTTGTATTATGGAATATACAATGGCGATATCTGAAAGAGTGTGCAACAAGGATTTCAAATCTGAAAACAAAATTGAAATATGTTGATCCAATAAAAAGTTATAGGGCGTTGAATATTCAATTTGTGCTATTTTTAGTAACAGAAATGGCGGGAAGTTCAAATTCAACGCCCCATAACTTCTAAATGGATCAACGTATTTTAGATTTTTTTTCAGATTTGAAATCCTTGTTGCACGCTCTTTCAGAAATCGCCATTGTATATCCCATAATACAAAATTAAAATTTTGCCGCCAAAGTTGTGACGTCATTTTCCCGCCAAAAAAACTAAAATTTGAAAATCGAAAACGGTAACTTTTTAGAAAATGGCGAGAGTTATATTGTGGCAAAGTTCCATGGTCAGAGCATCAAAACGTAAAAAGTAGTTTAAGGTGGCTGGTACCAGTTTTCAGGTTTTTGACGGTTTGTAACTTTGAAAGAATGGAACAAAAAGACAGATCAAGGCCACTGTAACACTTTTGTAGGGTTGAACTATGTAATTTATAGTTGACCAAAAGTAAGTGTTATTTCTTCATTAGCGGTTTCCATGGCAACGTTTCCAAAGGATTATTCAGCCCTACTTTTTAGCTTGTGGCACTAATAGTTAGAAAATTAAGCCGGTGACCCCCTGTTTTTTTTTAGTAATAGCTTTTGGCATTTGAAGAGGAAAATGCACAATGATTTTAAAAAAATTCTACGGAGCGGAATTTTTGTAAATTTGGAAAAAGACAATTTTCACGCAGTGCAAATTTCCTTCCGTAGAATTTTTTAATTTTTTGTCTGACGTTTCCTCTCAATAATTATATTACATTGAAACAATAAAAAGTGGGAGTCACCGGACTTGTTTTTATGTAAAAGCCTTCGTGAGTTTAGCAATTCCCACGCGCGTCTTCGCGCATTCATAAAATCCGGATTCTATAAGATCAACAGTTGCTCATGATCTGTTCTGACTACCGCTGACTGTTGCGTGTGCTCGCGCGGGCAGCTACTGTTTGGAGAGTTTCGGAGTCAGTTTAGGATACAATGTACGCGATTTGCCGCCGATCTGGTTTTTGAAGTTGTTTACTTCTAAGAAGATCATTTAGTAGCCGTAAAAGACAGCTTCCTGGACTCACCTTTAGGGATTTTATCACAACTTCTGGCTAGATAAGCCATGTCTTTGTCAAATAGCATCAAGCGAAAGTTTGGCTTGCAGAACACGTGTCGGTCGGTGCTTCAGAATGAAAACATTGCGATACTTCTAAATTGTAAAATGACTAAAATGTTGAGCTTCTTTATGTGAGATTTTCTCGGGATTTGTCCTTATTCTTCACGGTTGTTTTCGTCGCAGTGTTTAACGATGGCGGCCAATATCCTCTTCGGATATTTATCCTTCCGTTCGTTCATTCTCGGTTTGCGATTTTTAGTTAGGCTATCCGTGTCATTTACTTTTTAAAAAACAACGACTCAATGTTTTTTTTTTCTCCGCGTTTGGCCGTTTAGTGAATGAAAATGACTGTTATTTACGGATGGCTCAGCATCTTTTAATCTTCAGCCGATATTGTGAGCATCTGCAATCGAAAACATGACTTGTTGTTTCTGTTTGACAATTCATGTCTGCACTTTTTTGCCCACTGAATCACGGCATCAAAGCTCAAATCATCTTCAATACCTGGACACTCTGAGGTAAAAGACTAGTTTTACCATATAAAAAAACTATACAGATTGCTATCAATCAGCTCAGGCACGTAGGGCCAGCTGTGGTACCACGGTTTGAAACGTGCGGTAGAGAATTTACCGAATTTATTTGCAAATAAATCTTCAATTTCATTGTAAGTTGACCTGTCTCTCGTACGCATATTTATTACTTCGGGAGTGTTTTGCTATAAATTAATCTCTCTACCGGGTCTGTTCACTGTGCCCCTGACGAGAATGACATACCTTCTATAAGAAGATAAAATTTTCCATATTATCAATCTATGTTGTCTATTAATAAGTTTTTAGTGAGCTCACTAAAGTACATGTTTTTTTTTAGGTACAACTGATTATTTCAAAATCCAAATTTGTCACCAAACTGTTCCCTTTTCGTTCGACTGTTTGCTGTCTTCTGTTCGTCCAGTTAAGTTTTAATTCTTCAATTTTATTTTTAAGTTGGACTTTTTGGTGTTTTTTCGGTGTGACACAAACGAATAATCTCGCCCATTAGTCCAAAAAATTTTATAAATAAAAGTTTACAACAGGTATTAAAACATTTAGGGTCAAAATCTAATTCTCTACTGTTTTAATTTAAATGATAGCATATGTCGCATATTAAGGTTTCTTTCTTCGGCTACAATTCTTTTTCGTCTAACATAAAGGATTCCTTCAGTCCTTCTCTCTTTCGCTTGCTGGTTTTTGCGTTCGGTTGTCGGTCATCTTGTCGTTCGATGATTCATAGGTACAGTTCATTCTCGGTTTGCACGTTTGCGATTTTTAGTTGGGCTGTTCGTGTCTTACTTTTTAAAAAACGTAGTCTTGTTTATCCTAGTCTCTCTCGCCTGCATACGCAGTGGCCGTTGAGCACACAAAATGCAAACCATAGAATGTGGCCAAGACCATCAAGTGAGATAATTTGTGGTGGTTTGTCATTTCTTCATTTTTATGACCATTTTGCGAGTCCTTGCACTCCCAATCCTCGTCACGATCGATCGCAGTTTTGCCTTTGAAACTTGAGTATTGGACTCCGGAAGCAATTTGTCTTGAATGTAAGGAATTAACCAAGGTCGTACTAGTAGATACAGTCTCGGATATACGCGAATTTCGTTTAAAACAGGACAAAAGTAACCTACTGTAGCACGAAAAAAGCCGCGCGCCGCCATATTTGTTTTAATTTTACGTCTTTCAAATCTCGCACTCTTTCGCGCGTGTTTCATGCGCGTGACGCACGATAGTGACCTGCTCCCGCGCGAGGAAACTGGTACCAGCCACCTTAACTGTGGCCGGAAATCGCCCAAAAAAACCCAGCGTGATTATCGCTAAAATATCACCAGGACGTCCTTCCTCAAAGCCTAATTGCAGGTCAAAATAGCCTGTGAACAGGCTCTTTACAGTAGTTTGGATATAGGGCGAAAAAAAAGGCGAACGTGGAGGGGGTGTGTAAAAGGAAAAGAAGGGGGGAGAGCCTGTCGACAAATTATTGAGGCAGCCATTCCGCCCCTTTGTAATTAACCTGTCGATTATCTGTCAACAAGATCATTATCAATGGTTGGTTGCATTGGAATGCAAATAGATTGCGCACGTGAAAATGACATGTCTTGGTAGGAAGTAGCAAGGGTCGACAGGCCGCAGAATCTCTACCAGTGTGAAACATTTGAAAACCTTTTTTATTTTCTTCTAACGAGTATATTTCGTGTAAAATGAAGGTGGTAGGCCTGTACAACTTTTACATCATGCTTTTAAATGCCGTTTGCCACCTCTAATTTGGTAATTAGTTTGTCAGTCTAGCGACTGTTTTGTTTGTGCCACTGTGTGATTCAGTCCCGAAACGTCAAAAGTGTCATCTCCTCGACTTGATCCTTCATAATGGAAACTAGTGGCGTTACAACAATAACGGTCGTTCTTTCCAACTTCCACAGCTCTTTCAGGACACGAGAGAGAATTTGAAAGATTAAACTTTTTAATTTCCAAATTCAGTCGGAAGAATGCCAAATATATCATGTTTCTCCGCTAAATACTTCAAGTAGCGTTTCTGGTCTTCTTTTAAAACTGTAATATGAGGGAAATTCAAACTGATCGATTGAGAACCGGCCGTCAGATATGAGTTTCTATTTTGCGGTGCGATATGCTAATTTTGATCGCATGTCGGCGGATATCAACATGACCGCAAACTTGTCAACAGAATGTGTCAACAGTCGGTGATCTGACCAATCAGCGTTTGCACTAGAATCTAGTGCACAGTTGGTGATCTGTAACGGCGGCATCAATGGTTTGTCTACAGGCCTCCCCGCCTCTTCCCCTCTACCCAGTTTTCCCGCGGCTCGCTTCGCTCGCCGACTTTTCCTCGCGAGTCTTCTTTTCGCCGCTATCTATTCTCGTCATACACCCACAAGGAGGCCTGTTCACAGGCTAAGGTCAAAAAAACAGTTTGCTCAACCTTCAAATTCCTATTAGTCAAAAATAATTATATACAACATGAAATACACTATTTCGTTTCATGCTAAAGGTGAAACATGCTGCACCACCTATTATTTCTTGTCCATAACTATAACTTGTCTATTTACAACAAACAATAATGTAAATATTGTTATCCTTGGCTGCACCACCTATTATTTCTTGTCTGTAATTATAACTTGTATATTTACAACAAACAATAATGTAAATTTTGTAATACTTGCAGTAATCAAACAACGGAAACCGTAATGACTCTAATAACTCTTAAAACCTAATTTTTACATTCTTTTTTTGCTCTGTTTTCTTATTTTTAAGATGGCAGAGATTTAAAATATAAAATAAAAAACGAATTTGGTTCATGTATCTGGTTATTTTTCCATACTTTGTCAGCCAAGCAAATGTCTGTTCGCAGATTTCGTATCAACCTGCAAAAAAACAATCCATTGATCATTAATAATGATATTATTATTGTAATTAATTTCATCTATTTCCAACCCTTGCTTCCAGGGGTCAATTTAATAAAACTTTTACAAGTGTAATTTACAAGTGTAGCCATTGTTTCAGAGGTTGAAAACAATAGCTACACTTGCAAACTACAAGTGTAAAAGTTTTATTAAATTGGCCCCAGGTTTCCATTTAATTATGTTGCACAGTCACATAATAAGTAGTGATGTTTAGATGGAAATCCTCACCCTACCCCTTGTAGGTGAAGCCAAAATTGTCTATATTCCTAGTGTTACAATCATGTAATAATATAAAAACAGTTTTTCTAATCCAACGGAGGGTAAGCAGGTGGATTACTACAAGTTATATGATATTTCTCACCAACCCCAAACCCCTACCTCAAGGTACTTATACCTTTTGTACTTTCAAAATTCAAAATGACATATATTCATCATAATGGCGGTAATAACAGCAGCTACATGCATCCTTCTGTCTGTTACAAAACTAATCAAGTAAAGGCTCATCTTAAACTTACCCCTTCCAGGTCCTGGCGATCATAAGGGTTGCAATTTTCTTTTCACCACTTGTCAACATGATTTGTAAAGTGCAACTTGTCCACCGCCATATCAATTTTACTCAATCTCTTGGATGTTCTTGTGATGTCCTTTCTCAATGAATTTGAACAATACTTCTTCAAATGACAGGCATCATCGTATATTACTCTTTCTGCAAAATAACAATGTATGTACCCCACAATCAAATCATTTGACTTACATATAGAATTATACATAGTCACATGTACAGGGTAGCTGTGCATGTGAACTCTAACTGTATATGTTGTAGTTAATTTTTTATCTCAGGTAATTTTTATTTTTCCATTGTTTTTGGGTATTGTAATATATGCTAATGAATTTGAAACAAAGGAAAAACAAAAATTACCTGAAATAAAAAAATAACTACAACATATATGTAAATCTTGCATATAAAGCAATATCTGAACTACTCAATTTGTGAGAACATATACATTCTAATACAAATCTGTTTCTTACAGCAAAATGATGTCACTCCACTGATCAGTTAATCTCTCTATATACTGAAACATCAGAAAGGGTTGTTGTAGCCCTTACTGATGCTTCACAATATTGAGATCAACTTATGAGTTAACCCATATCCTGTCACTCTATGAAACAGATCTTTTGTACAATGCATGAACAAATTGCTAACAGGTGTGACCAGCATTCAAAGAACCCACAATTTAAGGTTACCGTGTACCTTCGGGGGTGTCTCCAGTATAACAGCTCTAGCGTCTTAAGAGCTGGCTATCTAAATATGGAAACCATTTGGTAATAAAATGGATTATCGAATTTTTTACGACGTGTAAATCAGCTTTAAAACGCTACAACTCAAAGGGAATTTGTTCGATTTTCCTCACATTTGGACAGAAGCTAGGCTAACATATAATCAACAAAAATGTTTCGGCGAATTTCTTATTTCCGAAAACGTTTTCGTCAAGAGCCATTTCCGTACGATCACTCAAATTCTTTTACTCTCTTTTTCGAAAATATTCTGTAACTTTTCACTGCAATTGAATATGGGAAATAGCCGACACGTTTTTTAGCGCTTCGTGTCCGGAAACCCGAGAACAAATCAAATTAGCAAAATACAATAATCGCTTTGAGTTATAGCGTTTTAAAGCTGATTCGGACGTTCGAATTTAGACGTCGTAAAAAATTCGACAATACATTTTATTACCAAATGGTTTCCATATTTAGATAGCCAGCTCTATAAGCTTTAATTTGATATCTGGGTTTAGGTATATTAAGAGTAATCTTAACACGCTAGAGCTGTTATACTGAAGACACCCTCGAAGGTACACGGTAACCTTAAGACATAGATCATATATTTCAACCACTTACCAGTGCCATTAAATTCCCATTTTGACATATTACATCATGGAGAATCCCATAAACTTGGGATATTGATTCACTTAAAAAAAGCTCATGAGCAAAAAGTATTATTCCACATGGCCTCATACCAAAGAATGTTCCTGTCCATGAAAACAAAATGAACAAATTACATAAGTAAATATTGAAGTGTTTAAATCCTTCTGCATTATAATACAGTCTATGATACAACGGACCTCTATTAAGTGAGCAACACTTTTCATTGTCCCGCATTTTGCCCATTAAAACTTTGTATTTCCTACTTTTTCTATTTCTTGCACCGGTGTTCACCCTTAAACATACTGAAAATCCCAGTTATAATGGATGAGTCAATTCCAGCAGTGCCCTCCCCCCCCCCCCCTCCCTCCCCCGGGCCATTTACACATGTTGCTATCCCGGGGGTGGGGCATAAGTAAATCTAGCTTGGCTCGGGGGCGGGTATTAGCACACCCCCGTGGAATTTGACAGCCAATTTGGTGCATGAAATAAGATAATGATATGATTTACAAAATTTATTTTTGTCTGTGATACTTTTTTAAAATATGAATGACCATTCGATGAAAATGGATGAATATATTTAATAAACCTCTTTTTTTATCAACTTACAGTACTCTAGTCTGTTCACTGGCTTTAGCTACAAGACAAATATTATTTAAACTTGAGCTGTATGAACCCGGGGGGTGGGGCATTTTGGCCCGACCGCGGGGAATTTGAACGGCTTACTTGTCCCCACCGTGCGGAATTAGCCATTTAAAAAAAAACGCAAATGCCAGGGGGTTGACCCGGGGGGGGGGGGGGGGGGGGGGGGGGGGGGGGGGGGGGGGGGGGGGGGTTGGGCACTGCTGGAATTGACTCATCCAAGTCCTGGGTTTAACTTCACACCCATTCAACATTCTATTAGAATGAGTACCTATTTCATTCCTTGTTTTCAGTTGAAACAAATTATGATCTCAACAAAATGTGTCAATGCAATGTACAGGTAGTTGAAATCGATCCCATCAAGTGAATCCAACAAACATGTGTTGCTTTATACTCCAAAATAAAATGTTTTCCTGCAATGCGGAAATATTTCCTTTGAATATGCTTTGACTTTTCTGTGTTGCATTTCGCAACAACGTCTCCAGGTGTATCTCTCAAAATTGTTCTAATTTAGACAACAAAAGCAGACATTAAGTCATGACATTTTTAATACTCTCAGGTATACACTGATACTTAGTACAGTACACTGGACAAAAGACAAAAAATTTCACGCATGGAATATTTTTATAATACACAAGTGTTAACGTATTACCTTGAGTAAAAAGCGACAGGACAGTGTCCCTTTAAGTAAATTTAATACTTACTTCTTGGGCATTTCACCAAACAACCTGCCTAAACTGTCACACTATTTTACTGACAGTAAACGTTCAGATGGAGAAATGGCCGTTGTGTAAGACATCACAAAATGTGAATGAGTAGTGCCAGTCTCCCTCCAGCATTGCAATGAGTACCTGGCAAAATTATTTCACTATAGACAACCAGCTTCAGTCGACAAATTTTCTTCCTTTTCAAGACTACATTTATAATATATATAGATAGGCTGAGCCTAACAGCGTAGCTCTTTCGACAGAAAGCCGATGATAAACTTAACTGAGGTGAAAGCTCGGAAGCACAAGAATAAAATTGACGACCGGGCTATTTTTAAATTTTAGCAATTCTCAAAAAAAGAATTACGCGACCGTCTGCACAGTACATTTAGACCGTACAAAAGTTCACAAAAACAACTTTTTCTCCGTCTAGATAACTAGTACGACTAATTTCCAAATAAAATACACCTTTTGCTTATCAAAAATTGTCCAAGAAACTGATTTGGAAATCAAAATTGCAAAAAATACATAAGCATATTTGCATACGGCCACGCGAGTGAAGTTAGAACCATAATAAAATTCAAGTCTTGTTTTGTTTACATAAAATCGCTTTTCAACCTATGTAATGAATGAACAAACACATAAAAATGGACAACACAATCTTCTTTCGAAAAATTTTATTCAAATCTCCATAAGTTTATGTTTAAAAGCAAAACGCGAACCATATATTTATAGCTCATCGAGGCCGAGCTGTCTTCGATGAAAGAAATCAATACGACTGAATTTAAGAACGTTTCATAAACAATTCTCCAAAACTAGCGAGAACACAAAGAAAAAGTCAATCACAGATTGATATCAACATAAATTCCCATCGAAAAATGTATTTTGTTTTACCTTTAAGTCCCTCCACTGTTGGAAATTCTTTAAGCTTATCTCCGCTTCTTCAGTTCTGAAACCCGAAACGACAAACATCTCCCCGCATTGCTCTCATCCTCGAAGCAAGATTTTATCCCTGAAAGCTCTTCTTTTTCCACTAAAGTGGCTTCTGAGTATGCCTTAATTAGTATCCCTATCTTGAGTAGCAAACCGTTAAAAACTGCAGGGAAATAACGACTTTAATTCTCCGCTAAACACAACAATCTAACTAAAGTGTTTACCGAGCTCACGGCTGTGTGGCCGCGCGAAAAACAAAGCCTCGGTCTCGGTTTGCTTTCAAAATTGCTAAGATCCCGGATGTTGTGACACGGGCGGTCGACGCGCCGCACACGCACGCGCCCGCGAAACATTCCGCTAGCCATGACCATGAAAAATGCCGGGCATAGGTTCTAGGTTCTATGAGTATGGAGCTACGCGCGGGCCGAGCTCCGCTAACATGCATGTAACATATGTGATGAAGAGCAAGACAGTAACCGTTCAGATCACTAATTTGGCTTCACAGCATCATTGGGACAAATGCAACATACTGATTAACAGATCGAATGTTGACAAATTTGGACAAGGACTCTACTAAAACTTCCACAAGAATGTTATTTTATTCGAATGTCTTTCCAACAAGTGAATATAATTTACATCTTAACCGATGTGCCGTGATTATTACTGCTTTTCGCAATAAACGCAGTTACAATTATATTGACAATGTGAAACATCAAACTAGAGAGAGGATTGGTACAACATTTTTCTTGGCTTCACCTTAATTGTAACAACAACCAAGGAATTTGTAAGTATGCGCATATTACCTTTACTATGTTTTTGTTTTGCTCATAAGTTGTGCTTTCACATTTACCATTGACAGTAAGCTATTGTATTATAACAAGCTTACTATAAATAATAATTATTGATAAACAAGTAAAATAGTGTGCAGGGTATTCATGTACTTAAATGGTGGTCACCTATTGACTTAAAATAATTTCAATTGCTGTATATTAGCAGCAAACTAAAAGGGATCTCATCCGCTTTTTATGAGAATGACAAATTTTATTATTTTTTGCAGTTATTGTAATTCAGTTTCCAATTTTTGTTGGTGCCCTTCTGCCTTGTCCCTCATCCCCATTTAGTGGGGATGATGATTTTTACTATTTTTCGCAGTATTCGTAGTTTTCTTAGTTTTAGTCGGTGCCCTTCTGCCTTCTCTCTCGTTCCCCTTTTTCCTAGGATGGCAAATTTTACTATTTTTCGTAATTTTCGCAGTATTCATAGTTTTCGCAGTTTTCGTTGGTACCCTACTGCCTCCTCTCTCGTTCCCTTTTTCCCGGGATGACGAATTTTACTATTTTTCGAAGTTTTCGTATTTTTCGCAGCTTTCGTAATTTTCGCAGTTTTCGCAGTTTTCGCAGTATTCGTAGTTTTCGCAGTTTTCGTCGGTGCCTTTCTGCCTTATCGATCGTCTCCTTTTTCTGGGGAAGACGAATTTTACTATTTTTCGCAGTATTCGCAATTTTCGCCTGTGCCTTTCTGCCTTCTCTCTTGTCCCCTTTTTCCTGGGATGACGAATTTTACTATTTTTCGCAGTTTTCGTTTTTTTTTTAAGTTTTCACCCAACCATAGCAAAAATTAGTTAATTTAGTAATTTTCGTAGCTGCGTGCAATCCTGGACATTACTCATGTTAAGTCGGCGCGTGGTGCTGAGTCTTCGTCTCCCGCTAGATTTCCTGGACAGACTGGTATTCTTCAGTCAAGAGTTCCGCGGAACGGGATTGGCCCTTGTTATAAGTTAAGTATTTTTTCGTTTATTTCTGTTTTTCCTTTTTACCAGCCACTTCGATTTGTTGTTGTTGTGTGCGTCTTACTTTTCTGCTTTGGTTTACCCTCGGTGTGCTGGTTACCCGCGGCACACCATGATTCTCCAGATATTGCTGTGTGTCTTGTTCTTGGATGGGAGGGGAGAATAGCACAGAATAGCACAATATGTGCGATACGAAGTTTAGCATATATTTGTATTCTGTGCGTTTCGGAATCCGACACATGTGTTTGGGGTTTTCACGGGTGTTTCTATGTTAGTTATGCTATGTAGTCTCCTGGGTGTTCTGTATAGAAGTATTTAATCAAGTGTTGGATGTATATTCTTTCTCTCGGCGTGTTACCAGCACTGGTTCGTTAATTTGTCTTACATACTAAGTTTATATATTCTCTTTTATCTGATTTTCAGTGCTGGGACTTCGGCCACTTGTTCCGTAACTGTCCTCGTAACTTTGCCACCTCTGCATCTTCGGGGCAAGCGCCAATCCGGGGATGACTAGCGGCTGAAAGTTCCACTGCCGAGGTTGACGTTGACATTGTGGTAGCAGATGAGTACCCCTTGTTATTGCTGCGGAACGAGCGTAGCGAGTGAGCAGCAACATAATCAGGATTTAAGAGAAATATATGAGAAAAAAATATAAGCTACGAAAAATCTCGATTTGATCGCTTTTTACCAGAATTCACTGCGCCACGCACACATTTTGGGCCAGAATTCACTGCGCCACGAACAATAGCCTCGCTTGCTGCTTCAAGCTGTTGGCTGCAAGATATGTATTTTGTAATGTTTCGGCATGTTAACCAAAGTATGTAGCATGTGGTGCACATGCAAGGAATGTACAGTATGCATAAGATGAAGTGTTAATGATTGAAGTTGTTTAGAATCCTGTGGGATTAGCTTGGCTATTTAAGAGATTGTAAGTTATGCAGAAACCATTCGAAGGCATCTCTTTATACTTGCTTTTTATTTTTGTGATGTCCAATTATGAAGAGCCCGTTCACCTTTCCGAGAGTACTCCTACTCCTACTCCTACTTTGGAAAACGAGGATCCTTTGACAAACGCGGATACGCTTAAGCTGTTCTCTCGATTACTAGACTCCAAGCTCGATCAGAAGTTTGCGTCCTTCAAGCGCGAACTTGAAGATAAGATTACTCAGAGCCAGCTTAAGAAGTTGAAGACTGAAACGAAGGCGTCCAATACCTTTCAGTTAAAAGGGAACAAAACTAAATTTGAATTTAACGTTAGCATCTTGGACCAAGTCGAGTCGGCCACCAAAAACCTTTGTGCAGGTAATATTTCATACGCGAGTTCCGATCTCGAAGAAGCAAAGAAGCTTGTCAACAAGCGTAACAAACTTGTTCGTTTCGCGGACAAGAGCCCTGCTGGCTGGACTGCCGTCGAGAAATATGAATCTGACTAAGTCGCCGATGATTCAGAGGAGGGGAAAAAACTCCGTTCAGCCGAGAAGAGGGCGCTGTCGAAGTTCTGTGAAAAGAAGAGGATGTTTCAACCCGCTCGAGTCAGAGTTCCGCCGCGTGAGTCGTCAACGACAACTCAATCTACTGTGTCTCCTGCTCCGGCCAGTATGCTGTCAATCAGCAGTAGCCATTTCGTCATTCCTTTCGTGCTAGACAACCAGTTCCCTCGGACAAATGTTTCGGTCGCGGGCAACGCGGACATTGGTCAAGTTCCTCAGTTTGCCCCAGTCGCCACAACCTCACTCGAATCCCAACGAGCACCAAACCAACAAACGGATGATGGGTCCAAAGACAAGTACGTTGCTGCTTTGAAACGTTTGGGACAAGATGAGTATCCTTTACTTGAATCTGTAGTTAACTCTCTGGGTGAGTGTGACCTAGTTGACGTTTGCTGCCAATCGAGCAGCGATCATATCAGTTTCATGATTGTCCGGAACTCTGTCCTGACTATCAGTCAAACGGCTAAAAGAGGCTCATATTAGATCTTAGGTATCCTAATTCTTTTTTTAGAAATCCTGGATTAAGTTTGAAGACGTTTGAAGACTATGCTCAATTCATTTATTAACCCGACCCAAAATTGGCTTTATTCATTTGATATTAAATTCGGATATCTTCACATTGATGTCTTCCCCCAAGACCAAGATTTTTTGGGGTTTTCTTTGTCTTTCAGCGGTGTTATACGATACTTTAAGTTCACTGTTTTGCCATTTGGATTATCTACAGGACCTTAAAATTTTTACTAAGTCATGAGGCCTCTTGTTTAATACTGGCGTAGCCAGGCGTACATGATAGTCGTTTACTTGGATGATGGTTTAGGGGTATGCCCATCTTTCGCGCGTTGTTGTTTAGAGGCCTTAGCCATTAAGTCAGATTTGGCTTGAGCCGGGTTTGTTCCCAATATGCTTAAGAGTGTTTGGTCCCCAGTACAGTACCTTAGATGGTTGGGGGTATATTTGGGACCTCCGGAACAAGACGCTTTCTATCCCATGTGATAAATTGATAGGCTGTTTATTCTTTAGAAAAGGTACTTTTCCACACCACAATATCCGATAGGCAATTAGCTTCTGTTACAGGCAGTATCATTTCAAATATGCTTGTTATTGGCAATGTCTAGATCTGTAAGATTATGACCAAAAATGGATCGCAGTTTGGTCCCCAGTACAGTACCTTAGATGGTTGGGGTATATTTGGGACCTCAAGAACAAGACGCTTTCTATCCCATGTGATAAAATCGATAGGCTGTTTATTCGTTGGAAAAGTTTCCACACCACAATATCCGATAGGCAATTAACCTCTGTTACAGGCAGTATCATTTCAAATATGCTTGTTATTGGCAATGTCTAGATCTGTAAGATTGTGACCAAAAATGGATCGCAGAACTGGGTGGGATTCCTGTGTTTTTGGATTCGCCTGCTTGTAAAGAATTAAATTTCTGGCGCAAAAATTTAGTTCGCCTTATAATTCTAGGCCCCCTTTTAAGGGTGTTCGTCCAGTTACTCGAGTTGCGTATTCAGATGCTAGTTCATTGGGCTGTGCCGCCTATACATCTATGGATGGTTTTCCATTGGCATATAAGAATTTGGACTCATTGAAGATGAGCCAAAGCTCCACTTGGAGGGAACTTCGTTGTGTTTATTTGCCCTGCAGAGTTTCGCACGATGTTTATCGAATAGTTATGTAAAATGGTTCACCGATGATCAAGCAGTCCCTTTGATTGTTGATTCGGGCAGCATGAAAGAGCATTTGCATAAGTTAGCTGTGGACATTTGCTATGTCGCTAGGGACTGTAATATCTATTTAGACGTGGAGTGGATACCTCGTTCTCTCAACGATAAAGCGGATTACCTTAGTAAAGTCGTTGATTATGACGACTGGAAATTCAAGGAAGGATTGTTAATGCTATTTTTATGCGCTCACGTCCTACTGGGGACAGTGTTCCGCTGATTGTTTCGCAAGTTCTTTAAATTGCAAACTTCCTAGGTTCTATTCTCGTTTTTACAATCCGTATCGCCTAGGCGTGGATTTTATTTGCTTTCAGCTGGGCTGGAGAGTTCTGCTGGTCACACTGGTGACCAGGATTACTCGCCATGTCTGTTTTTGTCAATGCAAAGGTATATTAGTGATACCTTATTGGCCTTGCGCACCTTTTTGGCCTTTTTTGGTGGATTCTCGGGGATCCTTTAATTCCGTTGTGATCGATTATCTCTTCGTGGAGAGCGGTAAAGATATGTAACTGCATGGGTCCAATAAGAGTGCTAATTTTGGATCTGAGATTTTTAGCACACCGGTGCTTTTTCTATTGCTCGATATCGATGGAGCTATTTGATTGCTAAGTTTGTCTTGACATCTAGCGACATAAGGCACTGGCCTTTTGTTGGTATTTTTATGCACTCACGTCCTACTGGGGACAGTGTTCCGTTGATTGTTTCGCAAGTTCTAAAAATTGCAAACTTCCTAGGTTCTATTCTCGTTTTTACAATCCGTATTGCCTAGGCGTGGATTCATTTGCTTTCAGCTGGACTCTAGAGTTCTGATGGTTAGTCTCTCCTGTCACATTGGTGACCAGGGTTATTCGCCATGTCTGTTTTTGTCAATGTAAAGGTATGTTAGTGATACCTTATTGGCCATCCGCACCTTTTTGGCCTTTTTTGGTGGATTCTCAGAGATCCTTTAATTCATTTGTGATCGATTATCTCTTCGTGGAGAGCGGTAAAGATGTGTTCCTGCATGGGCCCAATAAGAGTGCTATTTTTGGAACTGAGATTTTTAGCACACCGGTGCCTTTTCTATTGCTCGATGGAGCTATTTGATCGCTAAGTTTTGTCTTGCCATCTAGCAACATAAGGCACTGGCCTTTTGTTGGTATGAAATTATTCGACTTTGTATCACCGCTATTAGTGAGCGAAAGTTTATGTTTGCATAATGCGTTTTTTCTCTCCCGCATGTTTACAAGGTGGAAATGCATTTGCAGTTAAGATTGGTCGTCCCTTTGATCCTGAACTTCGGAGGTTAGCATCATGCCTGCCTGCCCGTGCCGTTGAGGCCAAAGCTTCTTCTACCACAGAGCGCTATTCGAGAACTTTTCAGAAGTTTAGAGAATGGGCTTCCTGTCATCATGAGATTATTCCCTTACCGTCACAGGACGTTTTCAGTTGCTTTTTATTTAGAAGTTTTACTTCAGAGTAATTGTTCATTTTCTGCGTTAGAGTTTGCCTGTTATGGCGGGGTAATTGAGCACACAATTTGTACGGGTTTCCCACGCCTTGTAATTCTAGTTTAGTTAGAAATATCCTGGAGGCGGGGAAGAGGAGGCTGGCAAAACCTGTTTCCAAAAAGGACCTGTTACTCCTGTTATGATGAACGAATTGTGTATCAAATTTGCAGGCCCTTCCGCCAGTCTCCCAGATTTGCGTTTTGCGGCTATTTGTGTTACCGCTTATGCTGCGTTTCTTTGCTTTAATGAACTAGCTGCTTTGCCTTGCTGTGTTGTTAAATTTTGTATAACACGTTTGTAGAGATTAATGTTATTAAGAGTTTGGGCTCTTAAATATTGATTTAGCTTCTATAGTATACTCTTTCTTTATTTTCGAACGCGAGCATCAATAAACGAGATGCTCGCCCCTGGAACTGTGTGTTGTGTTTATTGAAGATTTATTACAAAATATTTTATACTCGTTTCATGGTGATTAGAGTATAAATGTATTTTGTAATGTTTCGGCATGTTAACCAAAGTATGTAGCATGTGGTGCACATGCAAGGAATGTACAGTATGCATAAGATGAAGTGTTAATGATTCAAGTTGTTTAGAATCCTGTGGGATTAGCTTGGCTATTTAAGAGATTGTAAGTTATGCAGAAACCATTCGAAGGCATCTCTTTATACTTGCTTTTTATTTTTACTTAAATTGTGTGTAAATTTTGATGTAACCTAACAATGTACATCTTTAAATGAAGTGTAATGATTTAAGCGGTTAATTAAGTAATCCTGTTGCTTTCGTTTGGCTAGTTAAGGGATTGTAAGTTACGCTGTAACCGTTCGGAAGCTTTTCTTGTAGTTGCTCTTTTCTTTTGCGTGCAAACTTTGATGTAACCTATAGGATTGTGTACATCTGGTAATATTGTAACCTCTGTGTGCTCTAGGACATCAATAAACGAGATGTTCGCCCCTGGAACTGTGTGTTGTGTTTATTGAAGATTTATTACAAAATATTTTATACTCGTTTCATGGTGATTAGAGTATAATTGTAATATTTTGGTCCAACATGTGCCAGTCGTAATCGGAACTGAAGTGTCGAAGACTACCGCGAGTTGAGCGAGGACTGTGAGGCATGGTGATAGGACCGTTGGATAGCAAAGATTTTCGAAGATTGTACGGAATAAAAGTCAAATTTATTTTGAAATCACTCCGACAGCGGTCGATGAGACTGAGCTGAGCGCGTGGGGACGCGAAACCTGAGCTGAGCGCGTGGAGACGCGAATACGATACAGCTAGCTAGTAACGCAACATATTCATTATCAATTAAATTAAGTTAAACCTAAATTTTCACACCTTCCTCGTGGTGAACGCGTCCTTTGTTCAACAATATTCTACAGACATTGCAAGAACTTGATGCGTGAATTAGAAAACAAAATTAGTCTTATCAGCTGGAGTTTTCGTCGATTCATCCCGGTTACATTTGCTTTGCTTTCCCTCAAAAAACGAAAGGGAAAATTCTGTAATACCAGCGAGGCGATAAAACAGCATTATTACAACAAATTTACCGCAGCAATTACTATCTTTTGGATACACTAGTCTGATTATTTAAGTAGTGGGGTCGAGTTGGTGGAAGGCTCCACTGGCGTGAGAGGCCGCCTTAAACAGTGTTTCAGTTATTGGGAGCGGTCAACCATCGGCGCTTCGCGGTTTATCCTAGACATTATTTCGGAAGGTTATAAGTTACCTTTTGTAAGATTTCCGGATTCGTGTTATATAAGGAACAATCGTTCAGCCGAAATTCATTCAGAGCCAACGTTTTGTGTCGACCCGTTATCCGTCGCTGAAGGGAAAAAGCTCAGGCTGGTCACTGACCTCAGGCATGTGAACCTTTGCCTTTACAAGCATTCTTTTAGGTACGAAGTTTTCGAGCAGAACTACTGGTTCTTCACGTGGGATCTCGAATCTGGGTATCATCACGTTGACAGAGATTTTTTCGGATCATCAGAAATGTTGGGGGTTTTCCAAAGTGCGATTTTTCTCTTTCAATGTCATGCCTTTTGGATTAAGTTATGCGTGTTTTTGTTTTACCAAACTGAGCGTTGGCGCTCCATGAGCCATCGTTTCGTTTTCTTAGACGATGGTATCTCTGGGCACCCTGAGAGGGTGACGGCAGCTGCAGCTAGTTTGCTGCACCAGAAAGATTTGGCTTTTAGTGGTTTCAAAATCAACGGGGAGAAGTCAGTGTTGGAGCCTATGCAAGTCAGTCAGTGGTTGGGCTTCATTATTGACACCATTCGGATGCAGTTTCGAGTTCCTTCCGGGAAAATTGCCAAGCTTAAAAGTAGCATTGATTTCGTCGGGCAGCCATTACCTGCAAAACAACAACGTCAAATGATATTAAATTATAGGTTTTGTGGAGAAAGTGAACATACCACGATTAATTTCCCCTCCTCTATTTGAAGTTAAAAGCCCTCCGTACAAATTCAGCTACTAGACTATCCAGTCACATAACATCAGACAAACTAAACAAATTGGAATAATTAATTGGAACGCAGTTTAATATAGCGCGAATTATTTTTTGAAGTAAAGTTTTCCTTGGCGCCGCCCTGATCGTCGCTTAAACTCCCTAAAATAGTTTTTTGAAAATTAAAACCGTCACTTCGATCCGCACAGAAACCCCCCGAACATCTTGGTTTCCAGGTTTCTCGCGCCAACTTAGTTCCAATTTAGTTCCAATATAGTCCCCCAGGGCTGCCACCTTTTGCTTCCATATATGGAGATGGGCACAGATGCGTCTTACGAGCTCAAAACGACTGTTCGTATTTGTTTCCTACCCAGTGGGTTTATGAGATAACACTATTTGAGACATATTTTATTCAGTGGATTCGGGTTCTGTATTCTAATATATCAAGTTCTATTATCAATAACGGTTTTACATCAGATTATTTTACATTTGGTCGGGGCGTGCGCCAAGGTGACTCACTATCCCCTCTTCTATTCATATTAGGGTTGGAAATTCTTGCATGTAGTATTCGACAAAATGAAAAGATTCAGGGGATTTGGATTCGAAATGTTGAGGCGAAAGTGTTGCTTCTTGCTGATGATCTTAAACCTGCTTTCTGCAAGACACTTCTTCCTACAATCATTTACAAGAAAGTATTGGGAATTTCTCTAAGTTTTCAGGTCTCAATGTTAATGAAGAGAAGACAGAATTTTTTGGTCTGGGGTTAAGCAAATTAGGGTACGAGTTATTTCCCCATGAATTTAAAACATGTATTAAAATTCTCGGTGTATATTTCGATTATAACAATGTGACTAGGAAAAAGGCAAATTAAAAAAGTGTTGAATTTGTGGAGGTTGAGGGGTCTCATTCTCATCGGTAGAATACAAATAGTGAAGTCATTTGTTATACACAAAATTATGTCCATGGCGGCTTTGATTCCAGCGCCGAGTGAACTCATTAAAGACGTTAATAAAGAACTTTATTCGTTCATCTGGAAGGGCAAGGATAAGATCAAGCGGTCAGCTTTAATAAATAACATTGAAGACGGAGGCCTGAAAATGCTCGATCTTGAATCTATGATTTATGCCCAAAGAATTATGTGTTTAAAGAGATATATTAAAGGGTTATGAAAGCCCTTGGAAGAAAGCCTTAGATTTCTATCTTGACAAAGTAAGTGGAAAATTTCTGTTTCAGTGCAATTTTGCAATTGAGAGTCGGAAATTGCCTATCTCATTGCCTGTGTACTACAAAGAGTGTTTAAATACTTTGACCTCCATGCATAATTATGAATCAGTATTCCACGAGGGTATCATGAATCAAATTATCTGGAACAATAAGCATATTTTAAGTGAAGGAAAATCTTTTTTTCATCCTTTTTTTCACAATCACGGGATCGTTAAAGCAGATGACCTTGTCTCTAAGGATCGCACCTTCCTCAAAAGTGACAAGATTCTGAATTCTTTATTGTCCCCTAGTCACTCTTTCGCCTTAATGGGTATCATAGATGCTATACCAAGTGCTTGGCGTTCGTCTATTAAGGAAAACTCATATTGTGAACCGTCTATTCTGGATCAAATAAAAGTGCTTTCAACTATCAATATTGGGTAAAATAGTTGACCTTACATACATTACATCGAAAATGGCTTATAAAGAAATCGTATCTCAGAAGCAAACTTCCCCTACAGCTAAGGCTAAAATTTCAAATAGTCATCCTGATCTTTCCATAGACGTGGAAAAGGTTATATTCTTTAGCTTTTGAAATTACTTTAGACACAAAACTAAGATAATTTCAGTATAAATTATTTAATCTTATTATTTTCACAAATAATAACTTTACCATTTCAAAATGGTCGAATCCCCCTTATGTGACTTTTGCAAGGAAGAAGAGGAATCCCTGGAGCATTTACTGTTTTTGTGTAAGTCTTCAAGTTTTTTTTTTTCTTGGAAAGAAGTTTTATCTTGGCTTGCCGATGACGTTAACATATCGCTCGACCTCTCTCTTTTAGATATTCTGTCCGGGAAATTTGATCTTAACAACCATTTTCTGTTGGTGAACCATGTAATTCTCCTTGCTAAGATGTTTATCTATAAGTGCAAATATTCTAATGTAACTCCCTCTTTAATAGGTTTTAAAGCCAAGTTAAAAGCTACTTATAAATTAGAACTGTTTATTGCAAAAAAGAAATAGAAGACTACATTTAATCATTACAAAAAGTAGAATCATTTAGTTTTCTTTTTTATTTGACGATTTACACTATCTCTCTTCGGTTTTATTTATTATCGTATACTTTAGTGTATATTAACCATATTTATATTGTATTTAGAATAATAAGAAAATCCAAAATAATTTTCAAAGCAACGACAACTGACTTGATTTTAAAAGACATGTTTCGACAATCTTTTGTCATCTTCAGTTTGAAATTTTAAGTTACAAAGTTAAATTTATACTAAGTAAATGAAAATGCTAATGAGAGAAAACACCTTTGACAAATAAATGAACGAATGTGTGACAATACGTGATTAAAAAGAAAGTTTTAAATTAACATGATGCAACTGTTGGTTCAAAGAAGGTTGTACCCATTTGATATGCAAAGCTTCCTTTATCTTGAGCTGAAAAGATCATGCTTCCACCAATTTTCAGCTTAAGCTGAAAAGATCATGCTTCCACCAATTTTCAGCTTAAGATAAAGGAAGCAGACCCTTTGGAAATATCAAAAATATTGTTTTTAAAATTGCAACTATCAATCTGATGTCATTCTGACGTCCATACTCAACATCCTTTAAATTTTAGTCTTTTTTTTCTTTTATTTGTATAGGTTAATAAATTATTGTTTAAATTAACTATTATTTAGTTTATTATAAATTTAATTTAATTTATTTTTGTGCATATTTGTATGGGAGGGGGGGTAATACGTCTTTATAAGTTAATGTAGTTTCAGTGTTTAAATGAATATTATGTGAGATGAAATTGTATTTATATATTTTTCTAAAAGCAAATAAAACTATTAAAAAAGATAACACCATTTGCTTAGCGCCCGCGCCTAGGATTCGAAAAAAACGCTTTGTTCGAATGCTAGCGCGCTATTTATGAATCGAACGCTGCATTCTGCAAGCATTGTCCACAATATATATGAGCAGAAACGACCAGAAAAGACAAAGGACTACTGAAATGTGAGTAATTTACGTTTATTTCAGATAAATTAAACTTTAAAGAGTCGAAAAGTACTTTTCCTATCGCTTATGGTTACAAGCGCCATTTTCATGGCAACTGTGTGTTCACATGCATTTAATTTACTGATGTCAAAGAAAAAAACGGAAATTATGACATTATTCCGAATCACGTGACGACATTATCTTTTTGTTAAATTAATATCCATTTGAAATTAATACACTTTGTACAAGTTTCGTTATCATAGTTTGGAGATGCAGAAAGCGGGTACATCCCTTACAAACGATCCAATGTCTCTATCTGAATAGAAATCAGCTCCTGGAATTAAATCTGAAGAAATGTATAGGGTGTGTATTTCAGAGAGCATAATCAAGTGATTATGAAAATGAGAAAAAAAAAAAACGCAGGCGAATGACCCTCCTTTCGGGTGACACGGTTGATGTTTCTCTGTGTAAAGTCCCTTGGACAACTCCGCCCCCACGAATTGAAACACTAACAAACATCCCCAGTGAGCACAAAAAATGTTTTTGCTGCGTAGCACTCACGTTGAATGATAATATTGAAAATTGTTTGTTAAGATCGAGTGCTGAAAAAAACTGTTACACATACAGTCAGCCGTTTCGGGGATAACCCCTTCATCAGTGTTTGTGTTCTCAGGAGACAAACGCTCGTGCTTACATAAAATATGTTGTGTAAAAAACGAAAAGTCTGACTGTATTTGTAACAGTTTTTCAGCACTCGATCCTAGCAAACAAATATCAATATTATCTCTAGTGAGTATCCAACGGTGCATTGGTAAAATTGTTGATTGTTGGTGAGGTAACTCAAATTATTGAGAAAGAGAACTCAAGGGGTCGTTAAGTTATACATTTGCTTTTACAGGATGTGGTTCAGTGGTAAACAACACATTGACAAGTCCCGGGTATCCAAATAATTATCCATTTAATATACACTGTGTATACAATCTTTCAATTCCACAAGACAAGGCGCTGAAAATGAAGTTTCAAACATTTGACCTGGAGCCGCCTTTTTATGATCATTGTAGGTAAGTAACCTAAACATAATTTTAATTTGAAAATAATTACACCCACTAAGTTGTAAGATCCCTGAGTCACGTCTGTCCGACGTTTACCTGCATGTTTAGATCTGTCGTCCCATCGATATTCTTGAGATGAAATTTTAATGTATTCATGTCAGTTCCGCAAGCGGTTGGAGAAATGACTGTGCATGTGTTGCTATAGTTGTGAGTGTACCAAGCACTTTCGCGCAGGTAAAAGTGGCTTCCACAGCAACATTCTCTCGCGATACATTTCCAACAACTGAATTCATTATCCTGCCTATTACCGACTGAATAACTGCGCGTAAAGAAGCACGATAGAAACGCGTTCTTTGTTATTATTTTCCTTGTTTGTTTTTTTTTGTACCATTGCGGTGGCGTTTATCATTGTCGCATATTTCTGGCTAGGACGAATAAGAAGACAAAGAAATTGTTCTCGGCTGATGTGCTGCCAAGTTATTTATAAAACTCAATACAGTCGAACCCCGTTAATACGGACACCGAAGGGACCACAAAAACTGTCCGTATTAACGGGGTGTCCGTATTAAGCGGGTTCACATGGATGACGTAATTGTAAAAGTGTTTTTAAGGTAAAATACAGTAAATTAATTACCGCATCGATCTATCCCCACTAAGACACTAAAAATTACGATTAGACAAACTTTCGTAATTTTTTTTTCAACCAAACTGATAGTATATGTGTGGCTGATTATACATGGTGCATATTTGAGAACAATTTTATCGCTTAGAATTAGCCAAATTGTCCGTGTTAAGGAGGTTAACTTTTTCCGAACCGAAAGTTCCTGTTCCTGTTTGTAGAATAATTAAGGTTTTTTTTGGACGCTGAACACTGGGTCCTAGCCCAAGTTTGCAGGGTCTTGGAACCCCTCGAATACTGTTTACCATGTGCTTTTGAATCGATCGTTCGAAGAAATGTGTTGTGTTTCGTTGTTGATACACCATGTAAATTTCGTTCATATTGGACAATAAACCGCTCACAGACATGGCCCTTCGAGCCGGATCAACATTATCGAAGATTGTTTGAAGAAACGAGCGGAAAGGAGAGTTGGACCTCCGTTTGTTGTTGTGAAGAATTTGGTCAAGTTGGTCTTCGCATTGCGGCGATTGGCGCCATCATCTTGAGGACTGTACGGAAACTCTGGTGGATTTTAAGGAACATTGTAACTATTCAAGGTTTAAGTCCAGTTTTTGTGTCGAAATGTCGAAAGAGCTAGAAGCTATTAAGAAGAAGAGACGTTTTCTTAGAAAGTCCGTGACGGACGCTTTGAAGTCAGTCGATGACGCACTTTCACTCCCGGATAATCATGCGAGAATTCAGGTTTTAAAAGATAGCATTGCAAGGATATGGAACGATCTACAAGAGGTACAGGCTTCAATGTGTACTCTTTTAGAAGAGTCAGAAATTGATGGCGAATGTGAAGGGCACAATGAATATGAAATACGTATGATTGAGTATACGGCCAAGATGATGCAGAACTTGGAAATTAAACATGTCGCTAAGATAGGTACGGGGAGTGATTCAACAACCTCGTCAGGCCCTAAGGCACAGGTCAAGCTATCGAAGATTGAACTGCCAACCTTCGATGGAGATGTTCTGAGTTGGCAGCCTTATTACCAGTCGATCAAAGTGTCAGTAGTTGATAATCCATCTTTAGCAGATGTCCAGAAATTAGAATACCTAATGAGATCATTAAAGGATTCGGCTGCCGAGGCAGTGAAGGGATTTGCAGTGGTGCAATCGAATTATCAGCCGGTTTTGGCGACCCTGAAGGAATGGTGTGGCCATCCCAGGGTGATCCTTGACGCACACGTAAGATCTCTGATTCATTTACCAAGCTTGAGCTCTGATCATGCATCGTCCATGCGTAAATTCTATGATCAAGTAGACGGACATCTTCGTTGTGTTGAATCTATGGGTGAGAAGTAATATATCAAACATGAGACACAGTGTTTCATCACAAGATCAAACACTGAGAAGAGAGTTGAAAATACGACGCGCAGCGGAGTATTTTTGACGAACTTCGAGGTGTTTGATCTTGTGATGAAATACTGTGTCGAATGTTTGATATTACTTCTCAAACAAAATGATTTTAGAAAAGGGAAATTAAGGATGCAAAAATGAGGAGTGTTTTATCTGATTTCCAAACACTCATTAAACATTAATTTCCTTTGTATTTTCTTCATGAATTATTAATGAGTTTGAGAAGTATAATTCTGAAACTTTGGCTCCTGTTCTTGTGCCTTTAATTGTTGACAAGCTGCCGAAAGACGTTGTTGAAAATGGGAAATAGAGCTTGGGGATCATAAAGACCTGGGTAAAGAGGATTGTGTGGAAGTAAAAACATTGTTTGTCTTCTTGGAGCAATTGATAAGAGCTAAAGAGTCTTCACAGCCTCCCTCTCTCGACTCAAAGCCTCCTGCAAAGGATAGTCTTGGGAATCGTGGACCCCGTTTCAAGTTTAACCCTTCACGAAAGTCATCCACCTTTTCATTACCCGTAACAACTCAATATAGCAAGTGTGGAATTTGTCAGAAAAAACACGCTGTGTGGTCGTGCGTCAGTTTTCTGTCATTGCCAGTGAAGGAAAGGTTCAGAAAGGTGTTGTCTAAAGGGCTGTGCTTTCGGTGCCTTGAATTTGGTCATAGAGCTGAAGTGTGTCAAAAACCTTCTTGAAAATACTGCCAGGGTAAACATCACAGTCTCCTGCATTTGGATACAGTCAGGCCGCATGTGGAAGAAGTCAAAACAACAACCCCTGAATTACCATCCTCATCCTCAGGTCCTCCTGTGTCGTCTTCGGTTGTGGCAAGCTCCATTGCAGTCAAATCAGCAGGAAAGGTGATCCTGCAAACTATACCAGCTGTTTTGTGTGGATCGAATGGGTTCCCAAAGGTTGTCAGATGTTTCTTTGATCCTGGTTCGCAAATGTCCTTTGTTAGGCAGAGTGTCGTTGATGAGATTGGTCTGGATGGAAGGAGTGTTAGGATTGCAGTCTCTAACTAAGGACACTTTGAGAAAGATAATTGCTTTTACTGTGGCACCTGTTGACAAACCTGGAAAACCTCAATGTATTGAAGCACTTACTGCTCCAGTTATATGCCGTCCAGCCGAAGCTGTGGATATTCATCCCTCAAGATGGTTTCATTTTCAAGACTTAACCCTATTCAGACTGGGGGGGGGGGGGGGGGGGGGGGGGGGGGGGGGGGGGGGGGGGGGGGGGGGGGGGGGGGGGGGGGGGGGGGGGGGGGGGGGGGGGGGGGGGGGGGGGGGGGGGGGGGGGGGGGGGGGGGGGGGGGGGCTTTTCGAACCCCCCCCCTCCAGTAAAATTGTGATAACTCTTACACCGAAATAGCTATGAGGCTGAAATTTTCTGACTTTTCCTAGAATTTATCTAGGGACGTTTTGGTATCCATAACATATCAGTGTGATTAACCATGTTGCCATGGCAACCGGTTTTTGACACATAGGTTTTCAAAGTATTAAAATATGGTGAATTTTTTATTTTAAGATCTTGTTCTTTGACTTATAGTGCTTTTTCTTGTTAGAATAGTTTTTTCTTGGGACTAGTTCATGAAAGACATCAAAAATTTTTAACATCAAATATTTGGGGGGAGGGGTAGGTAAATTTTTGCTCTCTTTTACTTATAGACAAACATTTTGTACTATTTATTAAATAACGTTTCTAAGTTCATTGTTTGGATAATAGACATTAGTTTGATACGTGTTTTATACATTCTGATCCTTTTCTCTTTTAGATATTTTTTAAATTTTAATTTAAACAAAAAAAAAGAAAATCCAAGATGGCGGATCCAAGATGGCGGATCCAAGATGGCGGACAATAATTTCAAAATTATAGTTTTATCGCTTTTTATTGCTTTTTCTCGCTTTACAAGTGTGTCCTTGTTTGTATTTATTATTTTTTAATATTAAAGAGATGATTTTACAGTTATATTTGATATTTTAAGTATCTGGATGGAAAAATATCAAAGAAACGTCGGAAAAACAAGAAATGACGTCATTGTGACGTCATAATTGGGTGTGGCAGGTCAAAACTGGGTATGAGGTTTCCTTGTATGGAGGTAAACATTGGTGTAAAAATTACATGGGGGGTCCGATGAGCCCCCCCCCGTCACAGATTGCCCAAAAAAGCCCAGTCTGAATAGGGTTAAAGTTTCCTGAAGAATTTCCTAGAGGTGCAGGAGATAGATGTGCTCATCGGCATGGATTTCAATTATTCCGTTGTGTCAAGAGACATTGTAAGAGGTGGTTTCAATGAAACCGTTGCAGTTCGCACATCCTTAGGTTGGGTCTTCTGTGGACCAACAGGTGGTCATGACCAAGAATGCACTATGTCTATAAATGTTCAAGTTTCTACTGAGGAACAATTGAATGAAAAACTTCAGAAGTTCTGGAATTTGGAGTCCATTGGTATCAAACCTGTTGAAAGTTCAGTTTCTACTACCAACAGTGAAGCCATGGTCTTAAAGAAGTTTGAAGACTCTTTAACATACAAGGATGGTCGATATGAAGTGTCATTGCTATGGAAAGAGGATAACGTTTTATTGAAAGATAACTACAAGCAAGCAGAAAGTAGACTGTACAACCTAGAAAAGAAGTTGCTCCAAGATCCAGCCAAAGCCAAGTCCTATGAAGAGGCTATTAACAAGTATGTGAAAGACGGTGTAGCGGAGGAAGTACCCAGGGAGCAAATTGCAAATCCAGATGGGCACCGTGTGTGCTACTTTCCACATCATGCAGTCATAAGAGAAGATAAGCAGAGAACTAAAACAAGGGTTGTGTTTGATGCATCTGCAAGGGATAGGAATGGTGTGTCTCTTAACAGCTGCTTAAAAGCGGGCCCTGCATTGCAGCCAGATTTGGTTGGGATCCTTTTGCGCTTCCGAAAGAATCAAGTTGGTATTATGGGTGATATTGAGAAGATGTTTTTACAGATTCTCTTGAAAGAAGAATATAGGGATTGACATCGTTACCTGTGGAGGGATCTGGACCCTGATGCCATGCCTAAGATTTACCGGATGACAATTGTCACATTTGGAGTTATTTCTAGTCCGTTTCTTACCATCTGCACCATTCAAGAGCATGCAAGAAGATGTAAAAAACATTTCCTGAGGCATTAGACGAAATCCTGAGGAACACCTATGTTGATGACTTTGCTTCAGGGAAAGATGGAAATTGCAGCGAAGTTCAACAGAGCTTATGGAGCAAGCAGCTTTCAATTTGACAAAATGGTCCAGCAATTCGCCTAGGCTTATGCAAGCCATTCCTGAGAAAGATAGAGCATCAGATAGTCTGATCAAGTTGGAGAGTGACCTACCTGGAGCCTATGCAATCACGAAAGCTTTGGACAGCATTGTATTTATGATTGAAGTGGACTCCCTGAAGTTAAGATCGGAGATATTGTACACAAAGAGAGATATAGCTTCTTTGGTGGCTAAGATATTCGACCCTATCGGTCTCATTGCTCCCTTTACAGTGAGGTCAAAGTTATTGCTTCAACGTTTGTGGACCCAGGATGTTGGTTGGGATGATGAAATAGCTGTGGAAACCTCGATTAAGTGGAATCAGTGGCTTCAAGAGCATCCAAAGCTTGAGCAACTTCACATTCAAAGATGTCACACTCATTGGCCATTTAGTGAGCATGCTAAGGTGGAATTACATGCATTTGGTGACGCGTCGGAAAAGGCTTATGCCACTGCTGTTTATCTCAGAGTTGTTGCTGAAGACGGAAAGGCATCCACCAGTCTTGTGATGTCTAAGACAATAGTGGCTCCTGTTCGAAAGATCACCCTTTCTCGTCTAGAGCTAATGGCTGCTGTGATAAGTTCTCGACTATGCACCTATGTTAAAGATGCAATTGATTGTCCCATATGCCGCATTGTCTGTTGGACAGACAATTCTTCAACCTTGCACTGGATCAGAGGATCAGCCACACAGTGGAAACCGTTCGTTGCTAATCGTGTTATTGAGATACAGTCGCTAGTGTTTGGAGATATTGCCCAGGATCGCAGAACCCAGCTGATCTACCTACCCGAGGCTTATCTGTAAGTCAGTTGTCGTTTGTGGTGGAAAGGACCCTCTTGGTTACAAGAGTCCGAAAGAGATTGGCCTGAGGACTTAAGGTCCAAATCTTCGAATGTTATTGTTGACATGTAGAGAAAGAGTAAAGCTAGTGTTACACGAGAATTTAGTTTTATCGACTGAGTCGATAAGGTAAATTGACCACCGTAAAAAGATTCAAATAGCTGACGTTTCGAGCGCTAGCCCTCCGACGAAGGGCTAGCGCTCGAAACGTCAGCTTTTTGAATATTTTTACGGTGGTCAATTTACCTTATCGACTCAGTCGATAAAACTAAATTCTCGTGTTTCATTCCCCCACCGACGCAGCACCACAGTTTCTCTAGAAACTAACCCCATTCATAAAGCTAGTGTTAGTTGTGTTGTGCAACCCAAAGAGCCAGTTATTGACTTCACGAGGTTCAGCAAGTACGGTCGCTTGTTAAGAACTGTTGCCTGGATCAGAAGGTTCATTTGCAACTCAAAGCTGAAGGAGGAGGAAATATTGGTCAGCCCTTTAACTGGATTTGAGATACAAGAGGCAGAGAAATGGTTGATAACCCATGTACAAGAAGCAAGTTTTCCTAAAGAAATTCCATTGGTTAAACGCCAAAGTCCCTTGAACAACAGCAAGCTAGCAAATTTAAACCCATTTCTGTGTCCTACTAGTGATTTGCTTTTCGTTGGAATTCATTATCTTGCCTTCTAATTATCCTGTTGTGAAGCTCTTGATTAATGATGTTCATTGCCGTGAACTCCATGCTGGTGTTGAGCACACTTTACCAGTCCTGCGACAGAAATTTTGGCTAGTCAAAGGAAGATCGACGGTCCGTCAGACATTAACGAACTGCTTACTTTGTCGCATTACCAAACAAAGCCGTTTTCGCAGCGGATAGCACCACCTCCTGAAGATAGAATCAAACCTCCCCCACCATTCACCAATGTGGGTCTGGATTTTGCTGGTCCTTTGTATTTGAAAGACAGTGGTGACAAGGCCTACATTTGTTTATTTACTTGTGCAGTTACCCGTGCGGTACACTTAGAGTTGGTGAGCAACATGACAGTTGAACGATTTCTCCTTGCCTTACGACGCATGGTTGCAAGAAGAGGAATGTGCAGCATTATTTGGTCAGATAATGCAAAAACATTCAAAGCTACTAACAAAGAGCAACAGCAATGCTGGAAAGTACTAGAAGCTGTAAATAAATATGTATCCTGCGCAGCGTACGCGGTAATTGTAGTTACGTGAAAAAGTATTAATTTTAACGCTGTAAAAAGTGTTAAAAATGAAACTAGACGTTTCGGCAATGCTGCCTTCATCAGTAGTAAAAATGTGTTCGTTGCTAACGGGTGCGAAAATTCAAAACATTTAAATTCACGCGTGCCGAAGAAAAGCGCGCAAGGCTAACATACGAGTTAATTATGAAAAGCCAAAGTCTTGGTTCAAACCACTCGGCGCCAAAGTCTTGTAATTGACAATGAACCGCATTTCTTCGCGTCTTCTCCTGGTCTAGTCACCTAGATTCGCTTTAATCGCCGCTACCATCATGTCGCTGAGGTTGTGGTTTGGTCTCGTAAAATGTTCAGGCACTGGCAGCGCAACTTTATTTTTGATCACATCCAATCGGTGTTCACGGAAGCGGTCTCCAAGACGACGGCCCGTCTCTCCAATGTAGACAATTGCAGGGCATTTACGGCATAAAATGCAGTAGACCAGTTGGCTTGTGATGCACGTATAATGTCCCGAGATCTTGATGACGCACGCGTCCAAGCGGAAGCAAAACGAAGAGACGATCTACTTGACATCACTCCGGGAAATGACACTGCCTCGACCGCCCACCTCTGGTCATCACATACCACCCCAAAAACGTCGACGTTTGTAACATCCTTCTGCGAAACTATTCCATCTTACGCGATGACAACACCACGAGTGTTATTTTCAACAAGCCGCCGCTAAAAGCTTTCCGACGCGCAAAGAATCTAAAAGATTTGCTAGTCCATAGCAGTTTGCCGTCAGATCTCCAACGTCAGGCGGGTACGTTTCCATGAAACCGACGTGATTGCCGTACCTGTCCTTTCGTCAATTCCAGTGACAGTATTAGAACTACAAATGGACACATCAACATCTCGGGACATTATACGTGCATCACAAGCCAATTGGCTGAACATTTTATGAGACCAAACCACAACCTCAGCGACATGATGGTAGTGGCGATTAAAGCGAATCTAGGTGACCAGATCAGGGAAGACGCGAAGAAATGCGGTTCATTTTCAATCACAAGACTTTGGCGCCGAGTGGTTTGAACCAAGACTTTGGCTTTTCATAATTAACTCGTATGCTAGCCTTGCGCGCGCTTTTCATCACATGCACCCGTTAGCAACGAACACATTTTTACTACTGATGAAGGCAGCATTGCCGAAACGTCTAGTTTCATTTTTAACAATTTTTGCAGCGTTAGACTTAACACTTTTTCACGTAGTACTATAGAAGCTGACCAAACTCAGGTCGCATTGTCAGAAAAAAAGACTCATTGGAAGTTCATTGTGGAAAGAGCCCCATGGTAGGGTGGCTTTTACGAGCGACTTGTAAAGAGTGTTAAGACACCTCTGAAGAAAGTCTTCGTCAAAGCAATGTTGAATGCCGAACAGCTAACTACCATTTTGGCTGAAATTCAGGCGCAGCTGAACAGTCGTCCTCTTGGTGCAGACCCTGGTGATTACAGTGTTATTACCCTGCAAAGATTCTTATTGGAAGAAATCTCCAGGCATTTCCAACTAAAGATACCCGTGTTTCAGAACACACGTCTAGAGCCATCACCAAACGTTTTGAGTATCATCAGAGACTTGTGAATGGATTTTGGGGGCGTTGGCATGCCGAGTATCTGAAGTCTCTGACACCCCTCACGAAATGGTATAAAGTTGGTCGTGAAATCCATAAAGGGGACTTGGTCCTTGTGAGTGAGGATCACGTAGCTCGGGGTCAGTGGTCCCGTGCACGCGTGGAAGCCATCCATCCAGTTCGCGATGGTCTTATCCGGTCCGTTTCCTTACGAACCACATCTGGAAGTCTTACCCGTCGTCCAGTGCAGCAGCTACACCAGATTGAAGCCTGCGATGCTGATCTAGCTGCTGAACTTGATTGCACTTGACTTGATGGAAACATGTTGAACAATTTGTCTTTCAACTTTTATTAACTTTGACACGTTCATGTATTGACGCACTTCCTGCATCGGGCGGGAGGATGTTCCAAACTTAAAGTTCCTGTTCCTGTTTGTAGAATAATTAAGATGTTTTTTGGACGCTGAACACTGGGTCCTAGTCAAAGTTTGCAGGGTCTTGGAACCCCCCGAATACTGTTTACCATGTGCTTTTGAATCGATCGTTCGAAGAAATGTGTTGTGTTTCGTTGTTGATACATCAAGTAAATTTCGTTCATATTGGACAATAAACCGCTCACAGACAGTCCGTATTGACGGGTATCCGTATTAAGCGGATAAATGTTAAACAAATTAAATGGGCTTTCGGCCCAAACCAAAACAACTGTCCGTAATAACGGAGTGTCCATATTAAGCGGGTATCCGTGAAACGGGGTTCGACTGTAATAATTCTTGATGAAAAAACAGAGGAAATCACTACCGTGAAGGAGGTATGGATGTGTGATACCAATTTTGATAACCATAAAGGATTCCAAATAGCGAAATCGGTTAAAAAAACGAGGCGCATCAACTCGCTTCTCGGTGTTTGGAAGGCTCCGGCCAAAATAAAACAGCATTTGTAATTAAAGAAAAGTTAAAAATACATATGTAAACAACGGAATATCAGAAATTATGTATTACAGGCCGAAAAATCCGATGCGCCAGTAACTTCTGTTACGAAGATATCCCGTGAACAGTCTCCTTTTAGGGGATATTGGGTTAAAAGAATTCGGCGAGGCAAATTTCCTTTTCGTAAACAGTCGCTGCCATTATAGACACTTACAAAATTTTTCACCAATTATCGAAACTTTTTTTTTCTATCAGAAAAAGAAAAATGCAATTAATAACCTAGAATTGAATTCGGAACCTTTGCATGCTAAAATCCCTCCTTCACCATTAGACCACCGAGTTGATCCGGTAAACCTTATAATTATAAAAGGTGCTTATTGACGATAGCCACCATGTTGGTTTTTATATTACAGTCGAACCTCCCGTAAGCGGACACCCTCGGGACCAAGGGTAAGTGTCCGCTTACGAGCTTTCTGAACAGAAACGATGATGATAGCTTAACTTAGTTGAAAGGTCGGAAACACAAGAAAAATTAGAATTAAGATTGACAGGGCTATTTTTCAATTTTAGCAATTCTCGAAATCAGTATTACGCGACCTGCACTGCCACAGTACATTTAGACTTCACGAAATCTCACAAAAACAACCTTTGTCGTCAGTGACTTTTTACGTTTTTGAGTGATTTTGTGCATATAAACGATCCATAGGATTTCGTGACTCCATATTTGAGGTTACCATGGAAAGTGTTGCTGTTCTAAAACACTGAAGGCTCGAGTTTTCTAGAAACGTCATTCTGACGTAGTGTTTTTGCTTCGCTGAGCTATAATAACGGCTCAAATATGGTTTGTATGCGATTTTTGATACGTTCACAGCCATTTTTCGTCTTTAGTAGCTGCCTGATGAGCATCATAAAGCGTGAAGGTAGTTCAGAGTCCACTTTCTCAATGAAGCGAGTTAGGTGTTGTACTTCGTTATCGAATTTGGCTCGTTGCTCGTTGAACTGGAAAAATGGTCGCCACGAAACGAAGTAGCCTTGGGACTCAATTCTGGAGGAATTTCTTGACCTACCACGGCATATTTTGGAAGTTGCGACCACTGAAGAACACAACAAGTGCGAAATTTCGGTGGTAGGTCGGAGTGGCTGTGGACTTAGTATAAATATGAAATATGTGGGGGACGGAACGAAACCTGTCATAAATTCTCGCTATTTGCCAGCTTGCAGTGCGGTCGTGATGTTGAAAATCGAGGCAAGGCCAGGATGCACTAGAACGAGAGGCTGTAGCTCGACCCGGGCAACGAATAAGAGCATAAAAAGTCACTTCTAAGGTAGGACTAGGACTGAATTTTGTTGTGAATATTGACTTTTGGGTTTGCAACGATGATTTCAATAAAAAAAAATGAAGGCAAAAACGTGATTTTTGTTGTTTTTCTATGCATTAAAAACGGTCATTTTTGTTCTTCTCCAAATTCAAACGCTGATATTTTGCGAAAATCGCTGACTTTTTTGTGTTTATTGGGTGTCTCAATTTGAAGGACTTTCTATACTAGTCAATGCTCACAACTTCAATGTTCTCGCGATTGAGAAAGTTGCAAGTTTTAAAGCAGTGGAGTCTTACCGGTCTTCTAGGACCGATTTTGGCCGAGGACTGATCATGACGTCAATGAGTTAAAATAGATAACAAAATCTTATTTTTAAAACATTTTATTCAAATATCCGTTAGTTTATGATTAAAAGCAAAAAAGCGTACCAATACATTAGCGCATCGAGGAGATGTCTGGCTGAGCACATGGCGAAATTCAAGATGTCAAGCGCAATATCCGACTGAATTCACGCGAAATCACGCGAAAAGCAACAAAAACTTTGGACTTGTTCTTCGTGCAATTTAATTTCAACCCGTGAGGTATGTTTGAGTCTTTGACGTCACTTTCTCCCATTCGCAACCAAGCCTTGGAACAAAGTTGATTCATGGCGGCGGTAAATTCTCGGAAATAAATGTTAAAATAAAATGACTTCTGATGTTCGTAATGGATTGAAATTCGTCAAGATGAGTAAGAAAGTCTAATAGTACACGAAAATGTAAAAAAATGAAAATCAAAAATTTGATCATAGGAGCACTTTAAGTTATCGTCAATGAGAACTCCCAGTAGATTGTGGAGTCTACTTCGTGCGGTGATGGTGTTTATAGTATTGTCGCCCTCCTTACCGCATATAACTCCGTTATTCAGTGTTCATTTTAGGATTTTAAACCTTCAGACATAAAGTCATTTGGAGCGATAAATTGTCCTGTCGTTACATCTAATTCCCTCGGACTAGAAAGTCGTTTGGAGAGATTATTGACTTTCCGGTAAGCAACAACCGGAGCGCTAGGAAATGAGCGAGGCCCCGTGATGGGGTTTCCTTTTAGGGTTGGGTGGTACCAGCTGTAGGTTTGTAAGAATCAGTTAAGGAGATTCAGGATGGTTGGCTGGCCGTTTTTTATTTCTGCATGAATGGCCGTGTGTGGCCATTATGTTCTTGAAAGAACTTTATTAGCAAAACCGGTTTCGGAAACTTAAAGTGCACATGAAATGAAATTTTCACTACCATTTTTTTTTAGATAATCTGAAAATAGGTATTTTAAAAATTATTTTGATGGGTAAATAATGGCGGGAACATATTTTATAAAGCGACGCAAGTTGGGCATATTAGACAAGGACCTGGGTTCTAATGACGTCATTGGTGTGTAAATAACTGAGCGCGTCACTTGTTTTACAGTTTTGGCAACTTGTGGAAGGATTCTTTCGATTAAATATGTTTGAAAGCGACGCGTATTTTTTGTGATCGAACACACAAATGACGTCACAAATCCATTGTTTGTACCTTTTTGACCGCGCTCAAAATGGCCGTTTTTATACTAGAGACGCATTATCCGTCTGGACGAACTTGGGCAAACATTTGTAGTTCGTCTGGTTATTCGTCTCTAGTATAAAGACGGGCACAAGACGCATTATCCGTCTAGACGAACTATCTTTCTTAGTGCGTCGTTCAAGACGCATTTGGAAAGATAGTTCGTCTAGACGGATAGTGCGTCTTGTGCCCGTCTTTATACTAGAGACGCATAACCAGACGAACTACAAATGTTTGCCCAAGTTCGTCCAGACGGATAGTGCGTCTCTAGTTGTTCGTCCCGTCTTTACACTAGACGCATAACATAACAGACGCATTATTCGTCTGGACGGATAATGCGTCTCTAGTATAAAAACGGCCAATGTCGCAAATTTCAGGCTCCGGCGGGAGTTTTCAAACCGCTAAAAATAGTGGATAATCTTCGGGCAAAAGAGAAAGACAAAACAACATAAAACCCTAAAAAAACGGTGGTGAAATTTCATTTCATGTGCACTTTGAGTGGTTTCCTTCGTCAGTTGCGTTCAGTGCTCATTGAGTGAGAGCAGGTCAGTTGTTCTTTTTGGTTGCAGAATGGCTGTTTATATAGCCGTATAGTAGTGTTTGCGTCATAGTGATTGTTTCTGGCCGGAAACAAATTACACGCTTGGCCGTATGCAAATTCGGTTCACATTGAAGTTGCTTCAGAAACTAAGGTGCCACTGTTACATGACGGGCGTAACCCTAAACAAAACGACCGATGAGAAGCAGTTGCACTTATGGCAATATTAAGTCTAATACACAATAAAGGATTAGAACGGGTTACTTCAATAAGTCGTAAGACTCGCATGACCATCTAGCGCTTGTCGCAGAGAAGGATTGTGATCACAGATAACATAATAGTGGAGTCTATTTTGTGCGGTGGCGGTATAGTTTTGACTCGCTCGAAGTCGTACAGAATGTCGTCAAGGTGTTCTTTGCTGTACAAAATGGCTAATGAAGACTATTTGAGTACTAATTTCTTCTAAAATGGACTTGAGAGTCTCACAATCAACACACCTCGTGCTGTGCGAGTGGCAGCATTTTTCTTCGAAATCTGGGTAATGCTCGTCGGTGAGGGCGAACTTGCAACAGTGATCCGAGCACGTGGATTCATCGTCTTTGCAGTGAACACGATAATTAGTTTTCAGGTAACGTTTAGCTTCCTTTAGTCTACCCTTTGCATCAATGCACCACTCCTTGCACACCCCGACTTTTTCCAGTTCTTCCACGATTTTTTCCACTGTTTGCAAACCTGAAGCACCGTCCGCGGCGGTGTTATCAAATCCTTGAAGGGACTTTCTTTGTGAAGCTTCTCTCACTTCGGTAATCTTAAATAAAGTTGAGAGGCTCAGTGGCTAAAAATCTTCCTCCTTGCAGAACAACAAATACTGACTAATCATCGTAGATCTCGTAACAGTGCGTACCACAATTGGCATTTAGATTGCTTCAGTCCACTATCAAGTTTTAGAAGCCTGTTGCCATAAGCAACATCCTGATAAAAGTACGGGCGATCAATAAACTGAACGAAATGCTCCACTTTCGCCATGTCAAGTCGCTGGCGACTATGGGAGATATGGACTATGGGAGCACCTGGACCATGCATTCTTGCGTGAACCCTGGTACGTTTTATTTGCCAAGATGAAAGTTTTTCGTACGGCTCATGGATTTTCTTTAGTGCGTCATTTTTGGAGTCTGCACTCTTATATGCATGCAATAGAATTTCAAGATCATCAGAAATTGGATATTCAACTTCCGATTTCGCAGTTACGGCAGCAAAAAGTTTATCGGCATCCCCTGGGGCGATTACTTTACAAACAAGCATACAGTCGTCCCTACCCTTCTCAACATACAGGGCTTTTTCTTTTTCACTGCTCCTGTCCCAGGAAGTCTTGAGCTGGGATATTAGTGGTGTGTGTGTGTTTCCCCTGGAATCTGGAATTTGGTTTGCAATGCCGTGCATTGCCGTGTTGTAAACAATTAGAAAATCTCCAGATGACGTCTCAGGAGAATACATACTCGAACGCCATTCCTGGAGTCCACAATGAGCCTGGATTAGAAGGCAATGGTGGTTGCCTCGAGTGAGTTGTTGACGCTGCCTCTTCAATACCAAATATAGCCTTTTGTTAAGCGGACCTTAAAATCGATATGAAACCTCCCATTACTGAATGAAATTGAGCATGATTGCGCAAATTATCAGGGGCCAGGGTTGTGTTATGCGAAAACCGAACCCAATTGTTTTACACATTTAAAACCGATCACATTTTATTCAACACTCCGCGTTAAAGTTTGAAACCCTTTCGGTAGTTTCTTTTTTCGCGGATTACGGAATTTTTAATTTTTCCCGCTACCGCTATTGAAGCAGGCGGCGCGTGGCACACGCGCATAACGTTACTTCTACATACATAAATATCATTGTATAATGTGTATGACGGGAAATTATTCCTTAACGGTGCTTTCTGACAGACACGCCCACACCTTCCCAAATACCTCCTCTAAGATGTAAATAATGACGCACTCATAATTTAATTAAAGTAACAGCACGAAAATCGATTAAAAGCAAAAAAGAAAGAAACTAAAGAAAGAAATGCCTTTAACTGCTACTTTTTTTGCATGTAAGTGCATATAAATCACGGCCGTTTTGGTTCTGAGGCAAAATATCATCAAGGAACTTACGTATTCCCATTGCCGCGATCTTCCCAAACAAGGTGTTTATTTCTTTAGCCCTTCAAACGTTTATCACCTCTCTTCCGGAGATTGCCTTTGCTACTCCACTTTGCCCAGGATACTGGCATATTCCAGGTGGACGCAGGAGCTTAACCCTATTCAGTCTGGGCTTTTTTTGAGTTCCTGAGCCTGAGCACATTGTGCCCCCCCCCCCCCCCCCCTTCGTAACTTTAAGAACATTAAGGCTATGACAATGAAACCTAGAGGATACATAGTACGTCCACAACTGTCTCCTTTGCGGTCCGCACAATGGAACGATGACGTCATATGACGTAGTTATTAGGTAATTAGTTATACGGCCGCCATCTTGGATCCGCCATCTTGGATTTCTGAAATTTTTTAAAACCTCTTGAAAACCGTCCAAATTGACGCAAAATTAATCAAAACCAATAAATAAACGCTAAATGACGTAAAAATCCAAAAGTTATACCAATAAACGTTGTTTTTCTTCATTCAAAGGTATAAATATGCAAATTTCATAAAACATGGCTGTCAAAATCTTGTTGCCATGGAAACATCAAGTCACGTGACCAAAAAATTGTCATATGAAATTGTTGCCAGGTAAATTTTAGGAAAAGTCACAAAGTTTGATGGTGTTTGAATACATATTAAAGAAGATATGAATGTTGAAAGTTAGCGCGGGCACTTTGTGCCCCCCCCCCCCCCCCCAGGCCGAATAGGGTTAATAAGCTCCTGGTGGACGCCAAAATTTCCCGAGACTTTGCCGATGTTTAGGGCATATTTGCATCCTTTGGATTTGGTTTTCTTTAAGATCGAGATATCGTCATTGCACTTAGCTAGAGAAACAAAGTCGTTTGTTCTTCTACTTGGACCACACTGTCCATTCACAAGTGAATAGAAAGCGCAAATTTCCGACATAATGTTAATCGTCAATTAAATCAAGGGAAAACAACAAAACATAAGATGTCACGTTAGCATTCATTCGTTAACGTCAGCGGTCGACACAAGTTGTATCGTATTTTTTAAAGTGGTAGAAGTGAAACTTAAATCCGTATTTTCTGCCTTTTTGCAGTCCTTTATAGGTTTTATAGGTTTCTCAGAGATTAGGCCATCATCATCGATCAGGACATGAGGCCAGATAACAGAATAATGAACTTCTAATCTGTTAATTAATGCAACAGCAAACTGACGTTCGAAAGTATCGTACTCAAAAGTATTTCTTACTCATCCAGATTAATATGTATTTCATTTATATAAAAAAAAGGAATTGGTATCTTGTCTTCATGTAGTCAACACCAATAATTCACCAACATTTCAACATTTTGGCAAATATCAGTAGTCCTGTATCCGAAACTTGTTGTGCAGTGTCACGTGACAGTAAACTGGTCGTTCAGCAGTTATCCGTTGTTGGATTTTCAAAGACGGCGTCATGATTAATTATTGCAGAAATAACTGAGGTTAGATTGAGCTATAACTATTTATAAACTGTAAAATGTTTTGTTTTGAATGTGCTTTGGGTTATATATCCTTTTAATTTCAAGGTAGGGAAATTTAGAGGGTTTTGAATTTGCCGAGTCAGATTCAGTCTGATTTAAAATATTATGTGATTTTTGTGAATTTTGCCACAATTTTTAAATAAACATGCGATGAGTGCCGACAAGTTTTATTGCAGTTATTTTGAGACCAGTCCTTGATCTAATTACCATGTAGCGAATGGGCTGTCGGATAGGTTACACTTTTGAGAAATCATAATTTTGGTAGAAGCGCCTTGAAAATAGCGCTCTAGGTGGGTCGGTGTACGAAAAAAATCATAAATAAATACACACAAAGCAGAACAAGTTAGTTTTACACTGAGAATAGCACTTATGATTGACTTAAGTTAAATTTTCAGTGTTCTCTGACATCTCCAGTTTGGGGCTAAACTCGGTGTCGCGGACGAAGGATGTCCTTGCCCCGAGGTCGCTTTGGAATTATTGTCTAAAAATGAGAATAAAAATAAACTAGGCTAAACAAATGTGATTTTTGTACTTTACTTATAATGCTTAAGAGCGGCTGTCTGTAAATATCGAGAACTCGCCGTCAAAACTGAATTTTCGGATTTTTTCATATTTGGTCAGGAGAAACCCTTTGGTGACCTATTTACGAAAATTACATTCAAACTTTCCAAGACTTTTCGTTTTCCAGAAATCCGCCAAAAACTAAAATGCCGTGTTCAGGTCGCAGTCGCCATTATATTTAGCCGAGATTTGCTGCATATTTAAATCGCTCGGGAAGAAAGACGCCTTAACGTATGGAAACGATTCTTTGCAGTTAAGTAGAGTAACCCTTTGAGAGCATAGTGATGTAAAAATATTGGAAGAAGATACATTTTTACATGTCTTTTTGCAAGCCCGAACATTCCTACTTTCAGCACTTTGGTAAACACTTGAAAATAAGGAAACTTCTCTGGCATAAATCTTGTCCTGGTACATCGAATTTTACAATGAAAGTTATACTAGCAGAAAGCTATGTAATTGTACTGCAATATATCGAAAATTTAGCTTGGGTAATTGAAAAGTCACCCGTTGAGAGAAGTAAACGCACAGGCAATTTTTATGAATTTTCTTCAAAAGTTAAGACAGCGAGTCACGCAAGCACAAGTAAACACATTTCAAATAAATTTAGCTTATTATGTATACCCTTTTCTTGCTGTGTGGCAAACAAAATCTAGTGTTCGAATGAGCTTTTGTCGCTCTATATCCTGATAAAAATTAATTCTTGAGTAGGTGATAACTGATCGCTGACGAAAAGGTCGTGTCGTATTGACCTTTTTCTCTTTGAGCCGATGTCAACAACATGAAATGATTGAAACTATCTCAAGCGAAATGTGTTGCCCAAAGTACATCTTAAACATAGTAGCTTCCTTATTACAGGCGATAATTTCATAGATTTTAAAATTTAAAGTCACTTTTGGTAAGTGAAGTTGTTCAAAGCAACCAAATTTCTTAGCCACTGTGTCAACAACATGCCGGCTGTTTGATTAGGTTTCTGAGTTACAACAGTAACTATCCTCTACACGGCATACCAGATATTTTGGAATCAACTGTTCTTTCCTTTTTCTGCTGTACTATGAGCATCTCGAAAAACAAGGTACGTTACAGAAAAAAGAGCTATACGTTGGGAAAAAAGAGGGAGAAAACATACAAAATTTAATTCTTGTTCGTTTTCCCTCTTTTGACCACTTAATCTTTATAACTCGAGGAGAGTACTATTATCATTTTTTTGATCGTGCCTTTTTTCGAGACCCTACTGGCCCCAGGTATCAGATGGTCCCTTTATTAAAACAAGCTAACTGTTTTTTGCAAAAGACCACCGTTAACGAAATACAGGCACCCTATCCTATAAAATAGCGAAACGGTTTGACAAAATAGGAAGGCTGATTCACGGTAGGAGAACAATATTTGTAACAAATATACTTTCCCTACCGTGAATCAGCCTTGCTTTTTTTATCAACAGTAGTCCCTTTTGATATGGTCCATCCCTTAGCTAACGCCAATACCCCATAATCTGAAATGAGACATTTTCCCTCCTCTCTCTCTCTTCTACTTTTGGGAAATTAAATTGTCGATAAAGCAATTTCAGTATTGATAAAACTGATTGCGGCTGACATAGAAGAAGTCTTTTTTCAAGAAGAGCGAGGAGGGTTAGAGATAGCACTGTCGACTTAACGGAAAAACCCAGGCCAGTTATTTAGCAAGTGGGAACCTCTGAATTTGGGCAAGGCATGACTCAACTGGGGCCTGGCTTTGATCCCACTGTCTGATCCCATTTTAGACTAGGAGAGGTCGAGCGGGCTATTATATATGCGCGAAACAAAATCGCCTCCCACGTCGCATCTCGACTTGTTTGCGTGCTTGCATGATCGCCTGCTAACCCTGAGATAATTAAGGGACTACTCGCATTCTACCCCGTTGCCTGTGGCTACGTTCGTTTCTCCTCATCTTCAGGAAAGCATGGCTACCTTTTTTCCATCGTGCGTTATTTTCGGGATTCAACATCCCCCCCCCCCCCCCCCCCCCCACCTCTTCCTCCCACCCACCCGCCAACACTAGTACACCATCACCCCAGTTTCAGATGGTTCATTGTGGGGAAACCGTTGTTTAGACAGAAGGATAAATGCAAGGACACAGATGAGCCAAGAGAATGAAATGAAAGTGCTTAGTTTCTCTTGTCATGTGCTAATTTCAGAGATTCCCACTTTCTAAAACATAGGCACGCATTGCGTGCATGAGCTATTTTGAAAATTACCTAAATGATATGAAATGGTGAAAGTAACAAAACAGCGGAAGTTAACTCGCACAAATAACCGCTTGCAGATATACGTTTTTCAAATCCTCCGGCCCGCCCACTACCAAACAAAATACCGAGATAACCAACTGCGTCCCGTTTCTCGTTTCTCGGCTAGCTTTTTTTCACGGGATTTCCGGAGTTATTTTTTGACGAAACTACGGCCCCAGTGAAATGAGCAACTTGTTTCAGTAATGAGTGTATTAAATTAAATGTCAACCAGAAAAGTCCTGCACATAAATTTGATGCATCCAAATTGAAGGCTTATTATTTCCTGGAAATTTGTATCTAGTCTTTTTTTAAAGGTTTCTTTTATTTTTCACAAAAGACACGTGGAAAAGGTTCCTTTGGCCTGGAAGACGCAAACTAATTAAATTAAATTGTTTTCAACTCCAAACCACAAGCTAATTAAATTAGTGACACGAAAATTCTTTGAACCACCTGTTTCTGTAATGTCAACCAGAAAAGTCTTTCACAGAAACTAAACGCATGAAAAATGAATATAAGTAGTCTCCTAGTAAATTGGAACTAATATTATTTAAACAACTGTTTTTATTCTCCACAAAAAAGTCGTGCAAATAGAAACAGAACTAATTAGATTAAATTGTTTTCGACTCAAAACCACAAGCTAATTGAATTACTTACACGAACATTGTTGAGGTTAACATTTGGAACCAAACACCTTTTCCTGTAATGTCGACCAGCAGAAACTTAGCGCATCCAAAATGAATTTTGCTTGTTTCCTAGTAAATTGCAACTAATATTTTTTAAACAGGCGTTTTTTAACGCACCATATAAATTAATCATATTACGTTTTCTCGAAAACATGTTGAATTTCATCACGTACCAGTTTCTATAAGGACAAAGTTCAATATTTGCACGTGCACACAACGTGACTGCTCATACAAAATACAGTCGCTTCTCGCTTATAGTAATCGCTTGAGGCATACAATTAATAACCTACACATCAGTAGTATAGGAGTTGGGGGTACCAGAGCATTTTTGTAAAAAATACTCTGTTACCAAACCCAACTCATATCCTACTTTTCTCATTTAATGGAAATCTATATGTTTTCAGATTTCTGGTTTCCGGTTTTTGGTTTTCAGTTTTTTGAAATCTATATGTTTTCAATTTTTTTTTGAAATCTATATGTTTTTAATTTTCTGAATTTTATCAAATATTTCTATTTTGCGTTTTCACCTCATTAAAAAGCAATTATTGAGTCGGTATTACGCCATGATTTCAGTAGTTGTGTTTTTGACGGGGGGTATAAAAGCATGGTTACATTGCGTGACACAATTCTCGGAAACACAGGAAGTCTTTGATTCTTAGAAAAACAGGAAGTTGATGATGTCATGGGACTTTTCCTGCTGACTATATTCAAGGTCATATGATCGTCATAATTGGTTGTCTGGAAGTTTATGATTTAGTTTGATCTTAAAATGGCTGAGAGTGAAACTGTTTTATCTGATTTTGATCTTAATAGTCACCAAGAGGTAGCACAACCATGGACACATAACATAGACTGTGTTTGCGACACTTGTGAATTATAATGACCGACACAGCTGTGTCGTGACGTAATAAACCTTGAATATTGTTCCATTTTACCAACTGCAGCACTTGTGAATTATAATGACCGACACAACTGTGTCGTGACGTACTATGTAGTGACATAAAAAATAATATCTCATATAATAGTATAGAATGAATTGTAATTTGGAAATTCATGATGAATTTGAGAAAATTGGTGAGTTGATATGTCCCTTTTGTGATATGAAATTAGTAGAAGTTGATAGTAGTGCTAGATTGGTTGAGTTATGTTGTTGTGAACAAGATATAAATAGTATAGATGGTATGAGCGTCTGTCTAAATTGCGGTTCCGTCCATGGTTATGATTATGTTAAAGAGTACGTTGATTTTTATGAGAATATGTATAGAATAAGGACGAAGAGTGTGTATGTAAGAAAATATCATATCGAAAATACAATCAATAAATATAATAAAGAAATTCATTTGAGTTATCAAGACCGTAACAAAATATATATGATTTTTGGATTAATAAACAAGGTATTACCAGAAGTCAATAAGAACCGGAAACGGATGATTAGTGTAACCTATGTGTTAAGTAGATTATTTAATATTTTGGGATTGCCTTATGATAAAAAAAAACAACAACTTCTAAGAAGACATTAAAATTTTATGAACAATGGTGGGATGATGTTTATAAATTAATAAAGAATGATGTCAGCAAAATTGTCAACAAGTGACTTGATGTGTGATTCTCAGAAAAACAGGAAGTCATACGTCATGTGAAGGGTTTTTCCCTTTGAATGAATTATAAAATAAAATTTACTTTTAAGGTTTATTCAAATTTTTTATCATATTTTTTCTCGAATTTATCGGCAAGAGGACAAATATCGATGATTATTTCGTCTAACTGTCTCATTTCATTGATGAATATATTGTGGTTGAATTGATTTCCTCTAAGACAAGACCGTAAAAAAACTAATACTTTTTCATATGTCGTATAAGCAAATTCAGACATTTCGATTTTCTTTTTATAATTCTTGATTTCACTTACTGTTTTTAGCACTAAACCAGCTCCAGAAATAGAAGCTAGTATAGCAGGATTTAATGTGATACTACCAGCTACAGTACCAATAACTATTAAGCCTGTTGAAGTTACATTAATAGCTAAATTCAATCTCTTAAAATATTTGAAAGCCTTCATATAACACCAAAATCTTTTGTGGTAGAATCGGTATAATGCTTTGATTTCAGATAATTTTTCTTGGCTGATATATCTGTCAATATGATTAAAATTGAATATTTCTGTTTTCGTCATTTTATATTATATATTTGGATAATAATTATATTTTAGGATTTGAAATAAGACAATATAATACACCACTTATTTGACCCATTATTGGAGATCTTTTTAATTTCTTCGGCATTGAAAGGAAGCAATATGTGTATCCAGGCCCCATTTCATAGTCATTATAAAATCTTCCAAATGCATCATGAAAAATAGCATGTTTAATTAAAAATTGGTAATTGGTATTTAGAGTACAAGAACCTGGTCCTATTAATCCAATGTTATCCAATGTGTTTTTCTAATATTTGGTTCATTGATATTGGCTCATTCAAATAGTTTACATACAAAAATTGATATATTAAAGCCGATTTTAATATTTCATCTTTAGTATTAGGATGTAGGTTTTTTTGGGTTGTGAAAAATTTATTACAAAAATTAATTGCTTGCTCCAAATTCGGCATGTATATTTATTGATTATATTAAATATTTTTATATATAAAAATATGGTGTATGTTTTAGTTATTATATTAAAACTCTTCAAAAAGTGCACTGATATGGCAATTATAAGGTGCAAATGTAATATCATCATCTAATGATATCAATTTGATTTGTACGTCTGCATCTTCCCTGAAATTGATAACTGATGTTGATATATTGAAAGTGTATAAAATTTTATTTGATGTTTTTTCCCAATTCTGCGGAGCGAACGAAGTGTTATGAATTAATATAAACATTTGTTTGTATCCTTCAGTTGGTTTATCGTCCAATATCATCAACCATAATTTTACTAATTTCAAATTAATTAATGCAATAAATGATGATGAACCGTTGAATATGATATTATTACTGTTCTTATTTTTCGTATAATTTCCTGAAAATATGAATTTATTTTTCGGTTTTGGTAAACCAATTAGTTTTCTACCATTCATATCCAAATCTGCTTCCATTTTCATAAGAACATTTTTAATAAAATACACATTGTCGTATATATCAGTACTGACATCATTCTGGTAGCCTTCTACACCATAAACAACTAGATGACCAGTAGCTGGATTAGCGATCGTTCGGCCATGGAGATCGATGAACAAATAATTTGGAGGTACTTGAGTCCATCTATGTATTTGAACGATTGTCCTTGAATAATTTTGGAACAGCTTCGTTGTTTGTTTTTGAATATTCATCGTACTCGCTTGAGCTGTGACACTGATTGCACTCATTTGTATCGGGTAGAATTCAATGACGAGCGTATAATAACCTATAGGTACCGGATGCAGATTAAAACTAATTCTTGATCGGTATAGGCCACTGTTGTCAACCTTTAGGGTGAACTCATAGGCTTTTTTATTCAGTTTATGTAGGGATTGTTGAAAATCAACGATTCCAGTTACAGTAATATTTGATTCGCTACTGCTTTCGTTAATATCAAGCATTAAATACCTGAATACATCCTCTTGTTGGTTTCCTGTAATATATGTACATGTATGACTGATTTTCTCCTCCAGATCTTGTTTTAACTTAACAACTCCAGTATTGTAATCCGATTTGTCGAGTTTTTTCGTTTGTATGTCGTTGATTGAGGCTTCATTTTGTGTTATTCTTAGGTTATTTCCGCTTGTTTTAGCGTCAACATATGTTTTGTCTGCTTTTAGATTAGTTAAATTATCCACATACCCTTTGTTCACTCCATGGTCTATAGCACTAGGATTAGGTATATTAAATATGATATTGTTATTCATATCAAGACCAGTTTCCATAGACAACATCTCTTTTCGAGATAAGAATATATTTTTGACATCATTATAAGATACAAGATTGGTATAACTTGCTGCTAAATCTGTATAAGTCTGTTGTTTTGACTTGACAACATTATAAAGTTCTTTCAAATCAATATTTGATGTAATATTTTGAGTATGTGGAATAGTATTTATTTTTGTATCAACGTATTCTTTAGTTGTCGAATCATTATTATTCGTAGGTGATTGTAAATTTATGATTTTCTTATTCTTCGCATCGTAATGTGAACCATCATAGTTCATAAAATGTGTCTTCCCATGGTAAAAAGGGAATGCATCATTATCCCCACTTGCTTGAACGTTCAATAATGCATGATAATTAGCATCTAAATGATCATTCAATACTATTCTTTCATTTTTCATATATGCATCGGTAATGTTTGCTTTGTTATTAACTTGATTTTTGAGAGTTATCATGTTGACTGCTGAAAGATCGTTATCTTTATCAGTTTCCATGTTCGTGATTAATTTTCGGTCCATATCGATTTCTCCAGGTAGAATTAATTTATGTCCCCGCAGATCCAAATCTCCAGTCATATGGGAGGATCCGTCAACCTGCAAAGAATCTGACCTCAGTTGAATCAGTTTGTTTTCCACACTTGTTTTAAGCACGTCAATCTGATGTTTTGTTATCACATCGTTATTGTCAACTCCTTCTGCAACATTTGTCAATCTTTTATCCTGTATATCATAATTCTGGTTTTTATCGAAAATAAAGCCGATTCCTGGAGGACCCTGCTTTCCTCTTCCCGAATTTCTACTAGTATCTGAATCTGCACCTTGTTCATTAAAAATACCCATTATATATTATTAACTTAGATATTTCCAAAAAAGTTTCTTTTAACTGATTTCATTGGCTTGTCAACATATAGGAACGAGTATGGTTTTTTAGTTGCTTTAAGATATTGGTCTTTGGTGACTCCAAGCTCTTGTGATATCAAATTTCTCTCTCTACTACTTGGAAAATCATAGATTGCAAAATGACTACAGTTCAATCGAATATCTCTTGGCGATTTATAAAATGATTGAGATAGATATATGACTGAGCAATTCTTATGTCGCCCTTGAATGAAATAATCAATGAGTGGCTTTTGATTTTTATCACAAATAAAATCGTCGAATATTATAATTTTCTGTAAGTCTGTATTTTGTATATCACTAACTGGTATGATATCATTGTTTTTACATACTAGGACATCATAACCAACCTGTTGACTGATTTCATTCATTTTTTCCATCATATGCCTGTATTTTTCTTGTTCGAGATTTTTACCATATAAATGGATCTGCGCCAGTAATGAGGGAAGGACAACCCGATACAGCGAACGTAACTCCAAACGGTTTATTAAACAACAGTAACAACAACTCGACAATATGGCGGCCGAGAACACGAGAGCGAGAGAGAGAGAGCATGATACGCATGCGCGGATAACATTGCCCGCTGGCGCAACCTCTTCTTTTTTTTTTTTTTTTTTTAACAAGAACTAAGTCTACAATGGCTGCGGCCAGCAAGCGAATAGTGATTTAGAAACAATAATTGTTAACAGTTCTATAATGAAAGCAATGTCTCTGAAATGAGTGTCCAGGTGAAAGAGTAACTAATTTCACAGTTCATAACAATCTTGCAAGGCACGCTAGTCCAGTATGTAATCCTGGAGATGCTTTGGGGGTCTGCAGGTTCGTTTAGGTTTGGGCTCTGAGGTAGCAGGGTCGGGAAAATCCGGTGTGAGGAGCGGAGGAGAGGTGGGAACTAGCGTTAAGACGGGGCTTGTATCATCTGAAGTGCCAACATCCGCGTGGTCAGATTGGCATGGGGAGGGAACTGACAGGTGCGGGCTGTGAGGGCGTAGGAGGTCCTGAGGAGCGGAGAGTAGCTGAAAAGGTAAGGATGGTTCAGAGGAATTGTCGCATGCGTCATCATCATGAGCAGGAGAAATTAACGGTTGAACCACAGTCGGGATGGAGGGTGGTACACTGTAGCACTCCGCTAGCTTGACTTTATAAGACGTAGCGCGCAGCTGGGAGCCAGAGAACTTCTTAATGAAACACCACTCTCCATCAATACTCACGATAATATACCGGTCGCGGGCCCTTGATTTATCTCGGTCTGCTTTCACGTATACAAGGTCTCCAACTTGTAGGGGGGTCATGGAGGGGGATGGGCCGTGGCCGCCTTTTGCTTGTTCACTGAACGGATGGTTGATTTGGCGATCCCTGTGCTTCTCCGTGATGTGTTTTAGGTCAGACAGAGAGATTTGTTCGTTGGAGAACTGATTACGTTGTGTCCAAAGCTCACGGGAAGAGAGACCTTGGTTGCGGAGTCGGGCGTTTAAACGAGCAGTGGCGACCGCGAGGCCTGTCTCGGTTACAGGGCCTCCACCTGGCTCTTGGCGTAAGAGTTCCTCTTCAAGCTCTTGTACTGCTTTTTCAGCGACAGGGTTTTTGTTAATGTTCTTGATGCGGCCGACTTCAATAGAAACGCCAAGGTGTTGTAAGGCATTCGTGTTTCTCAGTGAAACAAATCAGGGGCAGGATCAACGCGTATGACAGCCTGGGGACCATCTAAAGGGTGCAGGCCCACGACTAATCGGGTGAGGACGTTGCGAAGGGTATCGCTCTTTTCATCAGGGACTATGCACGACACAGTGTAGGAAGTTGTAGTTTCTCTCAAAAGTAGGATGAGTTGGCGACAGCGCCTGATGACATCAGCTGCAAATGATAAACCCACAACTTCAGGTGGATCATCTGACGACTGGCTGGCGAAGGCACCTGGGAACTTCTTGAGTGAGGCACAGGTGTGACAGGAATCAGACACGCGAGTGATAGCAGTGCTCATATCAAGAGCAAAAAAGTGACGTTGCACGACCATGAGGAGTTGGTGCTTAGAGGGATGGTCTAGTTTGACGTGAAGGGCAGTAAGTAGACCATCGAGTACGGGACGAGGGACAACGATCAACTCAGTGGGGGGCGTCAGCGGTTGAGAACGATGTACGACTAGCAGGCCATCTTTAGATACAGAGGTGACATTCAGGTAGCGCTTCACATCTCTGATGTTAGTCAGTTTCTTAGATGGTCTGGTGCCTTGTTTCAAGTGTGCGCAAACACGACGTAGATCGGGGCACTCGTTCTGGACGTTGAACCATGCAGATCTGCTAGTAAAAGGTAGGCGCTTGACGTTGTCTAAGATTTCTTGAACAGAGGTACCGCGTACAACTGAATACTCTGTTTCGTGTATGAAGGAGCAGATTTGACAATGGTGTTCGTTGCAGTCAGGAGCATTTCGGCTGGCAAAGTCAGATGGTAAATTGGCATTGCCGGCAAGGTGTTGGAGACTAACTTGATATCTGCTGACGGTAGTCAGGAAGGAGGTGACGCGTGGGCTTGCAGAGAATTCTCCTCTGTAAAGTTTGTTGATTGCCTGGACACAAGGCTGGCTATCAGTTAGGACACAGGCGCGGTGTTTGGACTGAATGATGAAAGGACTATAATGCTTAACGGCAGCTGCGATGCTCAGCGCTTCGACTTCACAGGGTAACCATGTAACTTGGTGCTTGCGTAACTTTGCGCTGTAGAAGCCCGCTAGGTGCAGATGGTCGTTGCGAGTAACGTACAAAGTAGCTCCAAGGCCACGCTTGGTAACCGAACCATCAGTCACGATCCAAAGTTGGTCGGGGGGACGGGGAAGAACGATAGACTTGTGTAGGTTAAGGGCTTCTTGAGCAGCGGTAAACTTCCGGCGGAGATGGTCGTCCCACTGAAGTACATCATGTGATTGGAGGCTGGATATTGACGACTCAAGTGGGTCTATGAGTAGAGAGCAGTGGGGTACAACACGGCTAAGAACCTTATAGGCGCCGATGAAGGAACGCAACCCTTTTACGGTTGTGGGGGGTGGGCAGTTGGTGAGTGTGGCGATGCGATGAGGGCTCGCCGAGAGTGTGCCCTGTGACCAGATCCAACCCAAGACTGTGGTGGATTTGGGACAGATGACGGTTTTGGCGGCAGACAATCTAAGATTGCAGCGGCTGAGAGCCTCGAGTATGCGTGACCAGTTAGAGATGAGCTCTTGTGGAGTGTCGCCTCCGCAGTAAAGATCATCGGCTAGTTTTGCTGCGAATCCTTCCTGAAGGAAGTCGCCGAGCACACGGCACATTAACTCTTCTAGCGAAGTCTCAGACCCAGGCATTCCCATGGCTGATCTGGTGTACACTCTGATGCCGCGAAACGGGGTTGCAACGCCACAATATTTCATTGAAGCCTTTGATAGTGGTATTTGGTAGAAGGCACGCGTGAGGTCAGACTTAATGATGTATTTCCATGGAGCAATGGTGCGAAGAGTAGAGTCAACGTCCGGCATCAGCGACGGTTGAGGTTTGGAGTACCGACCTACATCTGCAAAGGCCGTAACAAGACGAAATCCACCGGATGGTTTTTTGACAAGAAAGGATGGATTTAGGTATTCGACAGTGACTCCAACGTCCTCGGGACGGCGGAAGACTTCACAACGTTCTAGTTCATCGAACTTCTCTTGTAACTCGACAAGCTTGTCGCGGGAGTATTGGGGAACACGGCCCTTGCGTTGTGGGGGTTGTACAGGACCCATGTTGACGGTAGCTTCGATGGGGCCAGCAGCACCATTATAGCCTACGACTGTGGGGTTAAAGACATCATCGTAGGTCTGGAGTACTTGACGGAATTGGTTGCGAACGCTTTCGGGTACGATATGATCAGGGTCAACGGTAACTGCGTCTGAGAAAAAGCTGGGCTGAGGTGGGGTGTCTCTGTTGTTGAAGGGAGGTAACGGGGGTTCTACAGGAGCAAACGCTGAGTCTAAGGTGGTGGTGTGACGTACTTGGCAGAAGTGCTCATGTCGTCGGATTGTCCGTGGCTCATTGGTGTTGTTGACTATGCGAACTTTGTGGGCTACTGCTTCAACAATGTGAGGCTGAGGCCAGAGTTGCGCAACCTTGGACCACTGGTTGGATGGAGCGTCGGTGCGTGCCTCTATAGCCAAGGTACAGTCAGGGCCAAAGTCAGGGGGTACGTCCATTTCGAAGAATTCACCGGGAAACACAACGGTGGTAGGCGTTGACGAGCGCAGGAGGTAAGATTGGGTGCGGCGAACCGCGTGGGCCTGTGCGCTGATATTTGCATCCGCATTGTAAAGGATAACTTCGGAGCCTTGAATCAGAACTTGCCTTTTGGCAGGGCGAACAGATATGTCATTAGCGATCATGAACGGTGTTCCAGCCAAAATGTCGACGTCCAAATCTTCCACCACAAGGGCATCGAGTGTGAGGGTGAGATGAGCTCGTGAGAGGGTGAGGTGAGTTTCACCGACAACAGCGACTGGTGTGACTCCGTCTGCTTGTAGAGCCTGTTGAGATGATTTGACGATGGGAGCATCAATGGAACGAGCGACGGAAGCTTTTATCATGCTTGTTTCGGCGCCAGTGTCTAGAGTAAGCTTAAGCGGGTGCTGACGATAGAAGGCGTTAAAATGTGGAGATTGTTTTGTGCTCACACGGCGTGAAACGATCCTGGCTGAAGGGCAGGGTGGAGTCACTGTGTCCTCTGCCTGGAGCGGATGGAATAAATCGGGGTCTTCGGTTTCAACATCTTCGTAAAGAGAGCTTGTGAGACGTGCTTTAGTGAGAAATGCGCGATCATCGGCTGGCAGGTAGGTACATTTATTCAGGAAGTGGTAATCGTTGCGGCCGGCCTGCTTGCACAAGGGGCAGGACCTGACGGGGCGCTTAGTGACGAGCTGTGGGCGTGTATTGTAAGGAGCTCTCGTAGAAGGTCTGAATGTTGATGTAGATGCACGGAGGATCTTGGCATCGGCCGAGGTGCGGATTTCTTCGAGGAGCGAATCCAAAGCTTGGGAGATTTCCGGTTTAAGGGATGCGAGGGACCTCGACCTGAGCTCGGTGCCATAGCGTTGTTTTACAAGGTTTGGTAGCTCGTTGTGGACTAACCTTAGCCAAGTTAGTACGATTAGGTTTTCCAAAGTCGGTGACATTTCCTCGTCGGTGGTGGGTGTTTCGCCGTGATGTGAAATATGACCGTTTCCCAGTAATAGGTTGTCTTCGATAAATGACATCAGGCGTTGATACAAGTCTTCGGGGCGTTCATCTGGGTCAAGCTTTATGTTGTTGAAGTCCAGAAGGTGAGCGCCGGTTGATTGAAAACCGTAGTGAAGACGAATAGCTTACCAGATAGAATTCATAGAGGTCGAGTTCTTAACGATAGTGTTGCGAGAAATCACGGGGCAATAGTTTGCTATCTGACCTAGCATTAGCTCGAGGTGGGTGCACTTTTGTTGTGCAGTTCTGCGGGCAGATGCACGTACAGATTCACCGTCATCTTGAAAGCCGCGAGAGGGAGTAGCGGGCGATTTCTTCAGCCATGTCACGTTGTCAGCTAGGAAACATGCAAAATTGGTATCGAGCGAAAGAATGTACTGAAGGTTTTGTCGCCAAGCTTCGAAGGAAGTTATGGATTCGTGTTTGGTCAGGGACCATTGTTTCGGTGCTCTTGTGTTCATAATGGTGTTCCGTTGAAGTTAAGAATAAACGAAGTTTACTTAGCTTTGAGTCTTGGAGCCCGGAATGAACAGCTATAGAGTAAGCTGCTTCGCTGTCTCCTCGTGTGGAATTCGGGTGAAAATCCGCCACTATCCTGGCTTTCTCTTCGTTCGAGACGTGGATACGATGTACCGCTGCCACCACGCCAGTAATGAGGGAAGGACAACCCGATACAGCGAACGTAACTCCAAACGGTTTATTAAACAACAGTAACAACAACTCGACAATATGGCGGCCGAGAACACGAGAGCGAGAGAGAGAGAGCATGATACGCATGCGCGGATAACATTGCCCGCTGGCGCTGGTCATAGTAAACTAATGGCTGCATCAACATGTGATATAAGAGGTTTGTTTTACCCGAGCCTGAACCACCACAAATTAGCAACCTGAAATTCGATTTTGGCATATAACTATAAAGCTGTTTGAAATTTGTATTTTCATCTTCATTGAAGTCATAATTAGGTATATCCATTATACTATTATATTATATTAAAAGATAAGTTGAGATAAGTTAAGATAAGTTTAGATAAGTTTAGATAAGTTTAGATAAGATTTTGTATAACATATTAGTATATATGAATATTGCACGAATCGAAAGGCTATCAAAATCGAAAAGCAAAGCTGGTGATCTGACGAAGAGGGTCCGAGATGCTATCAAGACATATCAGCATGAAAAGCAGGATATACAGGTCGGGTTATCAGAAACATTCAAACCAATTGTAAAAGCTCAAGAAGAGACTAAACAAATAATCGATCAGAAACAAGATAAAATGCTTGAAAAATTACAGAAAAACCAAAAAGCACTAACATCAGGGCTTGAAGATATACTCATGTTACAGCATTTACCTGATGCACAACCACAGGAAACAACCAAACTACCAATTGGTTATAAACCAGCTATGATGGAATCCGAATTCAAGTCTGATCTTGACACTGGTTTTAACACAAATGAGATAAAAAAATTGATGGAATATGGTTTATATTCTCCAAGTGATGTATTAAAAGCTTCAATTAAAGGTGATCTTGATATTGATGAATATGATCAAAATATTGGGAAACAATTAAATAAGCTTGGTGGAAAAAAAGGTAGTTTGTCATCAAGTAAAAAATCAAAATCAAAAAACAAAGATAGCATTGATGAACTTACTACAGACATTAAACTACTTCAGAAATACAGAGATAGAATTGGAATCATCGCCGAGGGTAAGAAGACTATCAAAACAGGGTCAGGTTATACTCAACCAAAAAGAAATGCATACAAAATTACACCTGAGGGTAAATATGGTAATTTAACCATCGATATCCCTAAATTATATGGTCAGCTTAGATTAGTCGCCTACCAAAATAAGAAAAAGTATATGATGAAAAAGTTGATTTTGATACACTTGATCTTCTCACAAAAAGGTTTAACAGTAAAAAGAAATATAGTCCTTTATCAAAAATGGTATTTAACGAATTAAACAACATGAGTGAAATACCAATACATAAAACTTCCAATAAATTTAAAAAGATTGGAAATGGTGTTGTTTATTATAACAATCCGCATGATCTTATGAGTCGTCTAGAGCTGCTAGGGGGTTCAATAATGGCAGGAAATAATGGTGTCAAAGACGAATTTTCACAAATTGCACACACATTAAACAAACTGGGTACAATTACAAACGATCAGCTGATAAGTCTGTTAAAAGAATATGTAATCTAATAATATATAATGACAGAAAGAGCAATTCATATCTCATCTGTTAATAGAGTGAAAGTAGGAAGAAGTAAAGCTGAGGATTTTATCATTAAATTTGAGCCAATCTTAAAATTACGAGATGATATGATAAATGAAATAGCTGTAGATAGACTTACAATGACATATTCTTGGCACAATATCAATTCAGAATATCAAAACAATGTTATCAAATACAGCACTGATTCAGGTCAGTCGTGGGAAACAGTAACTTTTGTTGATGGTATGTATTCATACCATGATATTAACGATTATCTACATCAATATATGGATGAGAAAAACCATAAGACATCAGAAGGTAAATATTATATTAATATTCTTTTTGTGTTGTCATCTTATAAAGTAGTTATTGAAATTGATAATAATTATCAGTTAGATCTAAGAAACACTAAATTTGGAGAGTTAATCGGTTTTCAACAAAAACTAGTCTCACAAACTGAATATGGATCAATGCTGCCAAATATCACTAATTCAATAGATGTCTTAAACATAAACAGTGATGTTATATCAGACAGCATCGTTGATGGGCAGAACACGAATACTATCGCTGTCATTCCTACAGATAATCTAACGAGATCGTATCCATTTACTTTTGAACCTAAAAGACCATTATATTGCCCTGTTTCCTCAAATCATATAAGTCAAATGCGGTTTTATGTTAGTGACGCTTTAGGACGACCAATAAATCTGAATGGTATAGATTGGTTTCTAACCTTGATTATCAGATCAACACCTATTTAATCTAATGTAATAATATATAATCATGAGACAATGTGAATATAAGAGACGTTATAATCCAGAAATGGGTCGATATGTAAAATCACATATTTATGATGGTGACATCAAAACACAATATGGTGAAGGAATAACAGATGTTTTTAAATCAATTGGTAAAAAATTATTTGGACAAACAATGAAAAAAACATTAAAAACGGGGCTTCAGAAAGGTGCTGAGAAGGCTATTGAAAATGCAGCTACTAAAACTGGTGATTTTGCGGCAAAAAAAGCTGGAAATAAAATAATTGAGCTTTTGAGCAAAAAAGGAAACAAAATGAGAGCACCATTGATGACGCAACAAACTCCAACAGTTGAACAACCATTAACAGATTATGAGATTAATGAAAGAGTAAATCAACTACTTTCAGGTGGTAAACTTCGTAAGTTGAAATTTATCTAAACTAATAATATAATGAGTTTTAGAAATCCTAAATATATTGAAAGATATGAAGATGTAGTCTTTGACTTGGAAACAGCTCTGAATACAGTTGTTGGCAATAATGCTAGACAAAAAAAGGATGGATATCGTTTTGTTGCTGATAATTCCGGAGAGGTTACACCGTATGATTGGTACAATGCTCGAATTTCAATAGATTTTAAAGTGAATAAGACAGCTGATGGTGGTAATATCGCAGCTAATGATCATAACGGCATTGTCAATGGACCATCTTCATTCATAAAAAATTTGGATATTAAAGTGAACGGTAAGAAACTTTATGATTGTAATGAAAGTAATCACGTTGTGAATATTAAAAACCTCTTAGAGTACAGTCCAACATATGCTCAAAGTACAGCCAGCAATGAATTTTTTTATTTTGATACTAACAGAAGTGCAGAAGAAAGACCTGCTCAGGCTGCTTATAATAAAGGTTTTGGTGCCAGAAAAGCCCTTCTAGGTGTATCTTCTACAGTAAATACTGAAAATCCATTAAACAGGTATTCATTTTTTGAAAGTCTTGAGGATGAACTATTACCAAACACAAGGATTGAACTAAATTATGAAATTAAAAGTGACGGCAATTTGATTTGGCAGGCGGCAGATGACTGTAGAGTTATCATAACAAGAATGCAGTTGTTTATTCCTCGTATCACTTTTAATTCAGAAGGTCAATCATTGTATATGAGCCAATATCTGAAACCACATAAATGGACTTACCTACGTGAAAACGTGGAAAGGAGTAATTCTTCACAACAGCGAGCTGGTAATTTCAAAATCACAAGTGGTATAACAAGTCCTCGTCATGTTTTTGTTTTCATTATAAATGATGCATAGATAATCAAACGGTAAATCCATTTTTGTATAATACATTCAGTGTATCGACTGATCCTCGAACTCTTTTGAATTGTCATCTTGAGGTAGGGAATGGTAATGAATATCCTGAAATTCACTATACACCATCAGCAGATATTACACGAGTCTATAGAGATGTTTTGAAATATACTCATTCTAACAATGATTTCCAGGGAGGTACATTGCTTAATAGAAGTAATTTCAACACAATTTTTCCATTCTTGTATTTTGACTTGACTAAACAAAAAATGGATATCAAAGATGGAACCACAAAGCTTACTTTCAAATATGAACTGTCAGGAACAACTGCAACAGCTTATTCTGTTTATGCGGTTACATTGTATGAACAGGATATCGAACTTCAACAGAAAGATGGTAAACTGATACTCAGATCTTAAATTGACAAATATAATTCATTGATTAAATACGTTTTGTAAACCAAAAATTTATATAACGTATAATATATACAAGAATGACAACTTATTATTCTCACGGAGTTAGTCTGTCAGATGGACAAAGACAAAAATTAGCAAGAGCTTATCAAACTAATTCAGCCATTACTATCAGATTGAATAAAAATGAATTGACTGGAAATGATGAGCTAATGTTAACTAAAACACAATTGAATAAAATTAGAAAATCAATGAATAATGGTACCGGTTCTGATATAAGAATAAGTAAAACACAGATAAGAAAAGCTGTAAAGCATGGTGGAAGTCTATGGTCATCATTGTTTTCACTTGGAACTAAACTATTACCTTATGCAACAAAGGCAGTTACAAAAGCAGTTCCAGCTCTAGCAACAGGTGCCATAAGTGCATTAGGAAGCCTTGGAATGGATAAAATTTTTGGTAAAGGACAAACAGGTGGATTCATGATTCCTCAAAATAAAGTGAATCAATTGATTCAGTATAAAGATTGGTTGACTACACCACAAAAGAAGCAAATATTAGATGCTCTTCAGACTGGTGGTCAGGTAGTTATTAAACCAACAAAAACACAACAAGGAGGTATTCTCGGCTCGATTCTCGCTTCGATAGGTATACCTATTCTGCTTAATGCTCTGACTGGTAAAGGTCTTCAAGTTGATAGTCAGAGATCAAGAAGATCATTACCAGTTTATGTTCCTCCTCCACCAAAATCAAAAGGAGGATTGATTAATCCATATATGCTTCAACCACCCCCTTTTTTTGGAACATGGAAACAAATGAAAAATCCTATTGGTATGGGACTACCAACCAAAAAAAAACGCAAAGGGAAAAAAGGCAATGGACTTCTTCTTGGAAAAAACAGCCCTTTCAATTCAATCCCTATAATCGGAGCAATTCTTTAATTTTCATTAATAAACCATTATCAAACATAGATTTAATCAGTTGGATTAAGAAACTTAAGATTAAGCATTTCCGTGATATTTATTCAAGAGATAATTTACCAAAACAAATAAATAAAAAAGAATGTGGTATTATCAATCTGGACAGTCAAATAGGGGCTGGCACCCATTGGATATGCTATATAAACATCAACCAATTTTGTGAATACTTTGATAGTTTTGGTTTAATTATGCCAGAAGAGATTCAGCTTTATTTATCAACAAGTGAAAAACAAATAATATATTCAGGTGATGAAATACAAGAAAGAGATTCTGTTTTATGTGGTTATTGGTGTTTGTATTATCTGAATGAACGTCGAAAAGGTAAATCCATATTGAAAACCATACATAATCCATTGCTTAGTATGATAGATCAATATGTTAATCATCAATTCATAATCAATTATTTCAAAAATATCTAACTTATATATATAATGGTGAAAAGTTATTGTGTAAAACAGAAAAAGCAAACAGAATCTGTACCAGGTACTGAAAAATATGTTAAAACTAAAAATAATCGTCTTATGCTAAAATCTCAATGTAGCGAGTGTGGGGCTACTAAGACACGTTTTGTATCCAATAAAAAAAAATCAAACTAAATAGCCAGTCAGAGATGGCTGGCGGATTTTTAGATATAGAAGGTAGTCACAGTCTTGGTGAAATAGCAGCTAAAAGCGCTTTAAAAGGTTTGTATAATTTAGGTAGAATCGGAGCATCAAAGGCAATTAAATCTGATTTTGCAAAACGAAAGATTAAAGGTACTGTAAACAAATACCTTGATCAAGCGCTTGACAGTTTTACTGGTGATATAAGCCGAAAACTGGACCCTCTTCATGGTGGTGCTGTTGATATTCATAAGGCTATCGGTAAATTACCAAAACCCAAAGGCGGTTGGACATTACCCGGTCATAAATATACTGGGCCTTATAATGATTTAGAGAGTCAAGTGAAATATGACCCAACAACTGGCCAAATATTAGAAATATATGACCAACCTACAGGAAGAACGGATGCCATTGCCATGCAGCACGATGTTGATTATAGTGTTTGTAAAGACGACAGAAAGTGCAAGAATAGAGCAGACAGAAAAATGGTCAAAGCTTTAGATGAAGTACCATATGATGAGAGACAATGGGGTCATTGGTTGGCTAGAAACACGATTGATATAAAACAGAAATTAGGCCTTGGTGTTAAACAAAAAAGGAAGCCAAAAAACGGAAAGCGGCGTTGAGTAAAAATGATTGGGCTCAACAATTAGCCGATGAATTACATAAGCCAATCAAACGAAAATTTAAAACAAGAAGAGTTATTGTTAATGGAATAGATGATATTTGGAGCGCTGACCTTGTAGAAATGCAGAAGTTTTCAAAATGGAATAAAGGATATAGATATTTATTAAATATCATTGATGTGTTTTCGAAATTTGCTTGGAGCATTCCTATTAAAAATAAAACAGGTGATACAATCACTGAATCATTTGATGATGTTATTAAAAAATCCAAACGGAAACCTAAATTTATTTGGGTAGACCAAGGATCTGAATTCTATAATAAAACTTTCAAAGACTGGCTAAAGAAAAATAATATTGAGATGTATTCTACTTTCAATGAAGGTAAAGCTGTTGTTATTGAGAGATTTAACAGAACATTTAAATCTAAGATGTGGAAACAATTCACTGTCAAAAATACAACACAGTATTTAGATATGCTACCTAAACTATTAAATGAATACAACAGTACAAAGCATTCAAGCATTAAAATGACTCCTATTGAAGCTAGTAAAAAGAAGAATGAAGGAACTGTTTATTTCAATCTATATGATATTGAGCCATTATCGTTTCAACCAAAATTCAAAGTTGGTGATAAAGTTCGAATATCTAAATATAAGAGAAAAACATTTGACAAAGGATATACAAGTAATTGGACTGAAGAGGTATTCACAGTTGATAAAATCCAATACACAAACCCTATTACATATAAGTTAAAGGATCTTAATAATGAATCAATAGAAGGATCTTTCTATCAACAGGAGTTATTGAAAGCTAAACAAGATGTTTTTCGTATAGATAAGGTTATCAAAAGAGACTATAAGAAAAAACAAGCTTTGGTGAAGTGGAAAGGATATAGTGATGATTTTCATAGCTGGATATTGTTTAAGGACTTAAAAAATATATAAAAATAGTATAAAAAAATAATCTATTATATATATTATATCAATCGATACAGTATATACTGTTTATTTGCTATTTTGTAGCCAAAAATATAATTGTTTCTGGCTATTTACATTTTTTATTATGGTATAACTTATTACTATTTTTCATTACTTCGTCACATCTTGGACATTTGTATTCTTTATTTTGCCATTTTTTTAATGCTTCCATTTTGTGTTTCTTCTTGTCTTCGTTCGATACTCTTTTTTGACGTATATTAGATGATTTTATATAATTATCAGGCATATCTTCTTTTTCGACATACTCAAATTTATATGAACACCCATCCTTTTTTGATATACCTGATTTACGATACTTAACTCCATCACAAACTCTTTTTATAGTACCATTACTTATATCAAGATGTTGTGCACAGCAAAATATACTATTGAAATATAAAATTTTCTTCGTAGATGAGTTGATAGCTTTTACACATCTTGGATTCTTTCGGGTATATTTATTATACGAATAGTCATTATCCTTAACAGATTTTAAAGTGTTTTCACTCTGTGTTACTAGTTGGAGATTACATAATCTATTATCATCCTTTATATTATTGATATGGTCAATAACATTATTGTACGTTATTAGACCATTAAAACACTCCCAGATAAACCTATGTGTTAAACATGTTTTATACCCTTTTTGACCATGTTTCCTAACACCACATAATAAATAACCTCTATTGTTCTTAGTCGTCTTCATAGGTACTTGTCTAATTATATTTAATATATAACCATCTTCATTAGCAGCGTATAAATTATAAACGGGGTGAATACGGTAAACGCATTCATTGATTTCAATCTTACTCATTATATATATAGTTTTATATATATTAATTCTTTAAATCAATTTTTGTGTGCAATTATTAAATATATATATAAAAAATAAAATATATTGTTATAATATATTATGAACAAGAGCGATCTTAAAAAACTTAGTAAATCTCAACTCATCAAATTGCTATTAAAGCAAGAGAAGAAGAAGCCTAAAATTATTGTGGTAGATGATACCAAACCAAGAACTAAAAAACCAGTTCCAACACCTCGTAAAAGTGTAAATCAAATGGTTCAAAATTATGAAAACAACATAATTCTTCCACCATTAGAGTTTAGGGATAAACCAGTTCCAACACCAAGAACTAAAAAAACAGTTCCAACACCTAGAACCGTAAAGCCAGTTCCAACACCTAGAACTAAGATAGAGCAAATAGACAAAGCTCTGAAAGGTTACACAAAGTCTTATGAAATAAGCATTAAAAATAACAAAGACCCACTAGTGCAACTACAAAACACAAGAAAGGCTATTGCATATCATATTATAAGTACACTAAAATCCATGAAAGGACTGAAATTTGTTGAAACACTCAAGGTAACATTTATAAAAATGTCTGACGGAGAAATAGTGCACAAAACCGCATATTTCAACAGTCTAGCTGAAACAATCATAAATAATCTAGAGATTACTGAATCACTACAAGTGTCAAAACAAAATATATTAAACAAGATTGCAGTTTGGATTTCAGAGGGATCTGGTTGGACTGTTCAATCTGTTGACAATCATTATCTTAATGTTGTAAAATATCAACCAATGAGAGGATCTTCATATATTAAACTACCCCAAGAACTCAGAAACAGTGCTAAAGGTTTGATAAACATGAAAAACAATGACAATGAATGCTTTAGATGGTGTCACATTAGACATTTGAATCCTCAAGACAAATACCCACAGAGAATTAAAAAAGTTGACAAGCAATTCATTGAAAATTTAGATTATTCGGGGATTGAATTCCCAGTCACCACCAAACAGTACAACAAGATTGAAAAACAAAATAATATCAACATAAATGTTTTCGGTTATGAAGATAAACAACCATATCCAATTTATGTCTCAAAAGAAAAATATGCAGACCGTATGAATCTGCTTCTTATAACAGAAAATGAAAACAAGCACTATGTATTGATTAAAGATTTTAACAAGTTAATGTACAATCAGACAAAACACAAAGAAAGAAAACATTTCTGCATGTATTGTCTTCAATGCTTCAGCTCTGAAAGAGTATTAACTGATCATAAAGAAAACTGTATACAAGTGAATGGCACACAAGCGATAAAAACGCCTGACAAAAATAACAACATACTAAAATTCAACAACTTCCATAAACAACTGCCTGTATCATTTGTAATCTATGCTGATTTCGAAGCTATAACAGAAAAGATTCAGGGATGTAAACAAAATAATGATTCATCATACACTGAAGCATACAGACTGTGGATATGGTTATAAAGTAGTTTGTTGTTATGATGATAAATATACGAAACCAATACAAATATATAGAGGTGAAAAGGCTGTGTACAAATTCATGGAAGCTATGCTTGATGAAGTCAAATATTGTAAGAAAGTCATGAAAAAATATTTCAACAAACCATTAAAAATGACAAAAGATGATGAAGATAAATTTCAAAAAGCTAAAGAATGTCACATTTGTAATAATTCATACACTGAAAAAGATATTCGAGTTAGAGATCATTGTCATATAACTGGTAAATACAGAGGCTCTGCTCATCAAGATTGTAATCTCAACTTTCAAATAAATGATAAAATTCCAGTAATATTTCACAATCTCCGTGGGTATGACAGTCATTTTATAATGCAAGAGATTGGTGAAATTGTCAAGAAGCATACATATACAAATAAAAAAGGTGAAAAATGTGAAATGAATATTAATTGTATTCCAAACAATATGGAAAAATACATGGCTTTCATGCTTGGTAATAATCTAACATTCATAGATAGTTTCCAATTCATGAGCTCTAGCTTGGATAAATTAGTTAGTAATCTACCAAAAAATTCATTAAAATATACATCTGAATATTTCAAAGACAAAGAATTGAATTTAATGACTAGAAAAGGAGTATATCCATACGACTTCATGGACAGTTTTGACAAGTTCAATGAAAAGCTACCAACAAAAGAAGACTTTTATCGTATTCTAAATAATCAACATATTAGTAATGAAGACTATAAACATGCTCAAACTGTTTGGGAAACATTCTCTCTTAAAAACATGGGAGAATACCATGATTTATATCTAAAATCTGACATCCTTCTATTAGCGGATGTATTTGAAAACTTCAGAAAGACCTGCCTGCAATACTACAAATTAGACCCATGTCATTACTTCACAAGTCCGGGTCTTAGTTGGGATGCTGCATTAAAGATGACTGATATCAAACTTGAATTGATGACTGATGTTGACATGTTTCAGTTCATTGAAAAGGGTATGAGGGGTGGTATATCGTATATAGCCAATCGATATGGTAAGGCAAACAATAAGTACATGAAATCATATAATGAGAAGGCGCCCTCAAAGTATATCATGTATCTTGATGCCAACAATCTGTATGGTTGGGCAATGAGTCAATACCTTCCAACTGGTGGATTCAGATGGATGACAGAAAAACAGATTGACAATATAGATTTAGCTAAGTATAAAGAAGACAGTAAAAAGGGTTTGATACTAGAAGTTGATTTAAAATATCCCAAAAAGCTGCATAACTTACATAACGACTACCCGCTAGCTGCTGAGAGGGTATGTGTGAAAAAAGATATGTTATCCAATTATTGTAAAGAAATAGCTACCAAATATAATATATCAACAGGTTTAGTTCATAAATTGATACCAACATTAAGCAACAAAGAAAAATATGTGCTCCATTATAGAAACTTACAATCATACACTGATCTCGGTTTAAAAATAACTAAAATTCATCGAGTATTAGAATTTGATCAGTCACCTTGGCTTAAACAATATATTAACTTCAACACAAACAAACGAAAAAATGCTAAAAATGCTTTTGAAAAAGATTTCTTCAAACTCATGAATAATTCAGTATTTGGAAAAACAATGGAAAACTTAAGAAATAGAGTCGATGTTAGATTAGTAACTGATGAAAAGAAACTATTAAAAATGGCTGCTAAACCTACTTATGTAAGTAGTAAGATCTTCAATGAGAATTTGGTAGCAGTGCATAAGCTTAAAGAAACATTAACCCTAAACAGACCAGCTTATGTTGGTATGTGTATTCTTGATCTTAGTAAGACATTAATGTATGATTTTCATTATAACTACATAAAAAAGAAGTATGGAGACAAAGCTAGATTATTATTCACAGATACAGACAGCTTAACCTATGAAATCAAAGCTGAAGATGTCTACTCAGACTTCTGGAAGGATAAAAATAGATTTGATAACAGTGACTACCCAGAAAGCTCACCGTATTTTGATAAGACAAATAAAAAAGTAATTGGTAAATTCAAAGATGAGGCTGCAGGTATACCAATAACCGAATTCGTCGGATTGAGATCGAAAATGTATAGCTACATAAAAGACAACCAAACAGGAGGAAAAACTGCTAAAGGAATCAAAAAGAATGTTATAAATAACGATATAAAACATGAAAACTATAAAGAAACATTATTTAATAAAAAACAAATACATCATAAAATGAAGACAATCAGAAGTCAAAACCATCAATTAGGGAATTATGAAATTAATAAAGTATCACTCAGCTGTTTCGATGATAAAAGATATATATTAGACAATGGACATGAAAGTTATGCATACGGACATTATCTTATCAAAAACACAACTACTGAAATCATGGCGTAATACCGACTCAATAATTGCTTTTTAATGAGGTGAAAACGCAAAATAGAAATATTTGATAAAATTCAGAAAATTAAAAACATATAGATTTCAAAAAAAAACTGAAAACATATAGATTTCAAAAAACTGAAAACCAAAAACCGGAAACCAGAAATCTGAAAACATATAGATTTCCATTAAATGAGAAAAGTAGGATATGAGTTGGGTTTGGTAACAGAGTATTTTTTACAAAAATGCTCTGGTACCCCCAACTCCTATACTACTCACATCAGCTCACATTAATTCAAAGAAAGATAAACGTTTTACATACTGTAAATTGTAGATTAATTGCATTACATTTTCTCTGTTGAACTCCATGCATCACGGACAAGTTTCTATAAGGACAAAGTTCAACATTTTCACGTGCAGACAGCGTGTCTGACAAAAAAAATCCAATTTTAAATAGTAATCTCTTGAAACCCAGGCTTGAAACATACAATTCATGTTCCGCATCATATTATTTGAAATCGGCTTGCCGTTTTTGCAATAAAACTATACTCATACTTCAGTATAAGCTCACCTATGAACGTAACCGCAGTCCACATTTTTTGGACGTCTCATCCCCCGCAGACCATTCTACCATTCATGCATAGGGCACATTATAGGCGGTATTTCCGAATAAATGTCCTTGATATTGCCAGGTTAGCAAGCTAGTCGGGATTAGAGAACAGTTCCCAAGCAACAAATTTTCAAAACTTTACACTTTTAGTGTTTGCGGCAACAATCGCGGAGATTCAAGATTGCTGATTTTCAATTCATGTCAAGTGCCCTTCTTTGACCTTCAGTAATACCATTTTAGAAGCGAAAATTTGATTGGCTGACATAGTACACGGTGTACATACTAGAGGCAATCTGATTGGTGTGACATAACCCAAGACATACATACAAACAAACAAACAAACTAACAAACATACTAACATCACAAACCAACCTTTGCGCCTGCTAATGAGCTATTTTTTTCAAAATAGCTCAAATAAAAGAGTTTTTCCCGCCATCCGGCGTTGTTTTCGCACGCTCTCCCCATTCTCTCCGCAATCACGACGGTTTTTGGTTGTGGGTTGCGTGACACGATGTGCGGTTGTCCAGTTTTCACTTCAATCCAACTTCTTTCATAGTACAGCAGAAATAGAAAGAAAAATTGATTTCAAAATATCTGAAATGCCGTGAAGAGGAGTTGTTTTGTGAAATGAGACACAGAGTTGATGCCGTTTACGCTTGGGATCTTCTAAATTTTCACCTTGCGGTATGTATTTATACTAGAGCGAACTTTTCATTGCTGTTTGCATCAGATTGTTATGTTAGAATGTTGTGGTAGACCCTTTACGGCAAATAAATGTAGCTTAGCAAAAAGTGGGGTTTTGTTTGTAAAACATGTAGTACTGTAGTAGTTAAAGAGATGCACATACTTCAGTTGTTCTTCGGTTTGAAAACCCGGGGAGGGGGGTACTCAACAAAATTTTGTACGGGGATGCTCCGCCCCGAGGTCCAAACCCTTACCCTTTCATATACCGTTTTTGACAGAAAAGGTACCCCTTTCATATACCTTTCATTGAAAATGGTACCCCTTTCATATACCTTTCATTGAAAATGGTATCCCTTTCATATCGCCTTTACGTGCGTCTGTTCGATATATTTTGAAAGGCGCTTTTTATAATACCTGAATCACAGTTTTTCCTACGTTTTTTATACTTCAACTCGTGTTTTCGCTACCCTTTCCTATTCTTCGTGAAATCCCTACTCTTTCATATACTTCAACTCTTGAAATCCCGACCCTTTCATATACCTCCAGCCTCAAAAAGGTACCCCTTTCGGACGGAGCATCCCCATATAGCCCATTATAGGGAGTACCCCCCCCCCCCCCCCCCTCCCCCCAACCCCCGGGTTTGAAAACCGGATTGACATTAAAGAAAAAACATTGCAGTCATTGATTGAATCTAAGAGGAAATTTCTCTCGTTGAATCTCAAATTACATAGTTTCAATTTTAGCGGGTAATATTTAGTACAGATAAATACTTTTGCTCGAATTTTTGCCAAACTGAAATTCGATTTCCGATCAGCATTGCGGATAGTTACTGTTGTAACTCAGAAACCTAATCAAACAGCCGGCATGTTGTTGACGCAGTGGCTAAGAAATTTGGTTGCTTTGTACAACTTCACGTACCAAAAGTGACTTTAAAATGGATGTTACTAAAACCAGGAACGGGAAACGGGGAACCGGGAACGATGAACGGAGAACGGGGGTCTGGGAACGAGCAGTCAGCGGTATTCGCCATAAAACGTAGGTCCTTCATGTATGCATGGTTGTTATTGTAAAGAAAATTTCAAAATGGTGATCGCGGCGAGAAAGCGAACCACGGACAAAGCAAATTGTACTTTTCATCCCAGGTAATAAGATTTAAAAGGAACTTGGAATCGTAACGTTGTGTTTATTTCTGCTTTGTACCTTCTGGCAGAGGCAGTGTATCACCGTTTTTGCAGCGATGAATCGAAACGAATAAAATCGAGATCAATCAAACTCAAATTGCAGTAGTGACACCGGCGCAAAACTATGCTTTTATTCCTGATCACATACAAGTATTGCTTCTACAAAGGATTCAAAGGTAAAACCAAAGCCTGATAAATGAACAGTATATTTATTGTTAATCAGTTAAACTTGGAAGTGTTTTCTTAAAAGTTTTAACAACAATAACCAACATATCTAGTCATTGCTTCATTGAACAAAAACCGTATGCAAGTAAGAGTACAGCTCATTATGTAGTGCAATTTTGCCCTTTGTGGAAATTTTGTGTTATTTTGCAATTGTGTCATGTTAATCATTTATATTACCATAGACTGAAGGAAAAATAGAATATCAACCAACGAATGTCAACTAAACATATCAAAAGAACTGCTCCAAGATAAACATTTTGATGGTACACCGTTATTGCCTACCAGGTAACAAAAACTCGACAAGAACATACAATTCAGGGACATAAGATACTGTATTGTTCATCTCCCCAAATCCCCCTAATTTTCTTGCACATCCAAATGATCTTCTACTTCTACTTCTACTTTATTAACTGATAAAGTGGTAATGCCACATCACATCAGTATAAAATAACAACTATGTACAATATTAAATAATACTAAAAATTATAAAATTACAATAAAAATACACCATGTTAGAGATAACATTACATCATCAAATATTGTATATAATAAAAAATAATAAATAGATAAATAATATAATAATATAATAAATAATACATGAAATCTAACAGTGACAAACCAGATGTAAACCAGTGGACAAGGAAATATACTTATTCTTATGGGAATCTGCAGGCGTTTAATTAAGCTACACAACTCTGGCTATTGTGTCCAAGCCTGTGAATTCTGAGATATGCCATTTAAATGCCTTTTAAATCTCATTTTTGAAAGCTTAACATAAAAACTAAACAAAAAGAAAAAACAATATAAAAACCTGACCAAAGTTAAAGTGGCATCTAGTACAGTAATTGAAATAATGTAGATGCATTAATTATGTTGTGGTTCATTCACAGGGGGGGTGGGGGGTCCTTAGGTATATTAGTGATGGGAAAGTGTGAAGACCTCTTTTGGGTTTGAAATTAGCAATCTGTGGACTTTTTTGGGTTAGAAAAATTTGTGTTGACCTGTCTTGGGTGAAAGGTAGTGGTAAGGACTTTATTGGGAGTTGACCAAAAGCAAAACCCAGGGGCCGTATTCACGAAATCCTACCTAAGATATATCTTAAGATATAACTTAAGAGAAAATTTAGGAGCTTCCTAAGATATGTCCTAAGTGCTATTCACGAACGATATCTTATGACCATCCTAAGGTAAGCGTAACTTAGCAGTCTCCTAAGTTTAATGGTCGCGGGCAGTTATCGATTAGTAAAAGTAAACCAATCAGAGACAGTTTATATGGCGCGATCTTATGAATAATAAGTTATGAAAATTACATGAATGAATATTTTGTATTGTGTAAATTGTTGTTGTAATCCGACAATGACGATACAATAATATTTATTTCATCTCGAATTTAAGATAGCAAAACCGTGATAATATCTTCGTTCATGGTCAGTAGCGAAAGCAACAAACAAATCCATCATCATTTTAATAGGGTCTACTTCGATATTTCTTGTACAAGGGCTTATTTTAACGAAAAACGGAAATATAACTCTGCAAAGAGAAAGAAATGTGGAACCCGTTAATGACACGAAGACCTATATTAAACTAACCGTGTTGTTTGACATCACTAGAAAATATTTAATTTTTCTTAGCAATATAATGCTTTAAAATGTTTATCCAATCGATAACTATTGTGATACACAATAATCACGCTGAAAATCGACGTAAAACTCGTTAACAATCGAATTTAGCCTCCGTCAAGACATGTTTTAATAAGTTAGGAGATCAATTTTGACCTCCTAAGTTTAGGAGAAAAATTAAGACATATCTTAAGTTAGGAGGTCTTCGCGAATACTAGTTAAGACATGTCTTAAAAATTTAGGAGGTCCTAAGTTTAGAAGAAAAAATAAGACATGTCTTAACATAGGAGGTCTTCGTGAATACCAGTTATCTCCTAAGTTATATCTTAGGAGGCTCTTTGGACTTAGGATGCTTTCGTGAATACGGCCCCAGGGTTCTAAAACAATATATTGTATCAAACAATAAATTGTATCAGTTTTAAGAATGACTGCAGTCTGCCTTACGTTTGTCACAGATCACTGACAGATACATGATGAATTAATAAGAAAGATGAATGCAAAAACTGTCTGGAACCTATCTTGATGTGTTTTTGTGTTAACGTTTTTATGGAGTGAAAAAAAAGGAACTTTTTTGGGTTACATTCTAGGCCATCAGACTTTTTTGGGGTCTGGTTTTAGCCCAATAGGACTTTTTAGATAATGTTTGATAATGCACTTTTCATAATAAAAAAAAGGCTCTTATACTTTTGAATGTAAGGTACAGCATAATTATAGGGAAAGATTTAGGAACTGACATTTACTTTGTCAGTTGACTGTAGATGTCAAACAAACAACTTTTAGAAGAATAACTAACTTCTACAATAAAGTCTTATGTACTGGACATGTAAGCACCTCTGGATATTTAACCTGCCTTGAAAGAGCTGATTGATTTAAACTTTTACCACTGATTTCACTGTTACACGACCCTTCGAATCAAAACTACTTTGAGCAATTTCAATTTACTCTGCCGTCAATCATACCTAGTAGGAGGAGTTTGTATACTCCTGCGTGATCACCAGCCTGCAATGGCGTCCGAAGAAACGAACTCTTTCCATATAAGGTATGATTGACGGCGGTGTAAATCGAACTGCTCAAAGTAGTTTTGATTCGAAGGGTCGCGTAACACTGAAAGAAATGGTAAAGCCATGTACTTGTTGAAATAATAAACAAGGGCATTTGCATAAGTAGGGACAAAAATGAACCGAAATATGAACATATTTCTGAAACTCAAAGCAGAACACCTATTGACTTCATTTTTACTACTTTTATTCAAACAATAAAACACACCAAAGTGCGTGATGAATATCAGTCAATAGTTGAACACACCGACTTTGAGATGCTTGTTTAAGTAAGGTTGTTTAAAGAGGCTATGACACCATTTTTGTTACTTTAAAAAGTCAAAAGACATCTTTATATCAGTGAAAACCCAAAAATAAGGGTTCAGTTTTGTTTAAAATTATTCTACTAGTGCTCTAAAAGTAAACATTAGTGTCTTGGGCTGCAGATGGCCAGGATGGAAATGGGTTACATCTTGAAAAAAATGAAGATATATTTTTTTTCAAGTTTATCGCTTCTGTCTTGGAGAACTTTCAAAACTCAGATTATGGTTTATTTTCTCTTCGACAATTCACTTGATATCTTCCTCTTAGTGTTCTATAAGTATTTTGTTTGACAGAGGTACTTAATTCTAATTTGAGGCAGTTTTGACCAAAAAAAAAAAACAGAAAATCGCCATGACTGAGCTCCTTTAACATTTACCTTACAAGTACCTTATTTTTGCTACTTTTATTCTAACATTAAAACACACTAAAGTGTGTGATGAATATCAACAATTGAACACACCAAGTTTGAGATGCTTGTTTAAGTAAGGCAACGGTTATATGGAATTTTAGCTGAATCACAGCCATGACAGAAATTAGATGAGATGAGTACATTTATACAAGATAATGCTGTGGCAATGCACTGTACAGATCTTTGCATATAAGGAATACAAAGCATTGTCATGTTCTGTTATAGTCAAATCTAGGAAATTCAATAGTAAAAAAGCACATATTATTTGAGATAAAGGGACTCGAAAGTAAGGTAAACATATGCTGTTTGCATTATTCTCTTCAGTCTATGGTAATATAAATGATTAACATGACACAATTGCAAAATAACACAACATTTCCACAAAGGGCAAAATTGCACTGTAATAAGCTATACTCTACTTGCACACGGTTTCTGTTCAATAAAGCAATGACTAGGTAATATGTTGGTTATTGCTGTTAAAACTTTTAAGAAAAAAACATCCTAGTTTAACTGATTGAAAATAAACGTACTGTTCATTTTTAAGGTTTGTTTTTTACCTTTGAATCCTTTGTAGAAGCAATACTTGTATGTGATCAGGAATAAAAGCATAGTTTTGGGCCGGTGTCACTACTGCTTTGAGTTTGATTGATCTCGATTTTATTCGTTTTGATTCATCGCTGCAAAAACGGTGATACACTGCCTCAGCCAGAAGGTACAAAGCAGAAATAAACACAACGTTACGATTCCAAGTTCCTTTTAAATCTTATTACCTGAGATGAAAAGTATAATTAGCTTTTTCCGTGGTTCGCTTTCTCGTCGCGATCACCATTTTGAAATTTTCTTTACAATAACAACCATGCATACATGAAGGGCCTACCTTTTATGGCGAATACCGCTGACTATCGTTCCCAGACCCTCGTTCCCCGTTCCCGGTTCCCGGTTCCCCGTTCCCGCTTTTAGTAACATCCTACTGAAAAGGGACATTAACGTTAATTTTGCGCAAAAGCAAATCCATTGTATAATACAATCAAATTAGGCCCCTTCACGAGCGATGCATGAAAATAGAACGCGTGTTTTATTTCCGATTTGACAGCCTTGTCGGATAAATGACCACAAGTTGCTTCTCATTGTCTAAAATTAATTGCCGACTCGCTTAAGCTACCTGGTTTGGTGGCTTAAATTTAACGAGAGTTTAATTCAATTAAGTTGACTCGCTTAACTTTAAACGGATTGGAAAACCAACTCTTTTCAGTAGATTTCCGGTTGTCACTCGCTAAGCGACTTGAAAAATCGCTCTTCAGGGTTAGTCATACCGGGTAGATAACGTATCGCACAACATTCCTGACAATTTTTCTTTTCACGAGATTTCCAGTTGTCACTCGCTAAGCGACTTCAAAATCGCTCCTCGCGGTTAATCTTCCCGTATAGACAAGGTATCGCAGAACATTCCTTCCGATTTTTAGAATTTTCTATCAATTTTCTATTTAACATGTGTAGATTTTATCTGTGCTTAAAACCACAGAAACAATAAATCCTAGATAAGAAACAATTTGTCAGGCGATGAGGTCATAGCTCTAAAACAGTTGAAAAACAACTCTGCTATAAACCCGGGTATAAACCTCATAAAGCGGACAAAGATACCAGGTGAAATTTCTTAGCTTCGTCAAGCGCGGAAAATGTGAGCTATAAACCTCAAAAATCAGACAAAGATACAGGGTGAAATTTCTTAGCTTCGTTGAGCGCGGAAATTGTCAAAGCGCAACTCGCGCAGATCACTGTAAATAAGAACTGTAATACCTTTGTGGTGACGTACCGTAAGACATAACAAGTTCATGACATTTCAATACCCTACGGAAATTAACAATAGGTCCGGGGGTGCTCCTCAAAAATTTTACTGGCGGTATGTGACGCACTTCTTGAAATCCTAACCGGTTTAACCAACCATATCCCCAATGCCCTATAAAAAAGAAAGAAGTAACCCCCCCGGACAAAAGTTAACAAAACTTAACAAAGAGCCTTTGTTAACAACTTTTGCCCCTTTTTCAGACTTGATTCCTACATCTCGTTTGCGCGCATGCGCGCGCATTAACGAGATAAAAAATGAAAGAAATCTGTTTTCCGTCGAAAATCAACCGGGCGGTGTTTACACGCAACGCCTCTTTAAGGTCAACAAAAGTTATGCTTTCAGTCTGTGGCTAAAAAAGCAAGATAATTCTGAATCAGTATTGCTGACTGGATTTAAAAGGAGCAGTTTGTATTCTTTAGTCAGCTTTAGCAATTTTATTTATATATTCATTCCCCTCTCGAGTCGATACCCAAATCTTTCGAATTCTTTAACTGATTTTATAGAAAATACAACTTATTGTCTAGGAACAACAAGCAATTCAATGTGCTGTATAAATACAGAAAGACGGGCACTCGTTTTCAACTGGTCGAACGTCCATGTTTTCGCATCGCTCTTGTAGCATTTCCTGCGAGTAAACTCACAAGTTCGCGTACTTTTATTGCAACAAATATTACTGGATAATTGCAGAAGGGTGGATCAGCTGCTCAAAAGAAAGTTTACGGCCTCCACCGCCCTCTTCCGCTCCCAGGCCGCCCCAGGCCATGTTCGGTTAGCTTCGCTCGCCGATTTCCTTTAATAGGCAGATTTAGCAAGGACAACGTGACGTGAAAAGAGGACGCGACGGCGCGCGGAATAGCCTGGACCCGACTTCCGGTGCTCACGTCAACGTTGTCGGGTCAAGGTCGCGCCACGTTCACGACGGCATTTGTGTTGTTTTCACGTCGCGAAGACAACGCCAAAGATTTGGGGATTTTTGCAAGCGAAAAAGGTAAGAGAATTTCTCTTAATAATCGAAATATTATTTTTCGATGTATTTTCTATCACTTTCTTTTGGAGCTGCCAAAAAGCAGCGCAGAAAGTTGCGACATTTCGGCGATGTTTTGACGGAGTGGACTGTGAGTGGGTTTTCTAGCATTCTAGGCTCTCGGTTAATATTTTATTGGTTTTCTATCGTCATTTTGTCATTTTTTTTATCAAAACTGTACTAGTGTATTGTTGTACTATTGCACGTTTTTGGACGTTCGGAAAAACAGTAAAATCAGTGCAACTTGTGGTGGATTATATGTTTATTCATTTCTTGTTTTGTTTTGTTTTGTCTTGTTATTTTAGCGTAAAACGGGCACGCTCAATGCGACATCTTGCAAGCTATTTATTTTGGTTTGCTTTTATTCTACAGGACGTTCGATCGTGATGGAGGCAACTGGTAGCGATGATAAAAAGTACCTATAAAACCCATTTTTATCATCGTGTAGGCGGCTGTGTTCTGATCTGATCTCGTTCAATCAAAGAAGAATTACTCCCGTACTAATACACCTTATTCCAAAATGGCGGCCATTTTATTATTCTTTTATTTACATGTAAATTAGCCCTCTTGGCCTCGTCAGCATGTGCAAAATACAAAAGAATTTTCAAGTGAAAATGAGGCCATGAGGGCTAATTAACATGCATATAAAAGAATAATAAATTGGCCGCCATTTTGGAATAAGGTGTATACTTTTAGTTGTTTAAATTTAACTAAGGTTTTTCTGTGAGAAAAAATAGGTTTTCTGATTTATTTTACATGGTCGGAAGATCAAAAAAAAAACAGCAATTTGAAGTATATAAATAAAATTTATAAAACTGAACAGCACTAAGTCCATTTTCTTCAAGTGAGTTCATGACAAGAGCAACTTATAAACAGCAATTTGAAAATGACTTCCAATTTTAATTTGCTTCTTCGAATTTTCCCATGATCGTACAGTCAAAGCATTGTTAATACACGTAACCTGTACAGTAAGACTTCATTTACACGAAAGAACTCAACAGTAGCTAAACTTTTGTGAACTTCATCTTACTTGGATGCTGATCTGTTTTCACTTTCATGTGCGCGGTATAGATGAGCGGAGAGAGTTCATTCCCTTCTAACGATAAAACCATTTGTATTCCAGAGATAACTGTTATTTGGAAATAATCTCTTTCTACGCTTAAAATGAGCAAAGACATAAAAGAACAAACACTTTTATAAAATAAACGAAATGAAATTTCGGAACGTCGCGAAGCGGCTGTTAAATCACTTAAAAAAGCTACAGGGGGCAGTATCACGAGGTCGAAACTTGAAAACGTCGGCCCAGTTTTCAAGTTTGATTCCGCAAGTTCAAAAAGGCCGTCGAGAAGTGGAGGTATTTGTTGAATCAAAAAATCCGTTTTGATAGACGGAAGAAAGAAAAAATCACTTGTAACAGTGATATGTCCAAAATTCCGGTGGAAGAATAGTGAACAGTGCCGCGCGTGGAACCTCGTGATACTGCCCCTTTAAAAATCGACAACACAACGCCGTTGTCAACCGAGTCTCTCTCGGTTATTACCCCTGCGCGCGCCGTTGTCCAGGACGTCACGTTGTCTAGGACGTCACGTTGTCTTTGCTAAATCTGCTTAATTTAACTCTATAACCCCTGAAAGAAGCCTGTTCACAGTCTCTTACCAAGATAACTTGAATTTGTTGAAAGTTATTGTAGTTAATATAATTGTATTTGTTGCGATTTGTTTCATACAACCTCTTTGTCCCCAAATAAAAATATTGTGATTAGTTCAGATCTTTCAAAGGATTAAATGGTTCGTAAATTATAGAAAAGCATATCATTTTCCATGCAGCTTGGCCTATTTGATGATTACAGATGATAACAACGTAAAACTTGGTGAATACTGCGATGATCAACTCGCCGGGAAAGCAGTTGTAGTAGCTGGGGATTACGTAGTGATAACATTCGGCTTGTCCCGTTTTGCGTATAGCAGTAGATTTCTCCTTTCCACTGCTGGAGTTCAATTGCTTCGAAGTGGTAAGTGTAAATAACAGAGCAGCTTGTCATGCTAACTTTTTTACAAAAAAAAACTAACAAACACTAAAACAACAACAAAACAAGAAGGACTGATCTACATGTAGATGAAATAATGGAAACAAGTTTAAGGTTTTTAATTCTATTACTAAGAAAAAGTAAGTTGAAAAAGAAGCTAAGGTGATGACGATGATGTAATTAATTTAAAATAGACAATCACTTATTGATAAAAAAGTTTTAGAGACTACACTCCGTATAGAGCGTTTGCACATGACATCACGGCGGCCGTCACAAAACAAAATGGCGGCCATATTACACAAATTTTGTGTCATAAACGAATCCTATGGGACTTTAGCTCTATCCTTATTCAAACATTTCCTATTGTTTTAGCACTCAAATATGACCGCCGGTCACGTGAGTAAAAACACTCTATAGAACTCATTGAAACAAGCGTTTTTAAGAATTTACTGTTACATTCATTAATAATGAAAGGAATGGCACTAAAAAAGCTTGCGTTTTAAATAAATTAGCCTACGAGAATGAAAATTTAACTTTTATTATTGAAACTCCCATGAAACGCGAGTGTGTTTTACGTGTACAGACCAGTCGAAAGACGACCAAGCGGGTCGCACTCCCTTTTGTTCAGCATCCACGCCCGAAGGACTTTTAAAGCTAAGGTCAAACTTAGGGCGCTTAACATTTGTTAGAACTGGCCGGCCAGACCGGTCCGTTTGTAACTAGAATGCATCTTTTTGAAGACTTGTTCCTACAAGTCCATCAAAAGGGTGCATACTATCACAGGGTGAAATAAGGCGTTTCCGTCTCCGTTTTGATAACGGTTACTTAACGGAAACGTGAATTTCCGTAAGCGGAAATTCAACTATCCGTTGCGGGAAACACGAGTATACGTTACGTTTCAGTCGCTGCGGAGTCGCGGAAACGCATCACTTAAACTCATGTATCCGCAAGGTTTACGTCTTGCGTAATCCCCATTAACCGTCATGTTTACGCACCTCGTAAATTCGGCGGAAACACAATTATCCGTAGGGTTTCCTGAATGCGGAAGTGCGGAAACTTTGAGAATTCGCTATTAACCGTCATGTTTACGCACCTCGTAAATTCGGTGGACACACAATTATCCATAGGGTTTCCTAAATGTGGAAGTGCGGAAACTTTGAGAATTCGCTATTAACTGTCATGTTTACGCACCTCGTAAATTCGGCGGACACACAATTATCCATAGGGTTTCCTAAATGTGGAAGTACGGAAACTTTGAGAATTCGCTATTAACCGTCATGTTTCGCACCTCCGCGTAAATTCGGTGGACACACAATTATCCATAGGGTTTCCTTAATGTGGAAACTTGAAGAATTCGAAAACCGCACTCTTAAACACGGCGGACACACAATTAACATTATTATTTCGTGAATGAAATATAAAGTTGAAAATGGTTTGAGATCGGATAATCATTTCCTCTTACGTTGTAGACAATTAAACTAGCACTTTTGAAATGTGGACGTTCATCGAGAATACCGCGCGATCGGTTCATGCTTCTTGGGCAACACAAAAATGCATGAACAGAAATTGTGTTGTGAAACTTCTTCAGACCTACAACAACTTCATTGAGAGTGGATTTCGTTTTGTTTCCACCATTAAAGAGAAAGTTATCACAATATATGATAATTTCAAAATATGGTATATTTTTCTTAAACTCTGACGTAAAAAATGTCATAATATAATTCTTTAAATTTTCATATAAATATACTTTTTCATTTACACTTGATTAGGCAAAAAATTCACAATAAATAAATAATTTTCAATAAAAAAGTGCTTTCATTCCCTTATAATTTAAAATGTTGAGTTCCCAGCAAAAAAAAACATCAAACAACAATTTGCAACTGGTAATGATGCAATGTTCTTATAGCAATAAATGCTATCAGCTTTATAAAGGCAGTGTGAAATAGAAATTTGAAAGGGGCATGTTCGCGGCTTTGCGCATGTCTCAGCATCACATATTTCTTCTCTTTCCTTTTTGCCAAATCGCTTTTTAACCTGTCAAGTTTGCATGTGGCAACAAATTCCGACTTTTGAATCGAGTCTTGTTTTTAATCCGTAGAGCGGATCATTGAAACGATCAATAAAATTAAATTTGCATTCATATACTTCATCAATTATTTAAATTTTGTACGGGGACAATGCAAAAACAAAAACTAACGCATGCGGAAAACCGTGAACATGTTTCTTTAAGAGGAACTTTATCATTACTATGGAAAATCAATAAATATTTAAACTGTCTTTCAGCCAGTCATCTTCCCCAAGAGGGACAGTTTTTAGGGAGTGGTCAGTCCGACATGTTTTGGTCAGCTACTCTTGAAATTTTAGTGGCTGTTCTTTTTTGCCTCTTGTTCACGTGAGCCTGATAAGTGGCATCCAGGACAGCCTTGATGGTCCTTAATTTGGTTCTCTCCCACTTAAGCGGCTTGACGTGCCTTGGTGGCGGCCCAGTTATTCCCTCCTCCTCTCCTTCACTTTCTTCGGAGGACAAAAAATCGACAGCATTGTCAAGTGCTAGCAATGCTGTAATTTTTTCTTTGTCCTGTGGAGGTATTTGACTTTTCCACCATTTCTTTTCGAAATATCAGTTTCTGAAGACCAAGAAAAATGGATTAAAAGCTGGGTACTGTTGCACAACAAATTACACACAACTTACAAAGGTTTTGTTGCATGAAATTACATTTTGACAATCTCAGCGAAAGTCATTTCCAGAGCAACGTGAATTGGAAAACCATCAGTTGATGGTATTGTGTGGCTTTTGTTGTCATTATTCAGTTTTGCCATGATTATTTTGGCTGCCAAGACTCGTACCAGTGACAGTGTCTCTATTAATGTTAGTGTTAAAGTCTGATGTTATTGGTTGTGAGAATTCCATGTATGCTGTGCATATGTATGCTGATAGAAATCCATATATTTGTCATTGTAACTAATTAACTATCCATGTCTGATTTTCTTATCTATTGTTATTAATTTTCTTGGTGAGCTTTTGTCACTGTTCTGCATTTAGCAACCTGCCACAATTAACTCCAGATATGTGCAGGTTGCTATGACATTTTGTTTTCTTATCCAAGAAAATAGTTGTTGCTAATAAGACATAGATCAAAATGTACAGAATACCGGTACACACCTTATTGCAATAACATTGTCATATAAAAATGAAAAATGAAAAAAGCTAAATAGGAATTAAGAGCCAATGTCTGAAATTTTCGAAAATCGGGCGTCACTCACAAAATTTCGGATTTCTTCATATTCTTCTAACCCTAACCCTAACCCTAACCACTAACCCTAACCCACAGAGGTATTGTAAAGTGATGTGAACATTTAACGATAATCGGTATTTTAAAATTAATAAAGGTGTCATTACTACATGTATCATGCCGATAGCTTACCCTTTTCACTCTCGTCAACGTCTTGTCATGATTCTTCATGTATGCTGCTTTAGTTTTCCATTTTTTTTTCTAATATCATCATCCTGTGTGCTCCGCCAGTACTGACAAATAGCCCCTGAAAAAAAGGAAATGTAATAAATGTACAGTGTACATCAATATTAATTTGGTGAGTATACATGTAGGTACATGTAAACTCTGCCAAAAATGGAAACTAACTAAACAACAAAATCTGAACATATTAGTATTTTCATGCACTCACACCCAAATTTATGCTGTATTTACTTGAATGAGTGCAAATTTCACATTTCTTTTGTTTACTTTGTGGTGTACTGCTCACTCGAGAGGTGTTATTTCAACTTGTTTGAGCCTTTTATCAATAGATTATCCAAATTTATGGTAAAACATGGACCTTTCCTTAAAATAAAAATGACTGTTTTCTTTAAAAGTAAGAACAAAAAGAACAGTTATTCATGCACAAGGATAAATTTCCAGTTTGTTTAAAGCAAAATGTACAATGTTATTACAGGTATTTACATTTTACTTTGACACAGTGATTTAAGAATTACCATTATTATATAAACACCAATGAAATACCAGGTGAGCTTTCGCACGTAAACATCATATCTTCACACGTGAGAATAACATGTTATCTTCACACGTGAAAAGATCACCGTTCTACTTTAGGACTACAAAAAAATATATTAAAGTGAAATGGTTTGATTTCATTGGTGTTTATATAATAAACAGAACATTACATGGCCGCTTGAAGATACAAAATTTCTCTTCACGTGTTGAAAAATATTTCACTCATTCGCGCATTTTTCAACACTCGGAGAGAAATTTTGTATCTTCGTGCGGCCATGTACATGTAATATCCTCTATATCTTGAATTCAAGTGATTTTATTCAGTGTCACACTGTTACTTTGAGGTGCAGCACTAATTCAAGATAATATAGTATCAGTGATGTGGTGATACAGTGTACTACATGTACAGGATTGCAAAACGTTAAAACAGTTGAACCTACATTTACAAGCCACCCTTAGGACATGTTAACTAAAAATACTTTGTGGGCATGGTCAAATACATTAGAGTACATTAATGTCTAGAAAGCACTTAAATGTAAAACAGTGGTGAATGCAATACACGCAGTAATGATCAATAACAACTCTGTAGTGTAGAGTGAATAAATCTTTTTCAAGTTTGGAATTTTAATACAGGTACATGTAAAATTAACAAAGACATGCAAACAGGGGACTGTCAAAGCATGGCTGTGACCACTGAATAGAGGTGACTGTTTAATACACTTAGGCAGCAGATACAAAATTTGCATGGGCTAAAATACAGCGTATGGAATGGGCCACTTAATTAAATAGAGGGTGGCAACCTAATACAATCACTAAAATAGGTTGTAATGTACTTGGAGTGTAAACTCTGTATCCTGATCACCAGGAAATCCATACATACCTTTAATCTCAGCCTTAAACCATTTCTGTTTTCCAAAAGTTCCTCTGACTTCTTTCACTAAGATTTCCTCCACCTTCTTATTGCTTTCATGGTCATACATGTACCTCAAATGGTTAAAGAAAACAATGTGTCAAATAAGATATTATTTCACTTGTCAGGTGTTACTGTATCTTTAAACCGAGATTTATTATTTTCACTTCTGTGAATGGTTTTCTTTAAAGTTCATGTAATATTGTTGAAACAGAATAGCAATGAAAGGCAATTACACTTGTGTCAATAAACATTGTTAGGTTTATCAACATATTTTCTAAGAAATCCTATGAAAATTTGCAACTCGATAGCAATCGTTGTCAGTTTTATTGTAGTCTCCTTCACGATGGATTTTAGAAAAAATCAAAGATCATTGACACAAGCGCCATTTTTTCCACTCAGAGATGGATAAACAACATTGGCACTGCCCACTCAAAGATGGACGGCCGTTACTTGTGTCAATAAACGTTGTTAGGTTTATCAAAATATTTTCTAACGACATCCTACTCAAATTCGCAACTTGATATAGCAATCATTGTCGGTTTTGTTGTTGTCTCTTTCGCGACGGATTTTAGAAAAATCAAAGATCATTGACACAAGCGCCATTTTTTCCACTCAGAGATGGATAAACAACATTGGCACTGTCCACTCAAAGATGGACGGCCATTACTTGTGTCAATGAACATTGTTAGGTTTATCAAAATATTTTCTAACGACATCCTACTCAAATTCGCAACTCGATATAGCAATCATTGTCGGTTTTGTTGTTGTCTCTTTCGCGACGGATTTTAGAAAAATCAAAGATCATTGACACAAGCGCCATTTTTTCCACTCAGAGATGGATAAACAACATTGGCACTGTCCACTCAAAGATGGACGGCCATTACTTGTGTCAATGAACGTTGTTAGGTTTATCAAAATATATTCTAACGACATCCTACTCAAATTCGCAACTCGATATAGCAATCATTGTCGGTTTTATTGTTGTCTCTTTCACGACGGATTTTAGAAAAATCAAAAATCATTGACACAAGCGCCATTTTTTCCACCCAGAGATGGATAAACAACATTGGCACTGTCCACTCAAAGATGGACGGCCGTTACTTGTGTCAATGAACGTTGTTAGGTTTATCAAACTATTTTCTAACGACATCCTACTAAAATTCGCAACTCGATATAGCAATCATTGTCGGTTTTATTGTTGTCTCTTTCGCGACGGATTTGAGAAAAATCAAAGATCATTGACACAAGCGCCATTTTTTCCACTCAGAGATGGATAAACAACATTGGCACTGTCCACTCAAAGATGGACGGCCGTTACTTGTGTCAATGAACGTTGTTAGGTTTATCAAAATATTTTCTAACGACATCCTACTCAAATTCGCAACTCGATATAGCAATCATTGTCGGTTTTGTTGTTGTCTCTTTCGCGACGGATTTGAGAAAAATCAAAGATCATTGACACAAGCGCCATTTTTTCCACTCAGAGATGGATAAACAACATTGGCACTGTCCACTCAAAGATGGACGGCCGTTACTTGTGTCAATGAACGTTGTTAGGTTTATCAAAATATTTTCTAACGACATCCTACTCAAATTCACAACTCGATATAGCAATCATTGTCGGTTTTGTTGTTGTCTCTTTCGCGACGGATTTTAGAAAAATCAAAGATCATTGACACAAGCGCCATTTTTTCCACTCAAAGATGGATAAACAACATTGGCACTGTCCACTCAAAGATGGACGGCCGTTACTTGTGTCAATGAACGTTGTTAGGTTTATTAAAATATTTTCTAAGGACATCCTACTAAAATTCGCAACTCGATATAGCAATCATTGTCGGTTTTATTGTTGTCTCTTTCGCGATGGATTTGAGAAAAATCAAAGATCATTGACACAAGCGCCATTGTTTCCACTCAGAGATGGATAAACAACATTGGCACTGTCCACTCAAAGATGGACGGCCGTTACTTGTGTCAATGAACGTTGTTAGGTTTATTAAAATATTTTCTAATGACATCCTACTAAAATTCGCAACTCGATATAGCAATCATTGTCGGTTTTATTGTTGTCTCTTTCGCGATGGATTTGAGAAAAATCAAAGATCATTGACACAAGCGCCATTGTTTCCACTCAGAGATGGATAAACAACATTGGCACTGTCCACTCAAAGATGGACGGCCGTTACTTGTGTCAATGAACGTTGTTAGGTTTATCAAAATATTTTCTAACGACGTCCTACTCAAATTCGCAACTCGATATAGCAATCATTGTCGGTTTTGTTGTTGTCTCTTTCGCATAATACATACAACATTCAGTACTTAAAACTGACTTATTTTGAGACAAAAATACTTATTATGTATAGTGAAAGTAACTGAAACTCATTTGCAATGACCATACATGTACATGTATTTGTGAAAGTTGCTTGGTTTATCAAAAAGAAAAATACTAGACTGTATCATTTAAGATCTACATTGTAAGATCACCAAATGAGATACATGTAAATATCCTTCCTTCTGCTCAAATGTGAATAAACGGCTTTGAAATTATGATAATGAATGTAAGCTTACAGTGTAGCTGTATGTCAGAAATAAAGAAATACATGGAAAGCATTCAATACATAAAATTACTGTACATAAAAAGCATTCAATACTCCTTTACAAGTACTTACTCTATTAACAGCGCCATAAAGAACTGTTTGTAGTGTGCATTTACTGTTCCAGCCTCCAGAACTTTAATTTAAAATGGTGAATTTCAACACGAATCAAGCTACAGCTGTAGGGAGGTTTGAGCCTATAGCCGGAGTAGAAAAGGCATTAAAACACGCTAAACGCTCGCGGCTTACAAATCATTTGTTGTTTCTGATTTAAATAAACTACATGTACACGAGGAAGCATAAAAAGTGTAGGCGAGCATGTTTTAAAATAGCAAATGAAACAAATTTACAAACACATCGAACCTAGCCATCGAACCTACCTTTGCAGCAACATCTTCGATCACTGGCGGCCATAATGAAAATATGACTCCATAAGCTGATGAAATGGAAGAAAAATATGCATATCCAGCGCAGATACGTTGAAACAATGTTATAAGGTGACAAACTGAGCTTATAAAGCGAGACGATAACTTTCTAATCCCTTCAAATGCTTCAGATTAAACTAAATGTACAGACTCGAGCTCGAAGGTTCGCCGTTAAAAAGTGAAAAGAGCGCCACCGCCGGGAAGAACTCCATTTGCGCATGACTAAACCGTACTCAACCTCTCCCGGCCACAGTGTGGCACACTCTTTTTATACTCCACAGACATGCATGTGAAGCAAACCTACGATTAATTGGCCCTAGTTTGTTTAGCCGGAAACATCATTTCGCCGTGATAATGGCAAATTAGCAATAAATAAAAATTTGCCCGAATAAAAAATTCTGTTACGTACAGCGCAACATCAACACAATTCTGTTTATACATCAGACCAGGAACCTAATACTTAGACCTCAGATCTCGAACCAACAACGGTAAGACTTCAGATTGAAAATTGTAGTTTGGGCCGGCCTGGAGTTTTGTAAAATGTACGATATAAAACAATAGGAATCAGTTAGGAATACGCGGACTTAAACACTACGGAAACGGATGTTTTTGTGTCCGTGATCGGAAACCCTGCGGAAACGCGTAGAGAATGAATAAATTTCTTGTTACGTGTTTCCCGTTGTATCCGCGCCGCGGAAACGCGACTGAAACTCACAGTTTCATGTTTCCGTAACATTTCCGAGTTACGGAAACTCCTTATTTCACCCTGTGTATTTCCAAATTTACCAGTCTGGCCGACCAGTTCTGGCAAATAATATGGAATAATATTTACGAATTGAGCGGTCCTGGCAAATGGTAAGCGCCCTTAGTTAAAATTAAAAAGAAAATCACAGTCCTGGTCTGAAATAGAGTAATAAGTCTTGTTTGGTGAGAAAAAGGTCGTGCAGGCATGACTCAAGTTAATTGAAGTTCGTAGTTCAGAACCAACTAAGGTAAGAGGGTTTCTCTTTGCCTTGTGAGGATTTATTTCCTTAATTGGGCTAACACATGTAGCGTATGGAAAATGCACATGCTAAGTTGCTCGTTATCATTTGTTTCATCCACGACGACTAACAAAACGTTTCTCGTTTGAATATTTCAAACCATTCGTCAGTGGTTAAATAGCCACCGTTCCTTTGAAACTCGATCCATTAAACTTCAATAGAGACCTTTTACTGGCAACTCCGATTGATTTTTAACCTTGGGTCAAGCCGACAGTATGATTTGGGTAACTGGGTGGACCATGTCAAGGTTGGTTACACGACAGGCCACCCACCCTCTATTTAAACAGGTAAACAGGTATTGATATATGTCAAAAATACATGGAATGGCAGGTGGGCGGTGGGCGCATTGAAACATTTGATGATTGTCGGTGATATATCCACTACTTATTTAGAGAATACTGTCAATACTGGGTATGTTGACATACATTTGCTTTGGCAGTTCCATGTGGTTCAGTGGTGAACAAAACTTTGACAAGTCCCGGATACCCAGACGATTATCCAGTCAATAAGAATATACAATGTGTTTACAATGTTTCAATTTCACACGGCAAGGCGCTAAAGCTCAAGTTTCAAACATTTGACCTGGATTCAAATTGCAGGTAAGAATAAACACGTTTGACTTATATCATGGACTTATAATAGCAATTGAGCTGTAATATTTTAATTCGGGTGAGCGCTAGTTATTGACTGTTTCGTTAAACGAGCGAACCAGGGGACTCCACCTTGCTAAAGGAACAAGTCAAAGTTATAGAGCGTATCTTCAGATCGACAATTTTCTTGAAATGTGTTTTTGGGGGTCAGAATAATCTTTCATCCAAAAAAATTATTGAAAAGAGTGAAAATTGATGGAGAAATGGCAGTGTAATGTATTGACATGAAGTTTGTTTATGAAGCGCGATATTTTTCTAAGAGTTGTTTTCTCATAGTGAATTTTTCGCTTGTTTTAAAAGAGCTACAATTCAAAGAGAATTTGTTCGATTTTTTTCAAGTTTGGACAGTAGCTAGGTTGACATAGAATCAACAAAAATATGTCGGCGAATTTGTTATTTCTGAAAACGTTTTCGTTGAGAACCATTCCGCGCGATCACTCCATTTTTTTTTTCGCTGATCTGATCTGTTTCGAAAATGTTCTGAAGCTTTAGTAATTGAATATAGGAAAACAGCGACACTTGTTTCAGCGCTTCGGGTCAGGAAACCCGAGAACAAATCAAATTAGCAAAATGTAATAATTGGTTTGTGTTATAGCGTTCAAAGCTGATTTTGACTCTCCCTTTAAGATGTCGGAAAAAAATTCGACAAATCATTCTATTAGGGTTTTCCGATTTAGCGGAATTTCGCGGAATTTCGCACCTCCTTGACATTCTCGCGCCTCCTGACTGTCATTCCCGGGACCAAGACGACGTCTCAAACCACTCGATCGTCGAGGAACACATATTCAGTTAAGACTAAATTTTAGTGGAGCTCTGCGGGCCCATACTCATAGAACCAGAGAACCATAGAACCCATGCTCGTCATTTTTCATGGTCATGACTAGCGGAATGTTTCGCAGGCGCGTTGTGTGCCCGGCGTACGCGCAGGGCTAACTCGCGGGCGCGTATACCGTCGTAAAACATGCGCGTATGACGCCACACAACATTCGGGATCCTTGCAATTTCACGTCACCTGGGAAAACACTGCTGTGTTTAGCGGAGAAAACCGTTTAAATTAAAGTCGTTATTCTCCTGCATTTTTTCGCGGTTTGCTACTCAAGACAGGAATACTAATTAAGGGATACTCATAAGCCGCTATAGTGGAAAAAGAAGAGCTTTCAGGGATAAAATCTCGCTTCGAGGATGGGATCAATGCGGGAGATGTTTATCAATTCGGGTTTCTGAACTGAAGAAGCGGAAATTTAAAGAATTTCCAAGCAGTGGAGGGACTTAAAGGTAAAACAAAATACATTTTTCGATGGGAATTTATGTTGATATCAATCTGTGATTGACTTTTTCTTTGTGTTCTCGCTAGTTTTGGAGAATTGTTTATAAAACGCGCTCAATTAAATTCAGTTGTTTTGATTTCTTTCATCGGAGACATCTCGGCCTCGATGAGCTATAAATGGTTCGCGTTTTGCTTTTAAACATAAATTTATGGAGATTTGAATAAAATTTTTCGAAAGAAGATTGTGTTGTCCATTTTTATGTGTTTGTTCGTTCATTACATAGGTTGAAAAGCGATTTTATGTGAACAAAACAAGACTTAGATTTTATAGTTCTAAACTTCACTCGCGTGGCCTTATGCAAATATGTTTGTGTATTTTTTGCAATTTTGATTTCCAAATCAGTTTCTCGGACAATTTTTTATAAGCAGCAGGTGTATTTTAATTGTATATTAGTCGTACTAGTTATTCTAGACGCAGAAAAAATTGTTTTTGTGAACTCTTGTACGGTCTAAATGTACTGTGCAAACGGTCGCGTAAGTCTGTTTTTGAGAATTGCTTGAATTAAAAAATACCCCTGTCGTCAAATTTATTCTTGTGCTTCCGACCTTTCACCTCAGTTAAGGTGGCTGGTACCAGTTTTCAGCCTTTTGACGGTTTGTAACTTTGAAAGAATAGAACAAAAAGACAGATCAAGGCCACTGTAACACTTTTGTAGAGTTGAACTATATAATTTATAGTTCACCAAAAGTAAGTGTTATTTCTTCATTAGCGGTTTCCATGGCAACGTTTCCAAAGGATTATTCAGCCCTACTTTTTAGCTTGTGGCACTAATAGTTAGAAAATTAACCCGGTGACCCCCTGTTTTTTTTTAGTAATAGCTTTTGGCATTTGAAAAAGAAAATGCACAATGATTTTCAAAAAATTCTACGCAGCGGAATTTTTGTAAATTTGGATAAAGACAATTTTCATGCAGTGCAAATTTCCATCCGTAGAATTTTTTAATTTTTTGTCTCACGTTTTCTCTCAATAATTATATTACATTGAAACAATAAAAAGTGGGAGTCACAGGACTTGTTTTTATGTAAAAGCCTTCGTGAGTTTAGCAATTCCCACGCGCGTCTTCGCGCATTCAAAAAAATCCGGATTCTATAAGATCGACAGTTGCTCATGATCTGTTCTGACTACCGCTGACTGTTGCGTGTGCTTGCGCGGGCAGCTACTGTTTGGAGAGTTTCGGAGTCAGTTTAGGATACAATGTACGCGATTTGCCGCCGATCTAGTGTTTGAAGTTGTTAACTGTTAAGAAGATCATTTAGTAGTCGGAAGACAGCTTCCTAGACTCACCTTTAGGGATTTTATCACAACTTCTGGCTAGATAAGCCATGTCTTTGTCAAATAGCATCAAGCGAAAGTTTGGCTTGCAGAACACGTGTCGGTCGGTGCTTCAGAATGAAAACATTGCGCGGATACTTCTATATTGTAAAATGACTAAAATGTTGAGCTTCTTTATGTGAGATTTTCTCGGGATTTGTCCCTATTCTTCACGGTTATTTTCGTCGCAGTGTTTAACGACGGCGGCCAATATCCTCTTCGGATATATATCCTTCCGTTCGTTCATTCTCGGTTTGCGATTTTTAGTTAGGCTGTCCGTGTCATTTACTTTTTAAAAAACAACGACTGAATGTTTTTTTCTCCGCGTTTGGCCATTTAGTGAATGGAAATGACTGTTATTTACGGATGGCTCAGCATCTTTTAATCTTCAGCCGATATTGTGAGCATCTGCAATCGAAAACATGGCTTGTAGTTTCTGTTTGACAATTCATGTCTGCACTTTTTTGCCCACTGATTCACAGCATCAAAGCTCAAATCATCTTCAAATAAATCTTCAATTTCATTGTAAGTTGATCTGTCTCTCGTACGCATATTTATTACTTCCGGAGTGTTTTGCTATAAATTAATCTCTCTACCGGGTCTGTTCACTGTGCCCCTGACGAGAATGACAGACCTTCTAAGAAGATAAAATTTTCCATATTATCAATCTATGTTGTCTATTAATAAGTTTTTAGTGAGCTCACTAAAGTACATGTTTATGAATTTTAATGTTTAGGTATACAAATGATTATTTCAAAATCCAAATTTGTCACCGAACTGTTCCATTTTCGTTCGAATTTTTGCTGTCTTCTGTTCGTCCAGTTAAGTTTTAATTCTTCAATTTTATTTTTACGTTGGACTTTTTGGTGTTTTTTCGATGTCACACAAACGAATAATCTCGCCCATTAGTCCAAAAAATTTTATAAATAAAAGTTTACAACAGGTATTAAAACATTTAGGGTCAAAATCTAATGCTCTACTGTTTTAATTTAAATGATAGCATATGTCGCATATTAAGGTTTCTTTCTTTGCTACGATTCTTTTTCGTCTAACATAAAGGATTCGTTCGGTCCTTCTCTCTTTCGCTTGCTGGTTTTTGTGTCCGGTTGTCGGTCATCTTGTCGTTCGATGATTCATAGGTTCAGTTCATTCTCGATTTGCGATTTTTAGTTGGGCTGTTCGTGTCTTACTTTTTAAAAAACGTAGTCTTGTTTATCCTAGTCTCTCTCGCCTGCATACGCAGTGGCCGTAGTAGTAAGTACAAGGCTAACCCGGGACCACCCCCACCTCATAAAATAAGCAGCCAAACGCCTGAGTTACCGGCTCCACGGACTCATTGCATTCGTCCGTGGGAGCCGGTAACTCAGGCGTTTGGCTGCTTATTTTATGAGGTGGGGGTTATCCCGGGTTAGCCTTGTACTTACTACTACTGTTAGCATCTGGTTATCCACGGCTACCCCGGCTAGCACAATCCACTGGTCCGGTATAACCAATTGAAGAAAACGCAAACCCTGTATATACCAACCCACATGGCAATGGCAAACGTGCAAGCTTTCAAGGACTTCCTGAAATCACGTGAGACTGGCCTGATTCAAAAGAGCGAAGAATGGGTCAAAGCCAGACTAAACACAATCGGCGCATCGGAGATCTCTGTGTTTGACAGGATCTTCGCCATTTGAGAGTCAGTCAAGTCTAATCCGCAAAAAAGTAAAACCCATTGATATGAGCAAAAATGTGGCCTGCGAAATACTTTGAATACTTTGAGAAGAAAAAAAAAAAGAAGAAAAAAGAAGAAACATTCTGTCAAAGTTTTCGGATATACGGGCTCTCTAAATACTGCAAAGGATCACCCTCTTTTTGGGAAGGTCACTTGCAGTCCAGACGGATACTTCTCGCACAAAGACAAGACTATTGTCTTGTTAGAGTTCAAGTGCCCTTACACCAGAAAGATCACAGACAATAAAATTCTTAAACAATACCGTGATCAAATACAAACCGGCCTTGCTCTCAGCGGGGAGAGAGTTAACAAAGGCTTGTTTGTCGACGCCTATTTCAGAATGTGTTCTTTGAAGCAGCTTGGCCTTAGCCTTGAACACAATTCCTTGCCAAACAAAGGGGTTGTACACAAAACAAAAAAACCATCAGCACTCGCCTGTGGTATTTATCTTCTATCTTGCAAGCAAAAACTATTTCCAGATCAAACAAAATTGCTTAACATTGGGGCAACAAAATCAACAGCAATGTTTGAAAAAATTATGAGAGGAATTTTAGCGGGAGATATCTTGTGTAGCGGTTTTATACGACATATGATAGGGATCAGAAACGATTCGATTTAGATTTTTTGAAGGACATAAGCAGAAGGACATTCAGTGAAGACTGGCCCCCAAACTATTACAAGACAGTAGCCTTCTTCACATGGAAGCTGCTGGACATAACAGAAATTTGGGAAGCAAAACAACCAAATTTCTTAGAAAACATTCACGAATCAGTCAAACGTTTTCATGAAAACTTGTCAAAACAAAAACACCTTGACAAAACTAGCTCTGTTGTAACCTTCGAAAACAACATCGGTGATGACAGTGCCATGTTGGAAGACTTTTTACAGAGTAGGCTCCCCCAGACAGCCCTTGTTGCTTGAAAGGGACATTTCGTGTCGTATATACAATATCTTTCTTTGCCAGTCTCAGTCCCCCGCGGTCAGAAGGCTTCGATATTCCTTCGGCCGCCATTATTGTTAACTTTGGCTGATAAAATATCACCAGAGCTTCAATCTTGTTCAAATACACTGCAGATGTGGACGCAGTAACTTCGAGAAATGCCACCTAAAGTGCCAGAGTGACAGAATCAGAAGAAAGTGAAAAAATCACCGGATTTGCAGTTCGAGAGATCGATCTACGATCGTGAGGAAACAGTTTCTTTGACATGTTTAACTAATGATTCCTTCTGTGATGCTTGAGTTCTCGCCCTCGCTCCCAGAGGTAAAATGTGGAATGACAACCGCCCTTTTAAATTTTTAATATTTTCAATATTTTCAATATTTTCTTGAAGTGAGTGAAATAGGTAAAAAAATTTCCCACGCGTGGGAAACTATCTTTGTGCCATTGTGTAAATGTTATTTTTAATCTAAATACTAATCATGGTAGCTGTCATAAAAAGGTGATGAGACAATAAATATTCCCACGCGTGGGAAACTATCTTTGTGCCATTGTGTAGATGTTATTTTTAATCTAAATGCTAATCATGGTAGCTGTCATAAAAGGTGATGAGACAATTAATATTCCCAAGCGTGGGAAACTGAACCAATATAAACGAGAGCACCCCTCCCCTGCAAGGGTTTTTGTCCCTTCTTTGGTATGTCACGCAATGGGTCACGCGTGATAAGTAACGTAATGTCACACAACGTGACCCATCTTTCCAAGCACGATCTTCCAGTTTTGTTCGTGTTTCCACATTGAGTTTTGTGGAATTTGTAGCCAGAAGTAATTGACAATAGCACATTGTGGCCATTTTAGTACTATTGTAGGCTACAAATGGCATAGAGATTCTATCCGGTAGATGTTCTTCAATGAAGTTGAAGGAATCATTTGCATGTTGTATGTCTTCGGAGGACAAGCAGGCGTAGGGTTCACAAATTTTCAGATGTTTGTTGAGATAGTTTTTGAAGTTGTAGCGTTTGGTGGGCCTTCTTTTTTTGGTAATTTTGTAATCACCACCATAGAGCTCGTTATAATCAAAGGTCACACCATCCAGAGGCTCTAGGAGCCCGCAGTTCTCGCAGCAAAGTTCAGATGAAAACATCCTGAGGCTTAATTTGTCTTCGCAGTTTTGGCAAGCTTTTATCCTTTCATTCAAAAGGGTGAAAGGTAGGTTGTGGTGGTATTGTACCACGTGACAAAGACGCTCCTTGATGTGATGAAGGCGTTCTGGCAGGCTTCAACGCCGTATTTCCTTGTTGTAGTTGTCGAGTGAGCGTAGGAGGATAAATTTGTGTTCTTTATCCAGCACATCGAGTTTGGCTTTATATTCGCCTTTAATGTCCAACCATCGTACTTCAGCCAGTTGTTTAGCAAACTCCTCCATTGTTGAACACAGCCGTGTTGTCTATTCAATTGGGCACATAAGATTTATCCTTCGAAATGTGGAGGTTAAATCCAGAATTTAATCTCTCAAATCGGACTTGGATGCTGCGGTGAGAAGATTTATCTTTTTTTGAAACTCTTGTTTGACTTCCTTGCGAAGTTCGTTTTTGAGTTTCTCGAGGTCTGGCGATTGTGTTTGAGTGGCAACGTCTTTTGATGCCTTCACACCATCCCTGATTGCAGCCTTGAGTTCGTGATATTTTTCCACCTCACGAGTAACTATGGTGAATTCTGTATCACTGATCCTCTTGTCTTCCAGAGCTTTTGAGACCAGCTCATTGACAGAGTTGCGTTTAGCCAGGGCCAGTGTATAGATATTCTCGTGTTTGGTCACTTTCCGCTCTAGCCGTTTGTTTGCAGTTGCAAAGCCAACTGAGGACAGCCCGCAAAGCGTAGCAACACCGGCAAGTGCGGGGCTTACAACAATGCCTAACCCGGTCAAGGCAGTGGCTAGGGCTCCTGATGACAGCCCAACAGAAAGCGACCCAAGGCCAACTGCTGAGTAATGAACTATTGATTGGGTCCGTTTGTATTTCTTTGCGACTTGCCTGTAGTGCTCGGATTCGTCAGACAACTCCTTCAGCAAGTCAGAGATCTTTTTGAGCCGGAAGTCTTCTGCATTGATTTGAGTGATCTCACGCATAGGGTGAAGTGATTGGGCATCACCGTATTCCGGGGCCGATGGCAGAACGTTCGCAGAACTCATGACAGATGTGTGTATATATGTGGCTTTATATTTTTAATTTATCTCAACTTCAAATTCCAAAGGCATGTTATTGAAGTCGAAGAGGTCATTGTTCTCATTCCTCACTGACAGCGATATGCTGTTTACATAATCGCCAGACGAGACGTCACGCAAGACGTTCTGTTGTGTTGATTCGTAAAAAACCTTCTCAAAGGGCTTTCCACGAACATCAAACCGAGCCAAAACTGTCGAAGGCTTACCATTGAGGAGGTTTTGTTCTTTATCGACCAGATCACAGTGGATGAAGTAAGTGCTTGGTGAATTGAATTTTTTAGTGGTTATATGAGGGGGTGTTTGTGGGTCATTGCCAAATAATAATCTAATATTATTGGAAAGACCTATTAGTTTTTTACCCCCTGGGTTCAAAATCACCATAGCGCCAAGAGTTGTATATGGTTTTACATTTATCTCCATATTCTCTTCTGCGTATTTGACAACTATCGTGTTTGCCAAATTACTAGGAGTGTAAAACCCAGGCTCAATGTCAATTATAACTGGTTGGGCCTCCGAGCCAATCATTTTAACAGATATTTGTCCTCTTTGTTTCAAAGTATGCCACGAGTTGAAAATCGAGCAAGAGACAAGACGGATGTAACTCGGTTTCGGAAGCGGGTGATCGAAGTAGATCATGTGAGGATTCGAAGGCGCGACGATTGTTAGCAAAACCATTGTGTATATATAAAAACATTTTTTTAAAAAAATGTAAATATATATACAATCATGTTTGGCAGGCAAGGTGGATTTAACCCTAACCCGCCCCCGTTTTATTCTCCTCCAAATACTCTTCAGCCAAGGTATATCACCACAAAACAGACCACAGTAGACTCTGAAATGGCTTGGTTGAGTTCGCCGGAGGCTGCCAGGCTCTCTGCCGCGGCCAAGGCCAAGGCAATATAAGACTTCAAAAAGCGTTTCCCGCGCGCTGATATGTCACACTTTGAAGTGCAAGTAGACTTTGGCGACGACCGCAAAACCGCCACAGGAGAAGTGCTTTACAAAGAGGGCCAAGGCTCATTGGCGCTCGTTACAGAAATAGCCCACAAAGATTGGACTCAAGCCATGAAAGACGCCTTGGGCCTACACCAAGACGGAGGCTTCCCCTATCAGTTATCATTGAATAGGGGTCCAATCACAAAACTAATCCCGGCCGTTGAGTTTTCAAAAACAATAAGCAAACAAATGTCAGTTGGCGATGTCTTGGACAATGAGTACAAGATCTACGTAACGCCAACAGAGTTCTTCTCAACCAAGTTCAGGGAGATTTTCAAGGTCTCACAGATTAAATTCACTAAATCTAAGTACGCAAGGAAGTGGCTTGGTGGGCCAAGCATGTCTTTCTGGCCACAGCAGCTAAACTTTGCTTTGTGGTGCGCGACAACAGGCTCTGGGATCTCTCGTGATATTCTGTTCTCCTCCTCCCTAGACCTCACCCCACAGCTCAGGTCGTTTTACCTCTTCCACGTCTATTTCACAACAAGACGAATCCTCTATGAGTTGTTGGGTGGGATACAGAGTTTCTCCGCTCTGCCCGGCGACCCGACATTCAATCAGCAAGAAAACAAATACGACACCCGGCCCCCACTTACAACAGGATCTGTGCGGAGTTCGGTGTCGCCCCAAGCACTGACTTCCGTTTCACATTCGGCAAAAACCATGGCCTTGGCAGTGTTTACATTTGGATCGCATATGAAGGGCTTAGTCCTCTCGATTACAACTACCCCGATCCCGATCTAGCTTTGTTCGACGATGAGCGTATAACAGACAGAAATGACCCGAATTACAAGGCTGACGGACTGAAATCTGACGATGAACCGGGAACTTTCAAATGCACACGCACACGATGTAACACTTGTCCTTTCATTCACAACGCGGACAAAATAACAGGACCCAAACGATCTATTAAAATCACTGATCGTTTTACATGCACCTCCATAAATGTTATCTACTGCATAACATGTACTTTTTGCAAAAAGATATACATTGGCGAAACAGGGAGGAGACTGGGCGACCGTTTTCGTGAACATCTCCGAGACGTTGAGAAAAATGACAAAGACGTATCCAAACCAGTCGCGCGCCATTTTAATCTTACTAACCATTCTAAACAACACATGACAATCTGCGCCCTTTCCCTACACCAGGGTAACACAGAAAGCCGTAAAAACCTAGAACAAAAAATCATCTTTCAAATCGGCACTCTCAAACCCCACGGAATCAACTAACGCTTTTCATTCAACTAATTTACATTTGTTTTTCACGTCACCAAATTTCCACCAATAGCGTAGCTCCACCGCTTACTATATAAAACCACACACTACCCACAATTCCTTGATTCGCTCCGACGAAGGGCTAGCGCTCGAAACGTCAGCTATTTGAATCTTTTTACGGTGGTCAATTTACCTTATCGACTCAGTCGATAAAACTAAATTCTCGTGCTTTGAAGATGAAGCTCACAATTGAGCCAATGAGGCCAGGCAGGGCGCCGGCTGCCTTTTTGCCAAGCTCTTTAAGCCCATTTCCAATGGCCTTGGTGACCCTTGCCAGGCCATTCAAGGTGGCGAGTACCACAGCGCTGATGGTGATGCGAGTTGCCAGAACAACCGCTTGCAGGGTCCATCCGTATTTCTTGAAGATTTCTCTAACCCTCTCGAGCAAGGGCCTTTGCCTTTCCCGCACCTCAATTTCTGTATTGAGCCTTGCCAGCTCTTCTTCACGTTCTGCAACCCGGGCTTCTCTTTCAGAGGGAGAAGTGTTCTCATCCTCTATGACTCGCTTGTTTTCAGCGTTCTGTCGTTCAAGCTCTTCTTTTTGCTGTTTCAGTTCGTCCAGTGGTTTTATGGCGTCCTTTTTTGCTCTAAGTTCATCTAAGCGTCCTTCTAATCCCCTATTGTCAAGCATGAGTTTGTCGATGTCTTTTTGTAGTTTGTCTGCTTGTTTAGCAGCTTTTTGCGCATTGTCCAGTTGTTTTCGTTTGGCCTGATGCTCAGATTCAAGATTTCTCTTTTCATTTTTCAGTCTTTGTATTTCCTCCGTATTCAGTGGCCCATGTGCATCTTCCATCTCTTGAATCTGGTCATCATCCTCTTTGATTCTATTTCTGATGGCCTCCATGTCGCGGTGAAGTTTTTGTGTATCAGCAAGCGTTTGTCTCATTTGTTGTTGTTGTTTTTGTTTTGCTTCCAGTTCTTTTTGATTTGCTTTAAATGCAGCATTTGTTTCATTAAACTCTTCAGTCAAAGACTTTCCGAGAGCAGCTTTGATCTCTTTGGGAAGAGAAGCGTTGAGAGTCTTTTCGACAGCCCCACGGCTTTTTGTGTAAAGAGGATGCCATTTGTCTCTAGTATGATATTTTACCTCGATGATGGCCCCACCTGATTTTGGTTTCGGTTCGTACCGAAATTTAAGTTGTTTTCTGTCTGCGTGGGCAAACTCTTCCTTAACCTCGTAAAAGGCCATGTCTTCCTTGGTGATCATTCGCCGGCCTTGAGTAGCCCCATCAATGAAAGAGGTTTCTGCAGTGCCACGTGGCCCTTGTTGCTCTTGGGGGAGTCATGTTCTTGTGGCCATAGGCACTTGTTCGCCAGATGGTGTGGAAGCAGCACCTGGTTCAAAGGGTTGCGTGGTGTCGGTGTCTTTGGGGAACCACTTATGGTATTCTTCTTCTGTAATTTGAGATAGATCCCATGGGTTGTCACCGTCATCATCACCATCATCCCCTGTGTCTGGGATGAGAGGGTCTGTGTCAGTTGTCTCAGTTGGATCGTAGTCGGCTCCGCCTTCAGCCATGATGATATATGAATATAAATTTTAATTTTAAAACACAAATATATACCATGGCTGTGCAACCGAATCTACTTCCATCTCACAGTCAAAAGACACTGGGCGCCAAGAAGGCAGAGCGAACCGTCAAGCGCATCACATTCAACCCCTCTGAGGCCAATCCCGGCGAGACACTGTACGTCTCGGTACCCAAGATGAGTCAGCACGATGTCATCGTCTCTGGCTCACTTGCACTGGTATTCAACTTCAATCTCTCCGGCGGCCATGCAAACAACTTTCTTGTACAAAATGTTTCTCGGGCCCTGGTGGACAGGTTCGTTGTAAAGTTTGCCGCCACCACCGTCCAGGACACGGTTGGGTACGACATCTACAAGATCTTCGAAGACCTATTCCTCTCAGTGAATGAGCGGGAAAATATGCTTTTGGAGGGCATCCAGAGTGTGGATTTGTGCAAGATTCGCTCTGGTGCTGGTGACAAGCCGACCTCCAGTGTGGATGCGGAAACCAAGCTGGAGACAATATACAAGAATAAGTACCGCATCAAACTGGATCACCAAATCTTAACTGATCACGGAATCATATATCCTCAAGCATTATTCAATGATCTGGTCTTCGAACTAACCCTCGCCCCCGCATCCCAAGTTGTCCGGGGTTCAGACACAAGCAAGCTCGTATACAAGTTGGAAAACCTCCAGCTGGAGTATGAGACGATCAGAAGTAAGAGTCTGGCTGACGAGGCAACAAGCACTTACACTAATGGCAAGGAGTTCGCCTATGACCTCGTAATGCGAGATCGGGTGCATCCCTTCACAAAAGGGGTTGACACTCGGCTGAATCTTCGGGTTAACCCCCAGCGCCGGTCTCTCAAGGGCATCCTCTTGCTGTTCATCAATCCCTATATAGCGGGTGCCAGGGACTCTGAGCACTATTTCAATCCCGACATCACCAAAGTGAAGGTCACCGTAAATGGGGTCCCAAACAGGGTATACAACGAGGGCATCAGTGGTACTGACATGTGGAGTGAAATATACCGATACTTTAACCCACACACGCGCGGCAGGCCTAACATGAACCTGACCAAATATCTCACAGGCAACAAGTTTGGCCTCTGGATCGACCTGCGGTCCATGGCTGACACAACCATGCACGGCAACGGCCAACGGCTCGTAAACACACAGGATGGCGTGCAACTCGAGATTGAAAGAGACGGCAAAGGCTCGGGAAACGCAAACTGCCACATCTTCACCATCTCTGACTCACAGATGAACCTCATGGGTAGGCAGCTGGAATCGGTTCAGTACTAGGACACACTAATATATACCATGGCCACAAAACAACAAACAACAAGCAACAAGCTCAACTTCTATTCTAAGCCGGCTCCACTACCATCCACCAGGCCATTATCATACAATGAAATGCAAAGACTTCTGGCAAAGGCGCCCTCCCCACCAACACATGAACCAATTGTTTGCAAACCAACTAATATAGGTGTTGGTTATGGAACCAAGAAAGCTGCCATTCAATGCACTAATCGTGGGACCCACTAACTCTGGCAAGACACAGTATCTTCTAAACCAACTGCGAGGCCCCTTTAGGGGTTGTTTTGACTACATCGTGCTTTTCTGCCCCACATTTGTCAAGAACAAGACATACGATGGCTTTGTAGACCGCGATCCGCGAATATTTGTCATCGTCTGCCAACAGCATGAGATCGAAGACTGGTTGAAGTTGGCGAGCTTCTTTTTCACATGCACCAACACTCTATTCATACTTGATGACTGCGCCGCATCCAAAGATGTTAAAGGCCGCACGAGCCAGCTGGTCAATCTGGGGTTCAGCGCAAGACATGACAGCATATCCGTGTGGGTCTTGACCCAGCAGATCACCAGCATTGCCAAGCCATACCGTGATAATATCGCAGCGATTGTGCTATTTTACACACCCTCCAGCAATACTTCAAGGCCATCTTCGAAGACTATGCCGGTGAGCTCTCCCACGAGGAGTACAAAGAGCTTATCGCCAGGCTCAAGTCCCGCAAGTTCTCCCACCTGGTTTTCTCTCTGAAGCACCCGTATGGAATTGAGTATAAGATGTAAATAATACACACATATATACACAAATATACATATGGCTATGAATGCGCCAACCAACCTACACAAGCTCACTGTGCTTTCGCAGCTTTTGGATGAATTGCGTGGCCATATACTTGATGCGCAAAACAAAATTATCAAAGCCGCTGGTGAGGAAGATCTGCGCCTAGTGCTTCTCAACAGATATCCATTGCGGCTGAATTATATGCCAGACACCATGGCGGGGCTTATACGGGAGCTTGAACCCTTCTGCCCGACATCAAAAGAATTATCGAAAATTAAAAACAAAAAACAAACACATATGTATACACCTTGCTGATGGCACAAGCACAAGAAGAGCAGGCCGCTTTGAACGAAGTATTGCGGATGCTGGAGGCCACCCCTGATACCACACCTCCCACAGGGATAGCTGGTATCATTGTGCCCGGTAACAACGACATTCCTGCTAAACGTGAGAAGCTAGCCATCCTCGTTTCAACTGGTAAGGCCAAAGAAGCTATCGGCGTGCAGCTCACACACGATCATGTCAAGCGGCTGTCAGACAAGGACGTTGACAAGTACTACAAAAGGTACGAAGCCTATATCGGCAACAAGACAACCGAATCCCTAGTTGATTCCGCTATCATGCTCGTGTCCAAAGGCGTTGGCATGGTGATCCCGGTTGAGGATGTTAAGGAGTTGCAGCAAGAACTCAAGAACGACTACATTATCAACCAGGAACTGTCAAATCTTGCTGGGGCTCTTGCCATGCGATGCGGACGATGACTGGCGCTTGCCAATGCTGCTCTCATCACGACAAAACACATCAAGCTTGAACGAGGGCCTGATCACAAGCCTGACTTGATAGAATTGGAACCCCAACCCACACATCCAAGCAGAGACAGTAAAGGCTATCCACTTGAGGGCTTTGGTGAAGTTGGTGTTAATCTGGCAGCAACCTCGCAGCAACCTTGAAGGAACCTGGCTGGAACCTTGCAGCAACCTGTCAGCACACTTGTCACATTTTGCAAAAAATAAAAATTCACATATATACACACGATGGTCACACCACTCGAGGCGATCCCTGAAGAAACTCAAACTCCAACCCAAACCCCTGTCCGTGTTACCTCTGAGACCCCGAAAACAAAGCCTGCAACAGAAAAGAACCCCGGCCGCGTTGCTTCTGGCAAAAGGCTAGGAGAACGCAACCGCCTGGCCCGTGAAGCAAAGAAAAAGGCCGAATCACAAAAGACTGCACCCTCAACACAGCCCAGTGCTGCAAACCAACCCTCAACAAGTGACGTCGGTGGCGCAACAAGTGACAGCAACAGCAACTCGATCTACCTTATTCTGGGGATTGGTGGGTTCATTGTCTCTGCTGCGGGTGTGTACTACCAACGCGAAGCCATAATGCAAAAGCTTGGACGCACACCAAACACACCACCAACACCAGCCCCAGAGCCCGCTACACCACCCCCATCTCGAATTCCGGTAAGACAAGGAATTAAAAAAATGGAATAAAAAAAAACAAACAAAAATAATATATATATACATACCTGCACACAAACCATGTCTGACAACAAGCTTGTAAAGGCTATACTCGACGCCGCAACAATCACTGGCCTTGTCGCCGGTATTGGATGGATTGGGAAAAAGACCATCAAAGAAAACTTCACTGCCGACCCCAGTGCAAGCTTGATGAACTACGTCAAGTTCACAGCCGTCATGGCTGGCAGCATCGCGCTGAAAAAATATCTCGAGGACCAGAAAATCCTCCCAGACAACATGTAAATATGGCAACCATCCCACCCAACATGTAAAACCATATGTATACACAATGGCCTCAATTGCAATAATGGCCCTTGGCGCTGTTTTTAATGCGGCCGCTTTCACGGGCGGCAACTTTCTCGCGAAATATCTGTCTGGTGATAGCGGAAAGGCAGCAATGGATGAGAAAATCCGTCACGACAAAGCCCTGGAACAATACCAAGCGGCTTACGCCAAATACCAGAAGGACCGCACCAAGCTCCTCGACTGGATTGCAACCAACGATCGGATGAAACACCAAGCTAGCCAAAACTTCCAAACCACCGACCAAGCCCTGGCCTGGTATAACCAGATGCACCAAACACAACCAGATAAACAAATCAAAGACTACAAAGAGCCTCAGTTCTCGGACTTCTACAAGCCCAGCCCACAACAGCAGACTGGTGAACTTGTGTTCATTGGAGGACCCCTGCTTGCGGGTGGGTATGCGGCCTATCGCTTTCTGTAAACAAACAACACAATACATAAGTATATACCCCGCACACCCCCTATGGAGGCCAAACTCTCTAAGATATACTACAGCCCAAAAGGGTATTGGAAAGGTCTTGCCGCTGTAAAAAAGCTGGCCACTGCGGCTAGGGTCTCTGAAGAGGCGACAAAGAAATGGCTGGTCAAACAAGCCCTTTGGCAAATATATCTCCCGGCGCCACGCTACATCCCTCGGCCCAAGTTTGATGTCTCCTCGCCCAATGCAGTGCATCAAGCGGACCTCTTCCTACCCCATGACAAGCTCCCTAAAGGCAGAAAGGTCTACAAATACGCCCTGACAGTTGTGGATGTGGCTAGCCGATACAAAGCTGCGGAGCCCTTGACTTCGAAAGAGTCTGAAGAAGTCTCAAGGGCATTTCAGAAGATTTATAGGAAGGGGCCTTTGAAGTGGCCTCAACTCTTGCAAGTTGACCCTGGGAGTGAGTTTATGGGGGCTGTGACAAAGACCATGGAAAACAACAAAACAGCCATTCGGCGTGGGCGCATCAATATCCACAGAGACCAAGCAATTGTGGAGAGATTCAATCGCACCCTGGCTGAAAGACTGTTTGGCTACCAGTATGCCGTTGAAATAAATATGCCCTCTGGCCGATCAACTGCATGGGTCAAAAGACTGCCAGATGTTGTCTCGGCCTTGAACAATGAAGTGACCCGGCTCACTGGCAAGAAGCCAAAGGATGCAATACGTGAAAAAGCAATATCTTCCAAGCCTGCGACACCATATGCTAGGCCTGTTGGGGTCTACGAGAAAAAGCTCCCTCCTCGAGTCCATGTACGATATCTGTACTACCCTGGGGAGCTGGAAGGTGGTGGGAGGCGTGCTACTGATCCCATCTGGTCATTGAAGGTCTATAACGTTGAGAGAGTTGTCACCAAGCCGAATGAGCCAGTGGTGTACTACCTTTACGATGGGCCCAAGCGAGGGTTTGTTCGTGAGGAGCTAATGGTTATGCCGCCGGGCACTCAGTTACCACCAGCTGGGCTCTAGCGCGGGCTAGTGTATGTCTTTGTGCCCATATGCCAGAGTGTGGATACCATCTTCCTTAATCCAGCGCTTGGAGTCAAAGGGTGACAGTGTTGTCTTGTTGAGATGCTAACCGAAGATCTGGTGGCCTTTGCTTCGGAGCCTGTCCATCCCATGCTCGAAGGATTGCCTGCTGAAGAGCGCGTCCTTGTAGTTTTGGTGGTTGATTTCCTTCTTTGTGACAACCTTGGTAGTGCCCTTTGCCTTCTTGATGTCCAGCTTAGCTTTGATTTCTTTGCCGTCCTTGTCCTTCTTCTTAATACACCTGCTGTCGTCTTTCAAGATGCTGTACATCTTTGAGCGAAGGCAGATTGCCTCTGAGATGGGCACACCCTCGCACTCGTCCTTCATCTTACCGATGACCTTCTTGTTTTGCTGGCTGTGTAAGGGATGGTCCTTGGGATAGTCGCTCGTGTCATAGCGCCAGAGACTGCGCCTCATGTCTTTGTAGATGTCCTCCGTCTTGATCTCGAGTAGGAGAGAGTCTGTGTCGGTGTATAGTAGCTCGCACCGTGCACCGTACTTGTACTTTAGGTGCAGGTAGTAGAACCTGTACATCAAGGTTTTGGAGAGATCGAGGATGCACATACCCGTGTAGACTGGCCTGTTCATCAGGATGCTGTCTTTATGCATCTGGATGCAGGTCAGGCTTTCGCTAAAGACCGTTGCTCTTGAGAAGAGTGGGCTGGATAGGAGCTTCCGGAGTTTTGCCTCCCCGTTGGCTCGTACGAGCTTGACAACGGTTCGGTTTCTGAGGTTCTCCATTGTCTTGCCGAAGACGGAGTTGTTCATCAGCTTGAAGAAGTCCTTCTCAAACTGTGTCTTGGCCTGCTTCCTGAGCTCGGTGTTCAAGGTGATGTATGGTTCCATCCAATCCTTCTGGTCGAAGGAGAGAACGTTATGCACCCTCTTCAGTTTCATACCGAGCTCGAGATAGAGCTGGAGATTGCGGCAGTGGAGGACATAATTCTTCTTATCTCTCAGGGTGACGAGTAGCGTTTTGGTTCTGTCCTTCCCTAGATTCAGCTCTCTTGCAAGGGCTAGTTGGTAGGGCGACATCCACTCTTCTGGGACCTCTGTGCTCTTTGGGGCGAGAGGGTAAGAGTTGTGCTCGTCATGCAACTCCTCTGGGTACTCCAAGTCCACCTCGAGAATGTATCCTCTCTTTCTGCCTGGCTGCCAGCCCATAATTTGCTTTTCGGTGGGCATAGTGCGCGCCCATGAGAAGTTGCCATCTGGGAGAGGTTGGCTCATGGCCCAACCATAGAGGTTGTTTGCGTCGAAGTAGTGAATGTAGGTGGTCTCTTCCTCTAGATTGTAGTCTTGCAGATATGGATTGTTTGCCTTGCAGTAACGCTTCATCTCTGTTGATATGCCACCCCGCATTCCCTTCTCGATGAAGAGATACATGTTGTAGTCGGTGAGGAGTTCGAGCTGGATTCCCGTGTGTTTGAGTAGCGCGTCCCAACTCAGACCGGGGCTTGTGTAGTAGTGCGCAGGGTCAAGACCGTAGTGCTTGAGGCATGTCTTTCGGAAGTTCTCAAACACATCCGCGAGGAGAACTGTGTCTGTTGCCAGATAGAGATCGTGGTACTGCCCGAGATTCTCGCATTCGAAGGCTTCCCAGACTTGCCTGGCATGCTCGTAGTCTTTATCTTCTATGCCAGACTTTGTGAGCTTGCTGTAGAAAGCCTCTTTCGGCGGGAGAGATGTCTCGTTGAATCTCTCGAAGGAGTCCATGTACTCGTAGGGATAGACGCCCTTGCGAAGTAAGAGGCATCTTTGGGCTTGGTTGGTTATAAGCCGCTTTGTGATCTCGAAGTCCTCTGGCTTGTTGGAGCCTACAAGGTTGTCGAGGCTAGAGCACATGAACTGCAAGCTGTCAATGAACCTGAGTCTGCCGAGAGAGAATGAAATGTATTTCTCCATGTTGTTTGGGATGCATCTCAGATTGGGTGAGCCCTCGATCTCGGCGACGTGCTGCATCAGATGGTGAGCGTCGTAGCCTTTCAGATTGTGAAAGACAACCGGGATGATTGTTTTCTTTGGGTCGATGCGGAAGTTGCTCCGGTTACACACATTGTGGGCTGCGCCGCGATACTTACCGGTTATGTGGCAGTGGTCTCTGACAGCGTCTCTGAATTGCGGGCGTAAGAGAGGCTGGCCACATTCAATGCAGTCACTGTCTTCTTCAGCATCGTCTGGCTTAGGCTGCCTTTTGACCCCATTGCCGTCATCTGGTTTGAATCGATTGTAGATATCGAAAAAGCAAGGTGTTCGGGTACCAGGATATTTTGTGTGCCTGTGAGCCTTGCCGATGTATTCGCCCGTGTCTGGGTGAAAGAAATCGGCCTCATCGCGTTGGTTGTGCTTGACAAGGTCCTTCTTACAGATGTGACAAATGGTTGCGGTGTTGAAGTCATGCTAGTCTTGTCCTGTCATTTGCAGTGGCACCTTCTGCTTGAGAGATTCCCTTTTTTAAAACTCGCATTCAGTTTGAACAAGAGCAGCAAGAAACCTTTGCACACAGTCTTCGCTCCGGTAAAGGAAGTCTTTCACCACCTCTCCATCAGATCGCACGGTTATGAAGGAGAAGCCACAGGGTTTGTGGATCTCTGTCTGTGTTGTGCTGCTTTTGCCGGGTGCTGGTATGCATGTGTCAACCTTCTCGATGATGCTCTTGCTGTCAGCGTAGATGATAAAGGGCGCCTTCATCTGCCTCTGGTAGTTTGTGAACTGGAGAGTGTTCTTGCCTTTCTCGGGCATATCGATTCTTGCTGGGCGAGAGGCGGCTCCTCTGCATAGACTGCGGTGTTTCTCGAGGAGTCCTTCCGATGAGTAGCCCTGCAAGCACCTAGTGCAGAAGTGCAAATGGTGGCCAATGTTTTGTTGTTGGCTATAATGAAGCCTGCTTAGACTCTATATGTAGCAGTAGTGAAACTTCGTCATGTCAGTGTGTTTGTCAGTATTTGTGATAAGCATGAGGTTGACACTTGGTATGTCAGGGGCATCCATCTCACTAACATGGTAGATCAATACCTTCTTGCCATCCCAGCCTAGAACGTTGATTGCGATGCCGTTCTGCCTCTCGATCTTTGGAATCTCATGCAAGGGTGTTGGAAAGGAGATGTCTGTGAAGTCGAAGACGTCTTCTCGAGGGTATTGACTTGGCCTGTCAGAGTGTGCAATGGCAGGGAAGAATGCTGCTTTCAAAGCCCACTTAATACAAGCATCATCTCTGTTTTTGACGTTTATGATGGCTTGCTTTGCCTTGAGCTTTGGTGGGAGAGGGATATATGAACCGCCTCTTATTGGATTGTTTCTAGAGAAGTCGAGATAGACAGTTCTGATACCGTCGAAGACCCATCCTGAACCTCTTTCTGTCCAGCCAGCGACTTTCTCTCTAAGTTGGTCTATTCTAGCCCTAAGTTTTCTTTTTACTTCTTTGCGATTGAAAACGTTTTGGATGGTTGGGTTGCCATCTCCTACGTAGCATTCTTCCCTCACTTCGCCTTCGTCTGTGTGCTTCTTAATGTCTATTAAGACTGTGTATTGAAACTTCAAAGGTCCAGGTTCGTAGGATTGCTCTTCTATGACGTCGAGCATATTGCCAAGGACTTCATTGTGAAACAGAAGAAGATCCTTTCTACCAAGATCAGGTGGAACATCCATTCGGTAACTGGCAAGCCATCCGTGGTAGCCTCCATGTGCTCTGTTGAAGTTGGGTGCAGCGTTTGCCATTGCCATGTGGGTTGCTATATACAGGGTTTGCGTTTTCTTCAATTGGTTATACCAGACCAGTGGATTGTGCTAGCCGGGGTAGCCGTGGATAACCAGATGCTAACAATAGTAGTAAGTACAAGGCTAACCCGGGATGACCTCCACCTCATAAAATAAGCAGCCAAACGCCTAAGTTACCGGCTCCCACGGACGAATGCAATGAGTCCGTGGAGCCGGTAACTCAGGCGTTTGGCTGCTTATTTTATGAGGTGGGGGTGGTCCCGGGTTAGCCTTGTACTTACTACTGCCGTCGAGCACACAAAATACAAACTATAGAATGTGGCCAAGACCATCAAGCGAAATAATTTGTGGTGGTTTGTCATTTCTTAATTTTTATGACCATTTTGCGAGTCCTTGCACTCCCAATCCTCGTCACGATCGATCGCAGTTTTGCCTTTGAAACTTGAGGATTGAACTCCGGAAGCAATTTGTATTAAATGTAAGGAATTAACTAAGGTCGTACTAGTAGATACAGTCTTGGATATACACGAATTTCGTTTAAAACAGGACAAAAGTAACCTACTGTAGCACGAAAAAAGCCGCACGCCGCCATATTTGTTTTGATTTTTCGTCTTTCAAATCTCGCACTCTTTCGCGCGAGTTTCTCGCGCGTGACGCACGATAGTGACCTGCTCCCGCGCGAGGAAACTGGTACCAGCCACCTTAAGTTTATCATCGGCTTTCTGTTTAAAGAGCGACGCCGTTAGGCTCAGCCTATCTATATATATTATTATTTCAAGGTAGATACGCATCAAAACGCGTGTCTCGGTTTAAAAATCCTTTTAGATCGATTTTGATGTTGCATTAAAGACTCCAAATGCGAAACATCTTTAAGCTTATTGTTGTTTATATTCGTTTACAAAAAAATAGTTATTGTTATAGCTGGATTCACGTTGTTCTTGTTACGAAACGCATTCGTAAGAAAGCATTACGTCACTAAGTTTACAGCTGATGGAAGGAGCGAGTGAGTGAATTAGCCACCGTTACCGATAACCCGTTCATTACGCTTGTGCGTATTCACGGGTTAAACACAGTAAAATGGCATAGAATTTCTTAGTTACAAGTGTCTCGTGTCTTAAAAAGTTTAATTTAGAATAAAAAAATTGAACAAACACACGGCTACTTAAACATAGCGGCGAAAAGTCTGAAAGAACTGCAGCATGCAGCGTGGACAGTATTGCTTACAAAAATTCACAGCTAAAAGATACAAGAAACGTACGGTTAAAACATCGTTACCTGTAGTTGATGTGGCATTTTAATCCCTTCCATCAGCACCAAACTTTCAAACATCGAAGTACGAGCTGAGTCGATCGCTATTGTTTAGTTCCTAAAGCCATAATGGCGAGATCGTTTAACTTCATTCCGCTTAAAACAAAGATCAGAAACTTTTTTGGGGAAGTATCAAGTCTGATCATATTCCAGAGGTGATTACTATAAAGTACTTTCTGAAAATTATGCTCCTTTATTCACTCCGTATCGAGCGGTTTAACTTTGAACCAGCTTCGTCAGCCGTCATTCAGCTTCGCCAAGAAACACTGCTACACAACGCGAAAATTTCGCGCCTTTTTTGTCCAATCATGTAATCAATAATTTTTCTCTTTTCTTTCTTTTCCCTTTTTTATCTAATAGTTCAAGCATTTTTCTCCCAAAAAACAAGATATTGCAGGCAGTGGTCATTTCTACTTTCCTTCACTGAAAATGCGAAATTTACCTTCATAGCTGGATATACGTCATGTAGACCTAACGTATATCGAGAGGTTTATGACCATATTTGGGCAGTGTATCAATGTGTTGAATTATAATAGTCTATGAATGTATCTGTTTACTCTTTAATACTGTTATCACGTTACTTTATAGAAGCTCGTTAAAACACTATGCCATACTCTGAAAACAGTTGCTGCTTTCCGATCGGCTGATAGCAAACAAAGCTAATATGTGTAATATAGGTACTTATTACTTTTCTAATTGAACTGCACTTCAGATTAACGTTACCTTTGCAAAAGAAGTGTCACGGAGAAGTCGGATGTTGTTTCGTAGAAACTGAGTACACTCGCGTCATTTAACAATTCACTCGGTAGTTCTTCGTAGAAACTGAGTATACTCGCGTCATTTAACAATTCACTCGGTAGTTCTTCGTAGAAACTGAGTATACTCGCGTCATTTAACAATTCACTCGGTAGTTCTTCGTAGAAACTGAGTACACTCGCGTCATTTAACAATTCACTCGGTAGTTCTTCGTAGAAACTGAGTATACTCGCGTCATTTTTAACTCGTGAATACGCGAAGCGTTGAATGACTTCTATCATTTGGGTAAAAATTTAACTCGCTCGCTCTCGCTCGCTCGATTGGCTGTTAACTTTTCTTGGTAATTCCACTGACCAATGCATAACGCTTCGAGCAGCTCTGGAGGACATCGAATGGATTTTTCAAGATTTGGAAAAAGCAATAGCAAGGCAAATTTTGTTGTTTAATTTGTGAAGTTTCGCTGCCATTTTTAAAAGTTCAAAATAAACCAAATTTTGTTTCGATGAATTAAAAACATGTCTTAGCGTGACACAAATACGCAATGTTTGAAATAAGAGAGAGAACTAGATGATGTGATGTTTTAAATCTGTTTACACATCAATTATTTGACTTCAAAAAACTCAGTATGGAAAATTAAGTCAAGACTTAGGTAAAAGCTACAGTACGGTAAATGTTGTTTATAAATGTGTAGCCTGCGAGCAAGTTCTCGGGCTCGTTTCTAAAACCATTTAAAATTAGCGTGACATAAATACGCATTGAGAACTGGGTGACGTAATCTAATAAATTTGTTTACTCATCAATTCTTTAATGCCAGAGGCTTTTCTCCCGCTATCATCACTCTCATATTACCCGCCTGTTATTACTCTAATATATTTGCCGCGAGAAAAGCCGGCCTCAACTTCTCACGAAACCGTGCCGCGAGAGAACGTCTGGTCCCCAGGGGAACTCTTTGACTGCTCTGCAAAACAACAAAAAGATTAGACCTATCTTAATGCACCTTTTCATTTTTTTGAACTGGTTATTATTTGTAATAACCCAACAATTACCTACTGTTTCACCTCAAAATTATTATATTGAAAATACCAAGTTGGGTAGTACCCACAACACCCCTAACAAACACTGTTTCAAGTACGTGTCAACAAAATTAACAACACATACATCTGGACAAACATCATACGCCCTGTATCTTCGGGGACTTATTTTTTAGATTTTAAACTGCCTTGTTTAGTTTTAAATAAACCTCCAGTAGACAAAATTATCGACTGTCAAGACCTCGGATCTCGGGCATTATCCTTTACATAGGGAACCCATACGCTTATTTGTAAACTGAATAGTTATTACGCTTATTTGTAAACTGAAAATGGAATTAAAATGGCAAGCTAACATGTGCGTATTCCGCTTGCATAAATAATATGCGTGTGGGCTTGTCCCGACGCCTGAATCAAAGGCCACGACCGAATTTAACGCATTACGTCATCCAGTTGTCTCATTTCACACAATGCCGGAACCTGTTACTGGGCCCCTGACAATGCATATTTATGTCACGCTAACATGTTTTCATCGTTTTGGAAACAGTTTTCTTTATCAGTTGAACTTTCACAAATGACTCCCGGTCCGCCATCCACTCACTATAAAAAGAGCGTTTCATATTTACGAGTTGGCTTCTAGGAGCCTTTAATTTGATTAGTCCTATAAGCTAAGACTGCACAACGCGGGCGTGTTTAAGTAAACAACAAAAGGAAAAATGGTTCGTCAAAAGTATAAAATAAATATAAAGGACTGTTTGGAATACATGATACCGGCATGACTTTCATAACGGTATGAGTTCATTCCGGCTCCCTCTTGTGGCTCTGTATTCGTTTACATGTTACCAGCGCAAAATCTTATTCCGGTACGAGCCATTCCGGTAGTTCATTCGGAGATTCTCATAGCCGGTACGAGAACTTATACCTGTACCATGTAAACGCGGCACGATCACTCGTTTCGGTATGAAATCACTTTCTTGGAGGACTGGAATGGGTAACACATGCTTAATAGTCGTTATACAATCCTATATGGCGTCGTTTTTGTTAATATGGTATGTCGATCGGTATGAAGTGTCCATTCACGGTCCCTTCATGTAAACAGTATGAAACTCATACCATTATCATGTAACAGCCAATAAGTTTCGTTGCAGGTACAATTATTTGAAGATTGCAGATGATAACAACGTGCAACTTGGTCAATACTGTGGTGAACTCACTGGAATTGACGTTTTTGTATCTGGAGACTTCGCAGTGATAACATTCCACTCGGAGTACCGTAAGAAAAAGGGAGGATTTCAGATACTTTTCACTGATGTTAATATGCCTGGTAAGTGCAAATAGGAAAGTAGCTTGACATACTAGCCAATATTATAATATTAATCAACAATGTTTCAAAGTACGTCCCTTACAGAAACCGTAACAAAGACAGATCAAACAAAACAACTTATTAGCCAAAGCTGTAAATGTAAAGACTCGAAAGAGAAACAACCAAGCTAACTCGTGAAAACGAAACAACCTTCGCACCCCCCCCCCCCCCCCCTCTCCTATGCGTTTTGCTCTACCGAACCCCCCCCCCCCCCCCCTTACACTCTGCGTCCAACTCCCCACCCTCCCCTCCCTTCATCACCGTCCCTATCGGGAATACAGGTGTCCAGGCCATTACCTGTCGCATTTGGAACGGGCAATATATATGCTCAAGCCTTATGCACTGATCAGCGGAATTACTTACCAAGAATAGTTTAAAGCAGATGGATGGAAGGAAGGAAGGAAGTAGGGAGGGAGGGAGGGAGGAAGGAAGGAAGGAAGGAAGGAAGGAAGGAAGGAAGGAGTGAAACTTTGTATATTTGCCCTCGTCTGCTATAACTCATTCAACGCTTTGCGTGATCACGAGTCAAAAACGGGTAAGAAAAATTAATATTGATTAAGTTTTAGGTCTTTAAGGTTTTGTTTCAAAGGTGCGTTCTATTTTTCAAAACTTGTCGGACACGGGTTATTATTTCTCATTGGTCTAAGTCACGGGAAAGCAAAGAGCTCGTCTTGTGATTATTTGAGTGGACTTTGCATGAATGTCGTACACAAACGTAAAAAGGTTGATGTGAAAACTAATTAGTATATAGAGTGCTACACCTTTGCAATACTACGTTAGTTTTCTTTTCAATCTGAATTTAGAGGCTAGCAGCAGATGGCCACTTTTGTCAGGATAATGGAGTGGAAATCATAGTCTGCACACCTGGCGGTACATTTCGCGCGAAGGCAAAGTTTAGTTGTTGCTTTTTCAAGAACAACAATGCCAGCTATGTAAGTTACCGTTAACTTTCATATATATTTCAGCGCCATGTCCACAAGGCTGGGTAAGATTTTACGGTTCTTGCTACAAATTCTTTAACAACGCACTGGATTGGAACTCAGCAAAATCCGCCTGTGAAGCACTAGGATCAACGCTTGCAGTGTTGAATTCAGTAGCTGAAATTAAGACAGTTTCTTACAAAACAGCATGGATTGGTTTACACAGGGATGCCAAGGACAAATCACGCTGGTTGTGGGTTGAAGGGTTACGCGCTACGTTCACTAACTGGGATGATGGGGAACCAAACAACGTAAACAATCGGGAGGATTGTGTATATATGAAGAGCACAGGAAAATGGAATGACGCAGGTTGTGATGCAAATTTATATTACATTTGTGAAATAAGTGGTAAGTTGAACAATTTTCTAAGATGTTTGTAATGCGCAGTCAAATATTTATACCGTCCGCAGGAATGTGACCGATTTCAAAGCTATGATTGCTTTATATCCTCTAATCTGCCAGCATATGGGATCTTTTCAAGTGCAAGATTGCGACCTTTTTACACATATATTTAATTTGTGAAGAAAGGTCTACTCTTTCGTGTTCGTCTTTTGGGAACTCGATAACCTAAATTATAAGTAAGCATTTGGGTCAGCGAGGGACATGCAATGCCACGACTTCACTCAGCAAAATTCTTTTAAAAGCATAAGCAACCTTCCGTCTTGGTAAGAAAGCCGATATTTAAAATTTCTGTTTCAACAATTATCTTCCGAAAGCGTGCCCCCAAAAATGGATTCATCTGCAAGGTTCTTGCTACTGGTTCTCGTCCAATATCTTGGATTGGAGCGCTGCAAAATTCACCTGTGGAGGACTGGGATCTAACTTGACAGTGGTGAACGCACAAGCGGAACAACAAGCGCTTGGTCCAAATGTGGGAACGAACACATGGATAGGCTTACATAGGGATCCCAAGGAAAACACTAGCTGGATTTGGACTGATGGTTCGCAAGCTATTTTCACTAACTGGTCGCAAAATCAACCTGACAATTGGAAAGGCGTTGAAGATTGCGTGGAAATGAATACGGCAGGAAAATGGAATGACAGAAAATGTAGCAATTATCTTCATTACGCTTGCGAAATCTTTGTGGGTAAGTCAGGGGACATCATATTTTAATAAGATTAGCGTTTTGTTCAGTATGATCTAAAATGGAGAATGTACTAAAGCAAGAAGAACAAGTAGAAAGCTTTCCAAGGAATAAAAAGAAAAAAAAAATTACAAAAGTAGGGAACAAAACATTTGCAACCCTAGCAGGATTTAATTATCATTTTTTAGCTTTTTTTTTTCTCTATTTCAAACTACTTGACATTTTTTGTTATTAATTAACTACTTTTCTTTTCTACTAATTGGCTACAAGGATCCACGTGCCAAAAGATTTCTCTGGTGAGTGATGTACGTGTCTCTCCTTCCAGTTGCCTCTCGTCCAATCAAGATTACGGATCAACTTGTTTCTTTTCCTGTGCTCTCGGTTACCAACTTAACGGTCCTTCATCTACTCGGTGCGGAATTGGGGGAATCTGGAGCGAGGATGTTAACACAGTCAACTGTTATGGTTTGTATTTGATTTTTACTTTTAATAAGTGGGCCGTTGCCATATATGGCAAATGCCTGTTACGGCTGGGTTTCCTGTTTTGCTCTTCCCCCCGTTTTAGTCACGTGACCTTTGTTTGGACTTTACTTTCTAGTTCGCAGTTGTTTGGCGATTTGTTTAGCGATGGCGTCAGGAAAATTCACGTGAGGTAACGACTAAAAGAGACCTAAATTGACTAAAATAGATCGAAATTGGTTGAGATCTATATTGTTGCAACTAGGCGGATCGACGTTGTTGAAACTTGGAGAAATAAAGTCTGTCAACAAGTGAATATTTATTTGTGTTTACAGTACCCACTTCATTTTTGTTGGGTTACTTGTCAGAGACCTCCGCTTTAAGCGCTGCCAGATTAACATAACGGATATCCGGTTCTTTGTACAGCCAGCGACCAAAGAAAAATGACGTTATGGAACTGTCACCCGGCCCGGAGAGATTTTCAACACTTTACACTTGCATCACTGGTCACAAATGATATTTCTTTGTGAAGAACGAGTCGTTTGTTTCGTTGTGGTAGCCTTTGTTATAGAACAATCAAAACTACAAACGTGGTACACATACCGTATTTACCCGAATAAGCGCTACATCCGAATAAACGCCGCACTTTGAAGCAAAAAATATTAACAAGCGTCGCCCCCGAATAAGCGCCACATCTGGAATGCGGCGCTTATTTAAAGTTGTTACATCGTTCTTAGACTTCATTTGCTCTTGTTATCGTTTTTCAACAAAACAAAGAAACAGAAAGATTACTATTGACAAAACAATTGTTCTGTTTTAAGCGTTTCTGGATTAAGCGTCGCATCAATAATTCGAAAAATTTATTAAGCGCCACGGCGCTTATTTATTCGAGTAAATACGGTATGTGGGCTAAGTGCAGGGAATAATTGCTGGTAATATCGGTGTTCTTTAATAATATCATTTTTGCTCTAGATTTTGCTGCTTTTTACACAGAAATATAGCATTTTAAATGTTTCTAACTTTTGCCGGCCATAACATCCTTTTCCCGATATATTGATCCAATTTGTGTGTAAGCCTGCCGCACATTTTCGTATTTATAGCAGAGCTCTCGCGGACGTGGAGCTTCATGCTCATAGTAGAACCATGCCCGTCATTTTTCATGGTCATGGCCAGCGGAATGTTTCGCGGGAGCGAACTCGCGCAGGGTTAACTCGCGGGCGCGTCCGTCCGTCGGGCAGGGCTAGTTCACGGGCGCGTATGACTTCGCGCAACATGCGCGTACGACGTCGCGCAACATCCAGGATCTTAGCAATTTTGAAACCAAAGCGAGGCTTTGTATTCCGGGCACTTCCCGCGGCTATACAGCCGATGTTACGTCAGCTACTGTAAACACTTTTGTTGTGTTTCTTCGGACGGTCAGAACCGAAGAAGCGAAGTTTTAAAGAATTTTCAAGCAGCCGAGGGACTTAACGATAAAATAAATTACATTTTTCAATGGGGATTTATGTTGACATCAATTTGTGATTGACTGTTTTCTTTGTTTTCTCGTTAGTTTTAGAGAAATGTTTATAAAACGGCTCAAATTCAGTCGGATTGACATTGAATTTTGCCATGTGCTCAGCAAGGCACGATGCGCTAATAGTACGGTTTTTGCTTTTAAACATAAACTAACAGATATTTAAATAATTTTTTTCAAAAGAAGAATTGTTATCCAATTTTATATGTTTGTTCATTCTTACATAGGTTGAAAAGCGATTTTATGTAAACAAAACAATACTTGGATTTTATAGTTCTAACTTCACTCGCGTCGCCTTGCGCAAAGATGTCTGTGTATTTTTTGCAAAATTGATTTCCAAATAAAACATTGATTTTCAAAGTTGTTTTTGTGAGCTTTTGTGCAGTCTAAATGTACTGTGCAGACAGTCGCGTAATACTGTTTTTGAGAATTGCTAAAATTGAAAAATAGCCCGGTCGTCAATCTTAAATCTAATTTTTCTTGTGCTTCCCACCTTTCATCCAAGTTAAGCTTATCATCATCGTTTCTGTTCACAGAGCTCCGCTGTTAAGCTAAGCCTATCTATATATATTAGTTTAAAAATCGAGACCGAATTCGTTGAGATTGTTTACAAAATTACAAATAAGAGTTATTTTTTGTAGAGTTTTTGCAAGGTTAAACAGTAAAAGATTTAAAACTAAATGCAAGGCCTAGGCTGATCGGGCAGCTATAAAGGATATCTTATCGCCCAATTTTTCAGTTAGGCAAAACTAACCTTCACCAGGGGCTGCAAAGAGCTAAGCAATAATAGAATAAAACGGTTACAAGATATAAAATGATTCAAATAAAAAGATTAAATACGATTGGTTAACAAAAATAGACAGCAGACACGTTTACAAAGGGCCCCAGGAGCGTAACTACCTGTACGCACGTACGCACGTGCGTACCTGAAAAAGTCGAAAGAAAAAGTCGGGTTGGGGGAGGAGGTAGGGGCAGTGTTTCAAAACAGTGATTGTGCGTACCTCTGAAAAGGTCCTGGCTACGCCCCTGAAGGCTACTATAAAAATAGAAATAGATTAAGTTTCATCGCGCCTGTTCATCTCATAGGGTTCAAAAGTCTTGCCCTTGAAAATTAAAAATGCTTCTCTGGCTTTTATAGCTGTCCGATCAGCCTTGCATTTAGTTTAACGTTTTATTCAATACTGCTGATCCTGATCTACACCAAGATCCAGCTTTACTTCGCCGTGCTGTTTGTCCAAGTGCTCCTTGCTTCATTAGAGAGTAAAAGATTTATCGATCGTGTTGATAAGAATATTGTTAGGACATGTCAGAAATTAGCAGGGGGAGAGGAGGTGGAAAACAGGGGAAGGTCACAGTTTTTTGAGTCATGAGGGCCACGAAAAAAACAGACAGCATCAGAGTAAGGGTCACAAGAAATTAAGCCATTCTGATCATAAAGAGATGTTTCAATATTATGTTATGACAAGAATACAAACCATGCATGAAAATAGTGGCATACAAAATATTTCTTGTCATAACAACACAAGCTGTTGCAAGTATAAATGTAACAACCCAACTTAAAAACAGCTCATGTCAGTTTGCATTTGTAAAACATCAGTTGTCAGATATCTCAAAAGAACTGATCTCAGGATCACCATCGGCACTGCTACCATCATGAGCATCATCGACATTATCATCATCACCAACATCATCATCATTATCATCATCGTCAATCTCACTCATGGTAAATGCATATATTGCATGCTTGATAGTATCCTTCGCAGCCACAGTGAACAGTCCCTTGTGAAATGCATATTGGATGTAAGGCAACTGTTTGTTTTTAGAGTGCTACCTCCTTCATTTTCTTGTGGAGAAGGGCAATTACTCCCAATTGTTTTTCAAAGAACTTATGGGTAGCTTCTTTTCCACTTTTCAGTTTTCCAGTGGAACTGAAAAGTTTACTGTCTAAAGTTTTTATTTTATAAGTAGAACTTACATTTGAAATGATTTGTTTAGCCTTTTGGATGTTATTGTTGATTCTAATATTATCATTATAATCTGTGTCAAGAACAGCCCCTGCTGCAGCAGGATATTCTTTGTTGATCATTGAGTTTATCTGATTGTCAATCTCATCAATTTGCTGTTTTGAGTGATAGAGCTCCCTTCCTGTTCCGTGAAATTCTTTGACAAACTGTTTGGTATAAATTAGTGGTTTGAACATGATAAAAACTTACAAATCACTTGTCATAGTCTCCTTGACCAAAATTGATAACCAAAGACCAATGCGGTTATGAACCAAAGACGCGAGGCCATTATTTGACGATACACAGAGCTGTTTACTTGACTCTAAAGAACTGACTTTTGTAGGTTCTCAAAGTTAATCCGTCACAGTCAAAGTAACCAACAGCTTTCCAGTAATAATAATTTCTGCACCATTCCAACGCCCACAGGCCCGCCCAACCATAGTAAAGAATTTAGCTACCTGTATGAATTTGCAAACAGTGAGTGTTACGAGGTTGCAGTGCTGTTCCACGGCAAGGAACATGCAGATTCACTTAAAAACTGCATTAACTTGTATTTGTGTCATTATCTATAGAATGTCAAAGAGCTCTTGGTATGGAAGACGTTGCGATATTAAACGGACAAATTAGTGCCTCTTCACAGTTGAATGCCAACCATGCGGCCATCCAGGGCAGACTAAACTCCCAAGCAACTTTAAGCAGAGCAGGATCATGGTCCGCTTTCACCAATAAAGTGGATCAATGGCTCCAGGTTGATCTGGGTAATCTGCACAGCACTGTGACACGTATAGCAACACAGGGAGGAAATATTCACAGCCAGTGGGTCACCAATTACACACTGGGATACAGTGACGATGGTATTAACTTCCATTTCTACAAGGAACAAGGACAAAATGAAAGCAAGGTAGGGCACGCTTCTTTAACGGAAAGTGACAAACTAACAAGCTTAATTTCATCATAAAAAATAATCAAGTTGTTAACTTTAATGTATGCTCATTTTAAAAGCTGTTATGACAGACACTGTGATATAGTTCACGCCTGCGAATGCGGATAATAGAAAAAAAAAATTTAACTGAACTTGAGAACCGGTGCGGCTAATCTTTCATAATTTTTTCGTTTTCTATCAGTTGATCCCTAAAGAAAACAGATGGTAATATAGAAGTTAGCCTGGATGAATGACGAATTTGATAACTTCTTGAACTTTGCCCATTCTTAATGGCTTCTTATCTGCTTATCACAGGTGTTTGATGGAAACACAGACCAGGATACTATTGTTTATCATGAACTAAATCCACCAATCAGGGCACGTTATATCCGTTTCCAACCAGAAGCTTGGCATTATCACATATCGATGAGGGCGGAACTCTATAACTGCAAAGGTACTAAAGGTTTCCTATTACAAAAAATTGTTTATAGTTTTATCTTTGGTTTTTCTTCAGTATCAAAATCTTTGCTTACAACAGGACAATAAAAAGAAAGAAGTTGGAATGTCTAGATAGAGAAAAAATAAACTTTGCACTCAATAAATGTTTTAACCTATTCAAACCAGAATCGTAGAATATCAAGCCAAATATAACCTTAGGTTTATCACAGTTTCTTTTACATCTTTATTAATTTTTAGCTCCATTTCGTCGTTTCGATAACTTATCGGTGATTCTCTGTCGTCATGGAATACTTTCGAAATCCCCCAAAAACTGGAAAATTATGACATAATTTCCATATAGTAAATGGATTGAGCTCAAGAGCTTTAGTAGTCTATCAAGTGTGATTCTCCGAGTTTGTTTCGTTCGGAAAATAACTGTTGTTGTTAACAATGACTGACGTGTCGACAACCTGAGCGGAAATCATTTTAAGTCTTGTGAAATGTCCACCGTCATTTCATGGCTAAAATTTATCTGGTTTTTGCTGTCATTGGTCAGTTAGGCCTTGAATCCTGTCAGTGCTTGATCAGTTTCCATCCGTGTATTTTCAATGTAAGTGAGTTCAGGCTATTGTTTATTGCTCTGTTAATTTCATTGATAAGTCGTTTGTAACCTTGACAACGTTTTCATTAAGAACAGCTACATTCTAGACTTTATTAGACGTGTCACTTGCAAGAAAAACGAACTTAACACAACGAAAACCTACCTGACACCTGTTACCATAGCGACAATACACTACATCGAGAACACATCTGAGGCCATCAGACGGATCCTACAGCCTTGCAATATCCGTGTCGTTCACAAACTGATCACTACTTTACAAGAGCTTCTTACTAATGTTAAGGACAGAGAAGAGCCTAGAGACATGAAGAGACAAAGATCAGTATACAAGATCAAATGTTGTGGCTGCCAGACCACCTACATCGCTGAGACAGGCAGCAATTTAAATATATAGGACTGACACATTAGAAATGGGTGACAACAAATACCGATATCACTATATCAACAATCACATTGCTGAACAGATCGAGCACCATTTACAAACTAACCAAATAATCGACTGGGACTCTTCAGATTGCGTTACTCACAGTACAGAATATATACCATGCGCGATTTAGGGGTAACACTTATTCTTTTGTTAAAACAATAGAATATTAGAACACAAAAGAACGACAATACAATACAATACAATACAATACCATAGAATATTTTAGAATACGTAATTTTACCTAATGCAATGGGGGTGTACAATGTACAGTGGAGCCGACACCCTAAATCGGGCATCGTATAACGGACTACTACAAACGACTTACTCTGAACTGGAAAGGTGGTCCACTAATTTATAGAGTAAACACAACTGAAACGATGCCAACAACAAACGAATTATCAACGACATTTACAAACAGACAACCAATAAACTACACTCACAGACAAATTTGACCAGCAAATAAGAGTCGAAAGTTACACTTGCAATAGACGGATTGAAACTGACCAATTCCTGACTTGATTTTCAACAGCCAATAACATTATGATCTACAATGACCGTGTACCATTCACATGATTCTGAAAGTCAGTCAATGTCACCCACAACAGTATTATTCAGAATTACACAAACCGGATGGCTACACTGACTCGACAGACAAATAGATTTCACATTTCGTGAGGTACCTTTAAACGAAAGGTTTGGATAGCACACTAGAGGCTCCCATTATTAACGTATGTAACTTTAAAAGGAAAAACTATTACGTAAATCTTAGCATTAACTGACACGTGACCTTTTTCAGGAAACCAAAAATTCGGCCACTGGCTCCTAGATGGTTCTGATCCTGGTGTAAGGTCTGTGGAGAATCAAAACGTTCCTTTTTATTATAAGTATAAACAATTAAACCAGTCAATAGTGCTATTGGCAAATCACTCAAACTCAAAATAGTTCGAACTTGTCGAAATTACCGAATAAAGGATCGACAGTACCCTGGAGCCGTAATTCCAGGTTACATGAGTCTATAGATTTATTTTCGGCATCACGGCGGGAATTTGTGATATACTAACTACTACAGCTACTGACTTAACCCTATTCAGCCTGGGCTTTTTTTGAGTTTCTGAGCCTGGGGGCCCCCTCGTAACTTCAAGAACATTAAGGCTATGACAATGAAACCTAGAGGGTACATAGTACGCCCAAAACTGTCTCCTTTGCGGTCCGCACAATGGAACGATGGTGTCATATGACGTAGTTATTAAGTAATTAGTTATACGGCCGCCATCTTGGATCTGCCACTTTGATTTCTGAATTTTTTTAAAACCTCTTAAAAGCCATCCAAATTCACTCAAAATTAATCAAAATCAATAAATAAACGCTAAATGACGTAAAAATGTAAAAGTTATACCAATAAACATTGTTTTTCTTCATTCAAAGGTATAAATATGCAAATTTCAAAAAAACGAGGTTGTCAAAATCTTGTTGCCATGGAAACATCAAGTCACGTGATCAAAAAATTGTCATATGAAATTGTTGCCAGATAGATTTTTTACAAAGCTTGATGGCGTTTGAATACACATTAAAGAAGTTATGAATGTCGAAAGTTAGCGCGAGCACTTTGTAATTCAGCCCCAGGGCTGCGATGTGATTTTAAATAAACTATCTAACGATTGATCTATCTATCCATCTGGAAGGTGTTTGGTCTTGCTAGCACGTTCCGAAACCACGGAGGTTTGAAAACGCCAGCCGTATGTACCTGTTTGGAAACGACGCGATCAACACCTCAAAGTGACTTCATCATGAGACAAATGAATAAGCATTCATCTTCAAATATGTTTTATTTTTAAAGAATATTATAAGTATACAGGATATTATAATAAAGGATATGAAGGATATTTGAGGTGGATCTCAAGTGGGACGCGAGTTATGTTTCTTCTCCCTGCCCCGCAAATATTCGTATTTATTATTAGTATCTGTGGCGAAACTATTAAATGAAACAAAGAAAAGTATATTTTGCTAGGGAACATAGCATTCGTTGCACAACTGCTAGATGTGACCCATTGGTCTTCTAATGTTGTAGGTATTTTGGTCCTGTAAACTTTACTGAAGGCTGGTGTCCCGGCAGCAAAGCGGCGTTTTTCAGTCAAATCAGCTCATTCGCTACTGTACCCAACATCAACATCACAGACTGTGACTTCACAATTGCATTTTGGATTAAATCCAGTGGTTTTGAGGGGCCAATAATAACACTCTGGTCAATGAGCGGAAAGCTATTTTACGTTGGAATTAAAAGATCCATTATATTTCTATCGGTGTATAACACGTTGGAACAAGCAGACTTCAAAAACAATGATTGGAATCATGTTGCTGTAACCTGTGAGCAGTTTAAGATCAGGGTATTTATTAATGGCTCAGAAAGGTTATTGCAGGAACAATGGAACGAGTATTTCTTTTTAGCGTCAGATCATGGCGAGCAGGACTATGCGATTGGAAATAATCCGGCAGTGTTTAAGATGCCACTAATAAATGGACCGCTTGTAGGATCAGTTATGGATCTCTATGTGATTGGCATGGCACTGTCTGTTAATCATATTTCCGACATGATGAAAGGTGAGATTATTTATTACAGTAAAACTAAAATTTAAACAGTCCAAGACTACTGTTGACATTTGAATAATGCATTTTACAGCTACTGAAATAAATGGCAGCATTCCAAGTTAAGAAAACAGGCGTTTTTGTTCAGGTGGTTAATTATTAACAAAACCAGCAAAACCACAGCTTCTTGGTCCCGAGGGTGTCCCCTTTATGGAGGTTCCACTGTATATGTTAAGAGACCTCAAGAAACTCTGGCAAGCCTGAGAAGAGCTAGATTGGATGCATAAAACATCAACTTATCTTACGGTTGTTTTATGCAAGGTTCCAGAATCCTACTCTAGATGATTTATGGCTCAAGGTACTGGCTTTCAGTGATGTTTGAGCCTCATTTTCATTCAAAAAGGAAAGTCAGGTTATCATTTAAAGTGATCACACTCTATAATCAGAGACAATCATAGACCCGTTTCCAGTACCTGGGCTAGAATAAGCACAGGCAGCCCGAGCTTACGATGAGAGAAGCGCATGTAATGAAATTTAATGGAAATGCGACAAAAACTCTTTAATTGCCAGAATAGAATGAATGATTTTCATTTTTCTGGGTTGCATGTATCATTGCGTGTGGTTTTGTGAGTTGGTTTACTGAAATCGTTAGCCTCCTGAAGTGAAAACCACCAATGCAAAGAAATTTCCAATGCCCCTTGGAGTATTTGTTGTATTTTCATACTGAATATTTTGCCGATTTTCTGATTAAGCCTGCCGCACACTTGAGGAAAGTGCTGAGCAAAATTCCTCGCGAGGCAGTTAGCTCAGCTGTTTCCGCAAGTGTGCGCTGGATTTTTGGTGAGTTTTTCGCCTCGCGAGGTCGTGAGGCAAATATCTGACGTGTTTGATATTTTTTGCCTCACGAGACAAATTCCTCATCGTGTGCGGGCGCCGCGAGAATCTGGCTGAGCCAAATTAATCGATTAGCCAATAAAATTACATGGCGAGCTCACGTGATTTCAAGCTCGACATGCAAGATGGCGGACGACGAGATGTTAAAACTTCTCGTAGCTCTTCTTATCCGTTTGTTTGTGGTCCACTCAGAGTATACAAAATGTAATATTACATTTGTATAACTGCAATTGCTGTAATTGATATTGAAACAAAGTTTTAATATCCACTTTTTTAGAATATTCTTAGGTAATGCAGTAATGCAGTAATGTTGTCAGAGGAAAATGAAAAATGAAAAAAGCCAAATAGGAATTAATTAGCTTAATCATCATTCACAGCGACACGCGGCACGATTAAGCGTGCAGCGGCTATTGTTAATTTAAATTAAGCGTGCAGCGGCTATTGTTATTTGTGTGTCTAATTAATTCCTATTGGCCTTTTTTCCATTTTTCATTTTTCTATGACAACGTTATTGTAATTAGGTGTAATTTAAATTTAGCATTTTATTAGATTTTAATACAGTAAACATGCAACATACAAGGCTGTATAGAACTCGACAAGTTTATCCTCTAGGATAACTTCGTTAACTACACTCCTGTCCGCCATCTTGAATGTCGAGCTTGAAATCACGTGAGTTCGCCATACAGTTTTATTGGCTAATCGATTAATTTGGCTCAGCCAGATTCTCGCGGCGCCCGCACACGATGAGGAATTTGTCTCGTGAGGCAAAAAATATCAAACACGTCAGATATTTGCCTCACGACCTCGCGAGGCGAAAAACTCACCAAAAATCCAGCGCACACTTGCGGAAACAGCTGAGCTAACTGCCTCGCGAGGAATTTTGCTCAGCACTTTCCTCAAGTGTGCGGCAGGCTTTATGTACGTATAGTGTGGAACATATTCTGACATTAATAATTAATGTGCTACTCTCAGCGTGAGCATGGGTGGCTTGTGCTTGAAATGGTGAAACGTTTCTCAATTAATTAATCTCTACCATGAATAAAAATCGAAACAATATCAAAACGCAAAATGTGTCAGGGCGTCAAATAATGGAAGGTTCAAAGTTCAAGGCAATACAAAAACAGAAATAACCGCTAATATATTTTTTCCCATTTATTAAAGGCAAGCGTATAATTCCTGTCATTAACCACAGAGAAACAGAAATAAATGGTTGCAGTGTAAACCTGACATGGAGTTCCAAAGAAGTATGCACCATTACGAAAAGCACAATACGTTACAGAGAAATAAAGTCACAAGGCAATTTAGCTAAATGGACTGAAATAACTATGAACGAACCTACAAACAACTTCCCTGATTTGAAACTAGATTGCGACAAGGTGTATGAGATTGCAGTGTCTTCTTGGTTTGGAGAAACTCAAAGCGACTGGTCAACCTCTTGGCAGGTTAAAATAAACTCAGGTACGGACATTACCTTATGCTTCTTGAAAAACAAGAACTAGAAATATATGACTCATAGGACGTCACTAAGCTATATGCATTATTCCTTTTTTTAGTTCACTGTTCTGTTACTGTCCAAATATTAAGTCGTTGTATTTTTTAATTGTAAGAAGTACAGTTGAATAAAATATATACACCTTAATCGATGGTATAGCAGATAATACGCGCGGATATTTTACGAGTTGCGTGGTATTTTTTCGAGCCCCGCAGGGGCGAGAAAAAATGCGAGCAATGAGTAAAATGTCCGCACGTATCATCTGTTAAACCATCGAATAAGGGATTTATTATTCGACTAAAACTCCTTACAGCTTCTATGTCTTCAAACCGAGATACTAAGGTGTAATGCGAAAATATACGGTGTAATACGCTGGGATATTTTGCGTGTTCTCTTTTCCTAATAAGGTAACATAACGTCACAGTCGAATAATAATGCTAGTTATCGACCTCAGTTCAAAGTTTTTCACATTTTACGGATATTTTAACTCGTATACGGTTAGGGGGGTAGGGTGGGGGTAACTCCCTATTTACGGGAAACTCCGCAAAGCGCCTTTTTCACTTTTCAAGTATACTAAAGGGTAGATAATTTGAAGGTTTAGTATTTGAAAGGGTTGAAAAATAGACTGGGAACTGAAAGGGTGCGTGGGGCAAAAAATGGTAAGAACCTACTCGCAAAGATTACGCTTGGCGCTGGAGAAATATTGAGTCGATACCGTTCTCTTATTTTTCCGGTTTCACAGCGTTTATGTGACCCAGTCATTTTGTGTAAAAGCGAATATCATTTCTATAAACGTTGGTAAGTTGAAAGGGTAAATAAGTGATCGCGGAGCCTCTCCGTATGAGACTTTAGTTGTTGTACCCCGATTTACTCAAAATTCTTTCTAAATTGAAACAAAAAGCAGTTTTATCTACTTCAAAAATTGAATTGCTTAACTAGGATAGCTCGAACATTTGTCAACTGTGATATATTCATTTCCCCTCAAGGCTCGAGTTATCAGCAGTCAACTGTTACTGATACGCCTCGTGTGTTAAGTAACAATCCGTGTAAGAAGTAGGCAATTCTCTATTGTTCCGATGCATTTCGCTTTCCCCGCATAAGAATGTTTAGATTTTCGTACTGAGAATACGTCAACCTATGGACAACATGGTTTTGAAATAAAATTTACTAAAACTTTATTTTAAAGTGATGTTTCTTTTGTGTCAATTAGTAAACTAGAGATAAATAAATGCGGTGCCTGATGAAGTTATGGTAGATTTTCATGTTTTAGCCAATGAGGTGGACGGTTTCAACAATAGCACAATTCACACCTTTCTGCATTCCGTGCATTTGGGTTGCCTACTTCTTGCACGGATTGTTACTTAAACGTTTTAAATATTAAACATCCGAGAAGTGGAATGTTGGATATACTCGAATCTTTGATCAGAGCAGTTTTCGTTTGAGTATTGCCGGTAAAACCAAAAACAAAGTACTTACTCTTGCCAATTACAACAGACGCAGGCAAATTCAATCCAGTGAACCAAACAGAACTTAGAGCAAATACATCTAGGCAGTGCCAAGAGCGAGAAGACGTGTGCGAGCAAGTCACGATTTATTTTAGAAACACAAAGTGTATTGATGCGAACCAAATCGAACGTGGATTTCATTCGAGAATCAATAGCCTAATTTCGATATATTAAAATTCAACTTCAAACAAAAGACATCACTACGAGGCTTAGGGGAATAAACCATATAAATCTCTACTATCATTCCCCTAAGCCTCATAGTGATGTCTTTTGCTTCAAGTTGAATTTTAAAATATCGAAATTGGGCTATTGAAAAGAGCTCTATGATACCGAAAATATAATGATGACATGGTATATCTGAGGTGCACGCATGCATACATAACTTACCTCCTTAACTTACAAATACACAATAATAATAATGACTTTATTAATGTGTCAAGGAGAGCCCTAATTGGGGACACCTAATGAAATACAAATATAAAGGAAGATATTGCTTATTGTCAATAGAGAATAATGCCTGGCTACAATAAAATAACAAAACTAGAAAGAAAATAGTTCAAGACTAAAGGTGCAAGTAACATTTTTTACAATATCTCTATAGTTAGTACAGAAGGCACAGTTACGACAGCTATGTTACGGAACTGCGATTTAAATGTTCAGATAGAGGGACGTTTTCTCAAATTATCAGGCCACAATTGTTTCATATTTTCGGCCCTAATCAATCTGAGGAAGTGCTTCCCATAGCTATAGTGTTAAATCTTGGTAGGCAAATTTAATCTTTCTAAGATTGTAAGGGTAACAGTCAGATGTAAACAGTCCGATGTAACAGTCGTCAGAGCATAACCTATTATAGTACAATAAACAAGTTACCTTTAGTCCATGTGACCGTGTAAATACCTGATATTCACTGACTTTGTTATTTTTATCTTTCAGTTAAAAAGACTACTCCAGATATAAAGACCACTGCTTCTGTTGAAAGTGATCCTACTGTCGGTACAAATGGCATCACTTTGGGTGAAAATAATCTTACAAAGATAGCTGGCATGACTGTTGGAATTGCTATTGCTCTTATTGCTGGGATAATCGTGGGGACCATTATCTACCGACAGAGACAAAAGAAGAATAAACGCGTTTCTGTTATGACAAAAAGGTAAGAGGCAAATGGTTTCTGCCAGGTAACAATATTTCAAAAATATCAGCTACCTCTAATAGATAACCTGGGTGTATTCTACAAGATAAGGTAAATATTATGGGTTATGGCGCTGCTGGGGATTTGTTACGTGTTCTTAAAATGGCCAGAAAAAATTCAAATTGATCGGAAAAAACACCGTGTATTGTCAATTTCCGTCACGGAAATTGACAATATTTTTTGCTAAAGTTGTAAGATGTAATATTATGAAACATTATACTGCTCTTGGTGAGAAAAAAGGCGAGGACACATTTTAATTAAAAAATGGCTTGACTTCATGCTACTTATGACGACATATCTCGTTACCATAGCAATTAACGATTGTCTCTAAACTTTACTAACATATGTCTTAGTGATAAACAACCATCTACTGAAGACCTCAAGTGCTAACAATAAATGTGCTTGACACCAACCCCCCTCCCCTCCCCCTCCCCTCCCCCTCCCCTCCCCCTCCCACCTCTCTTGTACGTCCGAGGGTTAACTGGCAAGATATTCTTATCATTATAACATGCAAGATTTTATTCTTCCATAAGGGTTTGCACGATTAAGAATCATATATGAGGGGGCGAAGCCGGCCGTGTACGAGCCAGTGAACCAATCTAGAGGATGAGAAGAGTGTAGTGGTTGAAAACGACGGCATATTTTTCTCAACAGCTCGTTTCGCTCCCTGTCTCGTTCAAGCCTGGTTTTCACTGGCGACGCAAGAACAAGCGCAAGCATAAGTAGTTTATGCCAAGTGAAAACGAACGTCGACATAAGCATAAGCACAAGCATAAGAACACGATGTTTACTAGTTACAAGTTCCGTTCTCGACTTGGCCAATATGGCGGCAGAAACTCTTAAGCACCGAGCCGTTGTTGTTTCTTCTACTTTTGCGACGGAGAAAGCGAAAGCGACTTCAAAAAAAGGAGGAAAACGAAACGTTTTTGGGTTAGGGATATTTTTAAAGAAAGAAGAAGCCAAGGTGATTTTTACAACCTGGTGGAGGAGCTACGACTTGGAGATCGTGAATTTTACTTTTGCATTTTGCTCACGTTTGTGTCTTTTTGTTTCTGTCTTAAATTCCCTATACTAATTTGTCATACAATAATCTACAGCTCCGAGAAACCTCGGTAAACGTTTCATCAAAATCAACCGCGGTCTTCGCCATTTTGTCCAAATGCTCAGACGCGGAGGAATCTGGAACGGGTGCTTTAATTGGCCAGACACGGCCGGACGTAGTAAATTTCCTTGTGCTTATGCGGTGTTTCGTTTTCACATAGCATAACGCGAACGCAAGCACAAGCGCAAGCACAAGAAAAGGAAAATTTTTGATTCTTGTGCTTGTGCTTGCGCTTGTGCTTACGCTTGCGTCGAGTCCGTTTACACGGTGAAATAAGAGCTGCTATGCTTGCGCTTGTACTTGCGTCGCTAGTGAAAACCAGTCTTTACGCACTTTCGTCTTCACATTATCGCCAAAGGGGTGGGCGTAACCACAGAGCCCTTCTTCATTAGATACTTTTTTAAAATTATATTTCAATATAATAATATTGTTATGTAGAACCAAGTCCGACATCATTCCCTTACGCTTACGGGAAGTACTGCCCGAGCGGGTAACCATCATGGAGGAACTTGGTCGAGGTGCTTTTGGAAAAGTTCATAAAGGAGTCCTGAAAGAATTACCAAAAGCTGAAGTATTCTTCAAACCCAGGGAGCAAAGAGTGGACACCAATGAAGGACGAATTGTTGCTATAAAAGTTTTAATCGGTGAGCAAATTTATGTTCAACTCGCGCTATATTGTCTTTCAAACAAGACTGATTAGAAATAATCATAGAATTTATGTGCATGCTAATTTATATATTAATTGCTTTTCTATTAATAATAAGTAATTAAGATATTTTTAATATGTAATTAAGATATTTTTTAAATTGTTAATAAAGCATATATATAATTAAAATAATATATTATAATTATAATAAGAACCTTCCCATCACCCTTTGCACCAGAAAAATTTTCGATGCCAAATAACTGTCAATTTTGAGTATATGAGGATACTACACCACATGCTATTTACACCTACCATAAAATACCTATTTAAATTGACTGAGTGCGTTGACGTCATCAGTCACGTGACTATGCCCCCAAGTGCCTTTAAACGTTTTTTAGAAACATGGTTTGATAAATGCAAATATAGTCAACGTGGCAAGGAAGGCATTCGCTTACAACATTTCGTCATGCCCGGTATACTTCTGGATTTTCAAAATTAAGGGGGCTATACACATGAACAAATAGGGGGTCTGGGGACTAGTATCTTTGTATACATGTATCTTTGAAAGGGTGAAATGCAGAGTTAAAAAATTTGGTATGTTGGTAGATATAAGAATAAAATTAAATTATTTATCAACGTCATTAGTATGACGTCTTGGATCACGTGACCAGAACGCACGGAAGTTGACTGATTTTTGGCTCGGTTCCGGTTGCAGTTCTGTTTTTATTAACTTAAATAAATCCCCGTTTTTCCACCCAGTTAAAATTTATGCTATTTTTGTGTATAAAAAAGGCCATTATTACTCCTCCAGTAAAATTGTGTAAAAATGAAGGTGACGAAAAAAGTTTTACACGTTGAAAATCCATCCTTTCCTGATCCTGTTCAGCGACTTTTCAGTTTAAAACTATAAACAAATCTGCATAAGTGGTTTTTATCTTACCTCTTACCAATGGCGTTATCAGTTTTTCTGTAGCATTTTTCTTTCATACCGATCAGGGGTTAGCTTTTTTTTTATTCCCCCACCCTCTCCTCCCCCTTCGGTCCACTTCCCTCCCCTCCCCTCCCCTGCTCTGGTTTGCACGACATGGTCAGCGGGAGGACTGGTTCGAGTTTTCACACCAACCGTCCAGCATCCGCCATTTTTCCAGCTCGTAGCGTCAGCACAGAAAATTTATTTTATTTCGTCGATTCAGAGTCCTGTTTAGTGAAAAAAGGCTGGCGAAATTGCTTTGCAAACTGTTCTTTTCGTGGCTAACTTACGATATAGCGCAAACAAGTCAGCTTTAGTTCGCGCCGGTCGCGAGGATTGATAAAGGACAACTGAGGTAGGTGACTTGAGTTTTAAATTACTGTACATGTAGTAAGACGTAAGTTTAACTTTCAACCTAATGTCCAACTAGACAGGGTTCAGGGTTATTTTAGACTGTTTGGGGCGATTGATTATTAGTTTCTATTTGATATTGTGCACGTCTGACTAGTTTACAATTATTATTAAAGCGATTTTGTTTACAAACAGATTGGCAGAAGTCTGCGACTCTGAGCGCTAAAAAAAATTAATATCACAGGGCGTAAGGGGCGTAACATGTCGATCAAAATCGATCATCGAAAACGTAGTCGATACAGTTTAAGTCGATAGTACTCGATATTTGTCGATAATTGTCAATCGACAGGTTTAATTTGTCGATAAAAGTCGATAATCACAAGATTTTCATGGCTACGAAATTAACCAAACTAATAAGACTTAATAGCTCGAACGACTTTTCAGGTTGAAGTATAAACCGCTCTGAAGTAAATCTTTACGGCAATAAACTTACATTAAAAAAACTGAGCAACCAAGTGGTTTGTTATTCAATGTACTGTAAAATCGAATAATTACCTTGAGAAATGATAAACCAAGATAAACAGTGGTTCGTTCAGTGCTTGATGGACCCCAAAAAGCCGTTTAATTCTGTTAAAATTGATAAGCGCTGGAGTTTAATCAAGGACAGAAGCAGCGTGAGACAGCATGACAGAAGGCGGCGATCAAGAAATAGCATAAAAATGAGATGCATAAGTCACTGATAAGACATAAAATGATACATGACATGAAAATGAATCACTTTTACTGGAAGAAAAGAGTAGTTTCTGATTTCAGCTTGTGTTTATTTGAGCTTCCAATTACAGTGTAAAATCGGTAAAATAAAGTCTTGACATAGCCGATCCTGCTTCGTTTATCCGCGTTTGCCAACTTCATATTTTATATTTCGATACTTGTTGATCGAAATCGATCAAAATCGAACTGTAAAAAAAATCGATAATCACAAGAAATCGTGTGATTGGCTTTTATCAAATTCCGATATTTGTCGATTGATTAGTATTGAATTCAATCTACAACGATCGATTTTTATAGACTATTGAAATTATTGACATGTTACACCCTGATATCAGCTTGATAGTACATGTACAGTGTAGCTTTCGCGGTAATTTTCAAAGTTAATACATATGCTATACGGTAAGGTTTTAAGCTTGCTCTTGACATGTTTTGTCCACATTTGAACTTATAAGAGGTTTTAAATATGACGTGTAGCTAGAAAGATGTTTCGTTGCCTTTCGTTTCACCTGTTTCACTGTATTTCAAGCACGAAGATGTACAGTAGATCTTTGACAGTGGAAATTAGAGGTGGAAGTAAAACAAAAACCTGAGGGTCTGCATCTTGCATCATGCTCTAGAATTAAATTTGTTATCAACTACAAGATCTGTCATACAGTTGTATTGCTATTTTGAAGTTTTGTTTATTTTGTTCTCCTAAGGTAATCAGACTTTCAAAAACTACAGTCACATGTACATGTTGTGGTTTACATTTCAAAGAAGGAACAAGTCGGATAAAGGTAATGGCTCTGTCAATTCCAAGCCCGCTCATTCCCCCCCCCCCCCCCCCCCCCCCAATGGCTCCGTCAATTCCAATATGACTGCGTTCACTCTGTTGCTTGTTGCTCCGGTTCTCTTGAAAAGTGTGGGACCCAAACAATGTTTATCAACTCAGTTTTTGTATTTTTGAGGGCAATCAGGAAATTTAAAATAAAAAACTAAGGATTGTATGAGTCAACTTTTAAAATCTGAAAGATAAGGTTGTTTTGACAATGCCCCACCCCCAGGCTGACCTGTTTTGGTAAATGCCCCACCCTTGGGAAGGAAAAGTTATAAAATGCCTGACAAATGCCCATAATCTGTTCTTCAATTTATTTATTTAATAATGCCCAATCTTGCAGCATGTGTTATAACTCAGAGTTCTTTCTACGATATTTTTAGAAGCAGCTGGTAGAAATAATTAGATTTCTAAAGAGACACAAATGAATGTAAGGCACGTGAGTTTAATATAGCAGAGTGTACATTTGAGTGGATGTTATATAAATTATGTTACATGTGAGTTTGTATGATTTGGTGCATATTTATGTCATGCAAAAATGTTTAAAATATTTTAAAATCTGTTTGTTCTTCAATTCTTGGACTTCCAACTTAGTATTAAATGGAAAATTATAACCAATTTGTGGATTTCAAATGGATTTGGAGCATTTAGGGGAAATGTCACTGTATTGCTGTCATATATTGCTTGCTTACTCGGCTCATCCAGCTGTCTCGTTTCACACAATGGATATTTCTGTCATCCTAAGATGTGTTAATTATCACAGTGACGCTGCTAAATTACAAAACATCAAGAACAACTAAAATTATCCTTACGCTGTTTCGTATTCATGAGATGCATGGCTCTTAGAGCCCTTTCATTGGACTGTGCATTAGGGGATTCCCTCTGTCCTCCCATGTAATATCAATAGTATGAAAGCTGTGACAATGAAACTTGGTACATGTATAATTAAACAAGAAGCTATACACAGCTTGAACTTGTGGTGTCTTTAACCCATTGCAGTATTTGATTCCCAAATGTTTTAAGTGCTTTTCTAGAGAAACATGAAATTGTGTCTAAAAAGTAAAACTACATTCAGTAGCTGACACTGGAAACCGCCATCGCTGACTGAAATGCAAAGTTATATAAAACACAAAACTTGCTGGAACAAAAATCCCATGTGGCAATAAGCGGTGAACACAATATCAAACAGTCCTATCCATCCATGAATGCCCCGCATTGTCTTGCGTAAAGTTTAAATATAATAAATATGTCTTGAATGAGTTGAATCGCCATTCAATAAGCTTCTTGGTAGTTTGCCTGGGGAGGCAGCGGATTTTTGTTTTATCTTCACAAGGAGCTGTACCCATGAGTGGCGAAGCCATAAGCGATCGGTTGTCTATTTTGTCGCTCGGTTAAAAATAGTTTTGTCAATTTCTTCTGAATTATTGTCGTCTTTCTGATCAGAATTATTTTTATCCGACTCTTTCAGTCAGTTCTGAATTCTATGGCGGGTTTGCGATCAGAGTTAACGTGCAGTGCATGTCCTGGAGTCCCAGAAATGCCAGCTGAACAACCAGCTGAATGACCAATTCATTCGTGACTAATGAAACGTTCATGAATTATTTTTCGTTGCTAATGGCTTTTGAATTATTTTAGCAGACGGTTTTATTTGTTTCACACCTTCTGAAGGATTTTTTTTAACTACGACCGACCGCTGAAATTGTGTGTGTAAACAAACACGGCGAAGCGAAGCGACAAGAACTATAAATAACTCGGAGATGGTTTTCGGCTAACTGTAACAAAACAACGTACTCTTATTTATAATGATTTTATCCGCTTTAAGGTATTGAATTGCAGAGGCTGAAAGTATGGTAATTTTGGGAGTTTATCTGTGAGACATGGCGCTCGCGAGCGACCGGGCGCCTAGATTTCATGTGTATCATCATTTGTTTACCTTGATTTTGAATTTTGACTTCCGGGGCGTGCTGATTGGTTAAAATTTGACAGTTGACAAGCTAAAGCAATCCGCGGGTTCTTGTGGGCGGCAGCTGCGATTTTGAAGGATGCCTGCAGGCTTCCCTTCTTCGCATGACCCCGCCGTCCGATTGGAAGCCTGTCCGCAGGCTAGTTATTCTTCTTTCTGCTTCTCAAGTTAACACACATGAGGCCACGAGATCACAAGGCCTCAATAATTTGTCAATTAATCAGATCAGTGAGACAAAAATCAATTATAACTTCTTCCTCGGCTATGCCATGAGTAATAAAGATTAATTTAATATATACTTTAAGATAGGTCATATGATAGTGATGGTATCAAATCAGCCAAGAGTTCACAATCTTGGATCTCCATACAGGATTAACCAAATTTGACTAAAAATTAATTTAAACCAATACAAGGATGCTACATGAAGAAAGATCTAAAATTGTAACTGGTACTTTGTAATAAGAGAACCACAGTTTCAATTCTGCAAGACATGTTTCATCAGCCTTGCTCTTCTGTCATTGTCAGTTACATGTACATGTACAATTAGGAATCTAAAGATGCTTTTTTTTTCTCACCCTTGTGTTCTGCAGTAAGGAACTTGTCTACTCCACTCCTTGGAAAAAATGAAATGCTTAAATGTAAAGTGCTTAAGTATATACATGTACTCAAACAATTAGTTCTTTGTTTACCTGTAGAAAGGCAATCAAATTGCAGACTGTTTTTACAAGCCCCAGTGCCTTGCTTAAAGTGAAAGAATAATTTAATGTTACTATTAATAATAATTACAATATTCAGCTAGCAGAGCTGTCACTAAGATTCAAGTTGTTGGGTAAATGCAATTAGTAGGCAGGCAATCAAACAGCTGGGGAGTTTTTTTGGTTCTACTTTCCTTCTATTTTCCTATGAAAGTATGGGGTCATGCTCATAGTAGCCAGGGGAAATCCCTGGCACCCAGCCCTTAGTGACAGCCCTGAACTACAGTAGGTACATGTATACCAGCAGTTAATCCTTTTTTATGTCTGAAAAATTCATCAATCAATTCAAGATGCTCACTTCCTATATTAATCAAATTGTTTCTCCCAGGAAACATCACATACTTTACATGTACTGTCATGGGTTATGGACATAAAAGTCTACCACATTGTAAACTCATTGCAAATGTGTGATCTTTCTAAGGTACATGTATGTTAATTTAAAATTGTTAATATATTAGTTTCCATGTAAATAAGAATAATTGGTTGTGGGTTTATATTACATGCATGTTTATGTAATGTTTAAAACACGAACAGCAGTGTTTTATCAAGTGTAAAAATTCGAGCGCGAAGCGCGAGAATTTTTAGACTTGATAAAACACGTGCTGTGAGTGTTTTGAACGGCTTCAAACACGAACCACCAAAAGCATGTCCCTACGGAGATCAAACAAATGTGCTTTTTGTGCAAAGAGGATATTAGCATACAAGAAAAACAAGTAGACTGATTAGCATACAGCGCATGTGCCACACTGGCTTCGATGAGGTGACCATGGCTTCCCGGCAACTGTCGAAAGTTTTGGTATTTTAAAGTTCTGAGGAAAAAAAAAATCCATGAAAAATGCTATACCAAAGTTGACAGGTACGGTGGATAAAATGTCTAACAATTTTTATTCAGTGGCAGTGAATGAGTAGAAATGAGCAGCTTGCATCTCTGAACCACTCGCTTTCTTACTAATTTACACGTGGGCGCTGGTGTCATTCAAATAACGGCTTACTTGCTAAACTGTTGGTTGCTAATTTCGTTGGAGAAGATTCCATATACATAGATATTGTAAAACAGTAGTACAGTATTTGTTGTACTAAGAATCCTGAATAATTACTACCAACATTAGTATTCTTTATACAAAGAATACTAATAAGGAAAAGAAACCCATTGTCTTTTACCTATTATATTATCATTGTCTATTATATGGACTACACATACTCAGAACATAACTTGCAAGAAATTGTCTCTTTCATTGCATATCGACAGTAATTGCATTGCCAATTTCATTCAGCCAAAACGTTTTGATCCATGAGTTCTTAGGAAGATGGTTCTTAATGAAGAAAAGTAAGAAAACTGAATACAATTGTATTTAGAATACATGTATTTATGGCCCTTGGGGGGGGGGGGGGGGTTAACTCATGTCAGGGGGGCAGGGTAGTGTTTAAACTAGCCACAGTGTGTATTTATGCTAATCAAATGTCCCCGGATAAATAAATGAGTTAAAAAAAAAGAATGCAAAAAAATGGAGGTGACACCAACTTTTATTTAGCAAAGTTAATGCAATGGCTACCAACCGTTCATGTGGTTAGTTTTCCTCCATCTGTGCACAGGCTGAGTTGCATGATGTAGGATGGCATTGTGACAAACTGTATGTGCAGAAAGGATGCACATAAACAATAAGTGCAAACATGCTTAAATTAAAAGTTTTCTATTTCTAATCAACAGACTGTTGAAGAGGCATCCCTTGGTATATTCAGTATAAGCATAAGGTGGATTTTCTACGACTGAAACAGTGAAGGAAATTTTTTACAATTAATAATGATACTGTCTGTTTGTAAAAAGCGTTGTAGTGTAATTATCTGACCTTCCCTTTAAATCATTAAAGGGTTGTTCTCAACCAGGGTACATTGGTTTCTGAGGTTCTGTCTGTGGCCATTTTTGGGTGCTGCGAAAATGGCCACCCAGTGATTATTGCAAAAATTTTAGGTTGTATTGAGGTACATGTACATTGAAACTTTCTTTCTTTCTTAAAAAACATGAAAACAAATAGCAAATTAAAGTAATAAACAAAAAAATTGAGGAGCTGTCAAAGTGATTTAGATCACTTGATGGATAGGACATTCTTCTTAGTGAATTGGTTTTATTACATGTACATGTACGGTTTGATCATCCCCAGATCATACAGAATAGAGAGTTTAAGCATCATGACAATGATCTTACTTTTTTCTAAAGCTTTGTCATCTTCCAAGTGAATGTACACTGATATAGGGAAGATATGGAAAATGACAATAGTTTAATAATAATGACCAGTAGATTTTGTCGAATCAATTACCTTTTATGTGTGTCAGAAAGTCTTTTTAATGTATTATAATTGAAATTTAAATAAATATGTATTTTTTCAAATACTGCTGTATTATAATTCAATGTATATGGCGTTATTATGCAACATACATGTAGCATTTGACATTGCAAATACTGTATGCACCAAAACAAGTGCAAATGTACAATGTATGATACATTATTATTCGACATACATTGTAGCATTCTAGAGTGCAAATATGCATCAAAACGAGTGCAAATATGACACGTTATTACACTCTTCTGACCGTGCACTAGGAAAAACAGCTTCAAAAACGTAGCCTTTAGGAGAATATTTCTGTCTTAAAATAAACATTTATTCAGTGAAAAGTTGTGTAATACGGCTGGGCATTTTTACTCGTCAGTAAATACTCAGTCGTATTACACAACTTTAAGCTGAATAACCTCTATTTACTATTAAGGGTCAGCGCATTTTTTTTTCTGCCCCCTCAAATTCTATATATTTAGTATGAACCCAACACCACAATTAGCACCTTTAAAAAGCAGGCCATGTGGTGTACACATATGTTTATTTACAGGATTTACTTGAATGGCGCAGATTTTTCTTCAACGTTGTTGAAGTTCTTTTTTGGACTATAGGCTATGGAATATTATGTTAAATTATATATTATTTACGGTTTCACTTGTAATAATAATAATAATTGCGTCGACGAAGGAGACGCTTCCTAATCTTGTCGGCTAAGCGGAACGAATCGAGAAATGTGTCGGTACCAAATCTGCGCCATTTTGAAACGTCACAATAGTATCCAGCATTCTTAGCGCGTCGTCTAGGCTAAGCGGAACGAATCGAGAAAAGTGTCGGTACCAAATCTGCGCCATTTTGAAACGTCACAATAGTATCCAGCATCGCGTGGAAATCAGGCATCATCCTGTGGAGCTGGGGTTCCGAAATGTAACATGTGAATAATCTATTTGTCTTGATTTAGTTTCGGATATTTTCCCGATTTTGGAATCGTACGGCTCAATATTTCAATGCCTAGTAAAAGTACGCAGTAGAAAAATTGGACGAAGGTTCTTCTCCGGACCAAGTAAGTTGTTGGGTCTCTTTGGAATCAAGCAAGAAGTTACAGATTTTCCTCGCTGCCGTTCTGGTATGTTTTGAATGTTCTATCTTGATTTTGCTGTGGTTCTCTGCCTGATTTGGGAAGCTTTCACCTAAATACCGACGTCGTTCTTCGCGATGTTCTACGGTACGGTGCAATTCGCTTATGTCTTGTAGCAATAATTCACTGACCGGCCGCAATTCTCAAAAAACAGTAAGACTTATTACCCGACCGTCTGCACAGTACATTTAGACCGTAGAAAAGTTCACAAAAACAACTTTTCTCTGTCTAGAATAACAGGTACGACTACTTTCCGAATAAAATACAGTTTTTGTTTGTCAAAAATTGCCCGAGAAACTGATTTGGAAATCAAAATTGCAAAAATACACAAACATATTTGCATAAGGCGACGCGAGTGAAGACAGAAAATCTAAGTCTTGTTTTGTTTACATATTAAAAGTCGCTTTTCAATCTATGTAATGAATGAACAAGCACATAAAAATGGACAACACAATCTTCTTTCGAAAAATTTTCTTCAAATCTTCCTTAGTTTATGTTTAAAAGTAAAACACGTTCCATTTATAGCGCATCAAGGCAGAGCTGTCCTCGATGAAATTCAAGATAACAACACGACTTAATTTGAGCACGTTTCATAAACAGGTTTCCAAAACTTAAGAAAAAACAAAGAAAAAGTCAATCAAAAATTGATATCAACATAAATTCTATTCGAAAAATGTGATTCATTTTAACTTTAAGTCACTGGACTGTTTGGAAATTCATTAAAACTCCGCTTCTTCCGTCGGTTTTGAAATCCGTAATAAAAACAAGGCATCTTCCCGCATTGCTCCTGCATTGATAAAAACGTACGAGGGTTCCTCGAAGCAAGATTTTATCCCCAAAAGCTCTTCTTTTTCCACTAAAGCGGCTTCTGAGTATCCCTTAATTAGTATCCCTGTCTTGAGTAGCAAACCGCGAAAAAATGTAGGGAAGTAACGACTTTACTGCTCAGCTAAACACTGCGAAAGATCCAACTTTTTTAAAACTTTAAAAAGTGTTTACCGAGCTGACGGCTGTGTAGCCGCGCGTGTGGCGTCATACGCGCATGTTTCGCAACGTCATACGCGCCCGCGAATTAGCCCTGCCCAACGCTCGAACGGACACACATGTAAAGACGCCGCCCGCGAAACATTCCGCTGGCCATGACCATGAAAAATGTCGAGCATGGGTTCTATGAGTATGGGGCTGCGCAGCCGGGCCTTCGGCCCGGCGAGTGCTCCGCGAGTGCTCCGCTTCTAAATACTTAACATTTAGAAATGATTTCGATACTGTTTTACTAGGTTTGTGAAAAAATTAGTTACCATGACACCGTGTCTACTACCACAGTTATTTGCGCGTTCACGCAAGTACTGTTTAACAAATACATGTCATTTTCATATATATTATTTCACATCAACAGAATTATGTGTGTTACGGTGAACTTTTGTAGGACACTTTGTGATGCCCATCTTTTCTGTGTTGATTGTTCATTTGATCTCTCGATATAATTATATATATTATATTGTTTTAATTTTTTTTCTCAGAAAGAGCCGGAGAGGAGGGCAAACGGCAGTTTCTTCAGGAAATTGACCTCATGAAGGAGATCGGTTCTCACCGGAATGTTCTGAGCATGCTCGGATACTGGATCAAGTCAGAGCCCATCATGTTAATCATGGAATATGTCCCACACGGGGATCTTCTTCAGTGGCTTAGAAACAAAAGGCAACAGGTCAGCATTTGCTTGTATACCACGCTAACAAACATGCTTGATAGTTCCGCTTTCCAAGTTGACATCTCTCGATATAATTTTATATCATATTAATTATTCTTTAGAATGGCCCTATATACAAGCTAGGAAAATATTCCTCTAAATTCCTGCATAATGTCAAGCAACATTTGCCTAATGATTAAATTTTTACTTCCACTAATGTCCCTTTTAAATTAATTGCAGCTAACGATGAAAAACAATATTGATACAGGAGTCTTTGAAGAGCTGACACCCCCTTCAATTGAGAACCATGTTGCTGATCTTGAAAGCTCGAAAATGACTTCTGAGGAAGATAATACAGATGAAATGGAAGAAACAAATGCAGAAGATGAAAAACATGGAAAACAAAGGGCCGAAGTTGACGTTAGTCAAGAGGGCTTGGCAGAACAAAGCGACGACGACGAGAAGAGAAATGCCTCAAAGCAAAGGAAAGAAATTGAAAACTCTCGGGACGGGAAGATAACCAGCTTTGAAACCAAAGGTAACCGCCCACTTAACATCGTACCTCAGCACTCAACAATTGGAGACTGGAAAGGAAGGCAGGAAGTTGACAAAGATGCTGTGCCGAACATCGTCACAGCAGGTGAAGGTGCAACTCATCAGTTCAGCAGCCTTGAGGAAGCAGAGGAAAATAACGGAATGACCATCATTATCGATAACGAAGAGAAGGAGAACGATGAAAAAGCAAAGCAAAAGGAAAAAGAAAGATTGAAGGACGACAAAGCAAAAACAAAAAGTCTGAATATAAACATATCAACTGACAAAAAAGAAAAAGAGGGAAAAAATCATCCCGTTATGTCGACCTTGGCGGTACCTTCCACCAATCGTGGCCATGACCCGAGAGGAAAAGAGCTGCCTATTTCCGAGTCTCTGGGAAGTACAGACGTGAAGATCACTATCGAGCAAGAGGAAGAAAGATGTGAAAACGATGATGATGATGATGATGATCGTAATATTTCTTCAAACGATTTCCTTTGTTTTGCGTGGCAGATTGCTCAGGGAATGGTAAGCTAGCAACGAAAGGAGATATATCACAATCTATGATAATCACAATCAATATCCCCTTCCCTCACTGCTCGCGTTTCGTATTCACGAGTTGGCTCATAGGAGCCGTTGATTAATTTCGTTGCGTACATTTGCCAGTTAAGTTTTGGCTGTCACGTATTTTATCACCGTAAGAATTGCTTTTGTCGGTACATTAAGTGGCTTGCATTGACGTACGGTTTACGCATTTGTAAAGTACAAAATAGCAAGATATATCAAGATACAAGCTCATTACCCATAACAAGTCTCTTCAAATAATTATCATTCCCATAGCAAAACCTTCCTCTATTCCCAAATATATGCTACCCTACAAAGAAACACTTATCCATTCATAATGGTAATTGAACTGAGTGGAGTGCAATTTGGTCTGAAATCATACGTGTGATTTCAAAATCGAACGAGCGCTCAGCGCGAGTTCGATTTGAAATCACAAGTATGATTTCAGACAAAAATTGCACGACACAAAGTTCAATTACCACTTTATTACATCCATTTTGAAATCGCACAATTTAATCGCCCACAGGATTTTAGTCAGTACCAATATTGATGCGACTTGTAGATGAGATTAAGAGCAAAAAATAGTGCGATTCGGGAATAAATCGCACTGCTGAGAAAAAGATGCGATTTGGAGCAAAAAATAGTGCGATTCGGGAATAAATCGCACTGCTGAGAGCCAATCAGATGTATTTTAAAGAACATATAAAAACCCTCGTGTGTGAACTTTCTCTTTTTTTAAATGCAAATAAAGAAATTTTAAATATGTGTAATGTACAAATAGCCCTTTCTAATAGGTGCCAGGTTACTTTTAAAATGTTTTTTGTTATCTAATTCCGTCAGGATTATTTGGCCAGCAGAGGATTTGTTCATCGTGATTTGGCAGCCCGTAATGTTCTTCTAGGTGAAGACAGAACGGTGAAGATTGCTGATTTCGGTTTGCTACGTCACACCAGTGAGGGTGAGATATACGAGGTGACGAACGTGAAAAAACTACCGATCAAATGGACAGCACCTGAGGCTCTGCAGAGCGGCATTTTCACTTATAAAAATGACGTGTAAGTATATCCCTTCTGTCTCATAGCATATGTATAGCTATGATGTCATAACTCATAATGATATGTAGGGTTTTTTTTGTTGCGTAACACCACACAGCAAACAGTGTTTTTCTGCTGATCCCCCAATATCTAAATGTTGCAAGGCATCGTTTAGGCAATGGGACTTCTGGGACGAGTATTGTACTTTTACTGCTTGCAAAATTAAATATTTTGTGTGACATTTTGACATCATTATAGAATTTTCTTTATCAAAATAACTTGCTATTGGTATTAAAGTATTATGTGATTCCTGATACCTTGTGTTTTAGATGGTCCTTCGGAATTGTTCTGTGGGAACTGGCTACGATGGGTAAGGATTTTTAAAACTCATATTGCACTATTCCTTTGACTGATATTCATATCGCTATTCCAAATATTTCTTGAATGTAACGGTGCATTTGAATATTTTCATAGGAAATGCACTTTAAAAATTCCATTCATTAGCATTTATCATTATTACTAAAATAGCATACTAAACATATAAAAAAAATTTTGAAAGGCGTCAAATATATCAGAAATGATTGGATTAATTAATTTTCTGTTTCTTTTTTCCCTTGCTTCATAGTCCAACCTCTCCTCCACCTGATTTGGTTTTATTCACTCTGATCTGTTGCCAAATTTTGTTTTTAGAAATACAAATACATTTAATGTTTTTTTTATGACTCACCATTGTTTTTTAAATTGTTATTTTAAGGCGGAATCCCATATCCTGGAATAAGCAACAGGAGGATACAAAATGTTCTGAGGTCAGGACATCGCATGAAGAAACCCGTCACGTGTAGTGATGAAATGTAAGTTAACTCACAACTGGCTCACAAATTTGTTGTGCTAATAGCCATCCGTGAAATTAATTCAAATAGGACAAAATAAGGCTATATCGATAGGCGAGGTTCTCTTGGCCTGTAAAAGGTCCTTGAAAGACGTGCTATGAACTGCACCAGAGAACAGTAGACTCTGTTTAAACCGGACACCCTCAGGACCAGCTCTAACTCTCCGCCTCCCGGGGGAGGGGGGGGGGGATACTCCCTATAATGGGATATACGGGGATGCTCCGCCCAAAAGGTGTTCCTTTTTTAGGCTAGAGGTATATAAAAGGGTAGGGATTCCACGAGTTGAAGTATAGGAAAGGCTAGTAAAAACTGCCACTTAGGTATTCAAAATATCGCAAACAGACGCACGTTATTGTTTGGTTAACATCAATCGTTGCATAAGTTTATTTCAAGGGTACAGTAAAGAGATGCGGTGTTTCTTCTGTAGATATATGAAAGGGGTACCATTTTCTATGGAAGGTACATGAAAGAGTTACCTTTTCTGTCAAAAAACGGTATATAAAGGGTTTGGACCTCGGGGGTGAGGGAACATACCCGTACAAAGCTTTGTTGACCCCCCCCCCCCCCCCCCCCCGGGCTCCGCCTTAGAGAGGTGTCCTCCTCATACAGTCAGTTTAGTTACAGACAAACAAGTGAAATTCGGCCAGAACCAGCGAACCAGGGGAAGTACGCTTTGAGAGAGTTGTCTGACTGGACAAAGCCATAGGAACTGACGTTTTATCACTTTTATAAAATTGCCAAATAATGATTTATAGATAGATAGATTCAGTATAGTGTTGGTTTCGAAGCATAAAACACAAATACGTGTTTTATTAGAAGAAGTTTATCTTGTGTTCGGTACGTAGAGCATTTTCACACCAAGTAGTCCCAAGAAAATCGTTGAATGAGACCCACCAAACTTGTACTTTATGAAGACATTTTTAGTTTTAAACACTGTAGTCGGTTAATATCCAAAATGGTAAAATACACAACTGCTACCACAAATCTTCATTTTCAGTTCAGGGATATAATCAGTTAAATCGTCCAAAAAACGGTCGAAAAACCAAAACACGCTGCTGCTCATTTCGATTCAGTGATTTGACAGCCGCACTGGATCCATATTCACCGCTATACTCACAAGTGCCGTGTTACACCATGACCACGTTTTCGAATCAATAGGACAATTTTGCGTGACTTACATAGCTACTTTATAAAACCTGATAACAATTAACAAAGCCCTATTGTTGAACTATTGTAAACTTATTAAATAGGGTATTCACTCTTAACAGATACACGCTAATGCTGGATTGTTGGAAAGAGGATCCAGATGAACGACCGACATTCGCCGAACTGATAGCTACATTGGAAGAGATGATGACGTCTGACACTCCTTATTATGATTTCAACCTAGTAGATGAGAAAGAGCCATATTACGATGACGCATTTCCTAGCACCAGCAAAACCGTGGAACTTGAAACTCGCATGTAATTGTTCCAGGATCAGTTGATATGGAGTCTTCGTAATTTAACTTTTAACTAAACACGCGCACCATCGGTCAGGTCAAGCGGGCTAAAGGGAAATAAAGTGCTTGTCCGCCTAGAACAGTTTCTAGCCAAATTGTATGTTTGTTAGAGAGTACTGACTGATAACCAGTTTCACTTTGGAAAGCCACACCTAACAAATGGTAAACGATTCTAGTAAATTTGCTTCCTGTATTATTATTATTATAAATACCCTGCACATAATTAGCAATTCTACATTATACTGAATTGTACGCGCATTTTGATTGGTCATTACCTATAATCTATTAGAGAACAGACGCACAGTTGACGTCGTGGCGAATTCATTGTTTTCTCTGTTTCGTCGAACATGGTGGACAGTTTTGAAAATGTGGACGACATTATTCCGGAAAGTGCATCGAAAAAATGTTTAGCAGAAGCTATTGACAATCAAGAATTTGACGAAACCGAAGCAAAAAGTAGTTTTTTTTTTAACGTGGAAAATGCTGAAATTAGGAAAATAATCCTCGAACAGTCATGACCACAGTCGAGTGTTACGAGGCTAGTTTTCCTTTTTTGTGCTCTATTGAGTCATGGATGCACGCGAGAGGTTTTCTAAGCATGAAAGAAGTGCAAGAGTCGCAGAGAGTGCCTCTAGGTTTTGTGTACATGTGTGCTTAGCAAACCTCTCAAGCACGTCGATAACTCAATACTACACAGCTGTGCCGTTTACCATTTGTTTTATAACATAATCTAAACAGAGAAACAGCATCTGTTTGCAGTCGAGGTACTGACGTGAATGTCGTCGTGTTCGCGTGCGCTGTATGGCGTATATAAATCATTATTTCAGAGTTATCGGTGACAAAACAATGTAGGTTTAATTCTGTTATTTTCCGTCTCCAAGTAGATTGTAGTTTCTAGCAATTTTGTAGTTAATAAAGCTGAATATTAGTGCATACCGGTCTGAGCGCGCGCTATAGCTTTCGCCAGCTTAAACCCATTGCAAAATAGTAGATGCTTAATTTAGCGCGCGCTTTACTTTAGATATGTTATAACACCGTTTTCATAGTTTTTCCGAGCCTTTAATATAATCGGAATGTTTGAGAAACGTACGTCTGAGTAGAAAAACCGTGTTTCATAACAATTATCCTGCCATATACGCAAGAAGCGTTTCATGATTATTTATATAATTGACATAAACACAAAAATAATGATACATTTTTGAATGGCACAGTTAAAATAGAATTGTAGGGACCTTGGTTTCAATCCCAATAACGAAGGTCTAGTTTTGTAAGTTTATATATTTATCATGCCATTCTTTACATATAAATAAAAGCTTTTTAAAACTGTAATGACTGCATGATTATTTTTATTTGAGTGATATATTTTAGCACTGCATGTTATTTGTCCACTACAGAAAACCGCGGAGTATGGGCACGAAAACGGGATTGTGGGGTCATTTTTTTTTGAGGGGGGGGGGGGGGGGGGGGGGGGGGGGGGGGTGGGGGATGCCGGGGAGGGGAGGGGGGGGGGGGGGGGGACATAGAAATTTTTAAATTGTCAACGGAGGAAATTAACGTAGTCAACTATTACCAGCAAACAAGTGCTGTCGTGACGGGAAGCAACTTTAGACTAAATTTTGCGTGCTCAATCGTCGGCCACCGGACCTCTAAAAACGCTACATTGTTGGTACAGCGTCCTGCGACAAAAAAGACCTAGAATATTTCGCCACTTTCGTCAATAACTTTCACCCGAGAATTTATGCGGGTCATCTCAGACAATAAGTTTCCTTCTTAGATTTACAACTATAACCATCTGCGAACCGCACTTATCAAGGCAAGCCACTGTATAGAAACAAAATCTGAACAGTCACATCATGCAAATACTCATCAAAAGATGATGCAAAAATTATATCCCACATTTGTAACGAGAAGAGCAATTTTGAATCCAGAAAGAAATAAATGGTGCTTAATGTTTACCGAACCTCCCCTCTCCTTGTCGTTTTGCTCCACGGACATCCACCATGCGTCGAACCCCCCGCCTTTCAACGAGGTCCCCATGGGTAAATATGTCTTAATGACCAAGCGCGAGGACCGTACTGGGAGAATATCGGCCATAGGTCTTGCAGTACGGAAATTAGTTAATAAGAGATTTATTACACCACTAAAGTATCGCGCGGGATCATTCGGGACAATACCCGGTCCAATACTTAGGGACGGAGGGAGAAATATTGAAAAAAAAAAATGTTTGCAGCGCCTGAAAAGACAAAATAAATTGTTTGCAAGCACGGTATGCATAAAAAAAATGATTGCAGAGAAGTCAAATATTGCTCAGTGATGCGAAAGCAAATACAGTTGAAAAGAGCTTCAAGATTGCTCTTTCCATTTGGCTGCACAAGACAACTCCTTCACCTTGTAGGGCTTAAGGTCAGAAGCTCAACGGGTTTTCATTCAAGGAATACCGCTTGCCTTGCCATTTAGGGCTGTGCAATAATTAGCAAGGCTCTTGGGGAGAGGGGGGGGGGGGGGTTGAGAAAGGGGAAAGAAATGGTCAAAAATTAGACTCCCCTCCCCCCCCCCCCCCCCCCCCCCCCCGCATCTGGAGAAAAAATAACTATCACCCCCCGCCTAAAACAATTAAGACGTCCCCTCCCTCCCCCTCCCCCCCACGCAACCCCCCCCCCCCCCCCCCCCCCCACCTTTTTGTTCTTCTTTGTTATATTCTTTAATACTATTAATACTTACAGGGCTTCGTGTCGTTTCAACAGTTGATTTGCATGATATTTTCATATTTATGTCACTGGGGGGAACACCAGTTGATGGGGAATATGACCCAGAAATATATAGAGTTCCACAAATTGATAATATTGACCTGTGAACCCTTCCTATTTTCACCTCGCTCACTGACAAAACTTGCTTGAGAGACTTGCTCAGCTACAATTGCTTTATTGGAGAAGCTGCAGAGTCAGTTCAGGAGTTCTTAAAATGAACAGAACTCCACAAAAGGTGGTACGAACAGGGCAAAAGAACGCATCTTGTTCCATTCTATTTATTTACCGTTTTCATTTCTTTTTAATAATTTAGTATCACCAAGGATAACGAACTATTTGTAGCTATATAAGAAAATAAATTTTTATATACCAAATCCCGAAGATGAATAATTTAGCGATCAATTTTTGATTTATTTTGTGTAAAACTATACGATAATTTGTTCTTCATTGTGGTGCAGTTCCCTCAAAAAGAAAACTAAATAAATATACCTGATATTCAGTTTTACTCGGGTCTGTGAAAGTAAAATAGAATAAAAGGGTAACTGTGTAGTGCTATGTACTAATATGGTAAAAACAGGAATGTCAAATATCACAAATATACTTTCTGTGAAAGTAGCCGGGTATCTAAATGTTGTTGTCGTCATGCAACTAACGAGGATAACCGAATGCTTTAGTACAGGATTTTTTTTTCTTTTTTTTCTTTTTTTTTTTACAATTTACATACAATATTTATAGAAAAAAAAAATGCAAAAAAAAAGAAAGCAAAAAAAGAAATATTATATATATATATATATACAACAAGTTAATATAGAAGAAATACAGTTTTATTTAGTTTTAACATTTGGTCTTTTATATCGGTTACTATGTACTGCAATGTGCAAGGACGGTTTCACAGTTTTCAATTTTCCATTGCGTTAAAATTTTATGTTTCAGTTCACTAAATTCAGGAAACTTTTCGATCATTTTACATGAATAAAAGTACTTTTGAACTAGTACTGTGAAGATTCCGAATTTGCGGCTTAGTATTGGATTGGTCTCTGGGGGCAGGTTATAATCTTTGAAAAGCATTTGTTGACTGGACAGGTTAAAGTCAGTATTATGTTCATTGTTAAACCATAGTGTACATTCACGGTAGAAATTGGTGGCAATAGAGCATTCCAGAAACGCGTGTTCTAAGGAATCAGGGCATTTACAAAAGAAACAGTGATCGTCTGACGCAATTTTAAACCTTTTAAGTTCCTTTTTTGTCACTAATATTCGATGTAATAATTTAAAAGAAAATTGTTTTAATTTATTATCTACAGACAAACGAGATATATTACGGAATAATTCCTTCCATTTGTTCGCTACGTTTAGATAGTTTTTGGACCAGGATTTAACAGATGTGGGAACAACATCTGTTTTTTCTTGGAACCGAGCATAATAATCTTTACAACGCATTTCATCTAGTAAAATGGACTCAGTATTGGAAAGGTTAAATACATTACGATCATCTAGAAAGGATCCTAGTGGCCTTGGGGGTGGAAGCTGATTTGGTTTTAAGGTTTGTCGGAATTGATGCCAAAATTTGAAAGTAATTAATACAGTTTATATTGATTTTATATTTGCGTTTGAAATCATCATAGGTAAGGAATTTCCCTTGTTCATTTAAGAAGTCATGGATAAAGTATATTCCAGATTCAACCCAGTTCTTCCAGTAGAGCGATTTTCATTCAATAGTTATGCTTTGGTTGTTCCATAGAATAAGGTCACTATTGTACTCGTCGTGAACTGAGTAAGCTGAACGCAGTTCTTTGAAGTATTAAATCAAGCATTTCTAGGTAGAAAGATGAAACATTTCTATCTAAGTTTTTGGTGTCATAATTACATTTCAACAAAAAGGTCAGACCCCATGTCTGTTAAAGAAAGCATTTGGGATAGCCTTCCAAGCATCATTTGAGTCATTTAGCAATCTACTTATCCAACTCAACCGAAGCGCTTTCACTGCAGTTCTAAAGTTCGGGAAGTTTAGGCCACCTTTGCTTGGCTGCTGAAATAGAACATCTCTTTTTATTTTATCTTTTTTGTTTCTCCAGAGGAAGTTAAACAGCTTCTCTTGAAGTCTTTTAATTACTTCTTCAGGAATTGGTAACATTGAGGCGGAGTAAATCAACTTTGAGATACCTAAAGCTTTAACAAACAAAGTTTAATTTGTGTAAAACTATACGATAATTTGTTCTTCATTGTGGTGCAGTTACCTCAAAAAGAAAACTAAATAAATATACCTTATATTCAGTTTTACTCGGGTCTGTGAAAGTAGCCGGGTATCTAAATATTGTTGTCGTCATGCAACTAACGAGGATAACCGAATGCTTTAGCACAGGATAGTCCAGTTATATTCGTGCGGTTTACAATGATGTTTTTGATTGGTAAAAACCCCCGATACAAACAAACCATGACTTGCTTGATAGCTGCAAGTATTTGCCTCGAGTACTGATTGGTTTGTTTTTAAAACATGTACTTCAAAACAGCTCTAAACTAAATTTATATTGCAAATGCTTGCGAATTTGAATTTCACTGTCAGAATAAAGAAAAACGTTTCAGTTTGAAAGCAAGGAAGCCTTTGAAAGCCTTTGGTTTTAGACAAAATATATGCCAAGTTAAAGGGGACAGTGTCACGGGGATTTGTGTCATTTCAAAAACCAAAGATGTTTTTGTATTAACAGCAACCGAATACCAATAGTTAAGTCGTGTGATAAATAAAGGGGGGTGGGGGGGGGGGGGGGGATTTTCCTCAGACCGTGAGATAGTTAGTACACTAATAGAGGATAGTAGATCTTATTTCCATTGTTTTCTTTTGTGTCTATTTGACTATTATACACTAACTACTAGAAACTGTTTCACGGTCTGAGGAAAATCACTCTATCACCTTAGTGTACCAAAACTTTTTGGGGGCGAAAAAGTGTTGAGTTGAACTACGGATTTCGGCTAGTCAAAATAAGCCGCTAAGGGAGTGGGAGTCAGGAGGGGAAAGAAAATACTCCGTCTTTTCCGCCCCACAACTGCTCCCTTCTGCAAGCCCCCGACAATTGGTGACTTAACACTAAACTAATTTAAAATTCATCAGCCGCCCACCCAAAAAGTGTGGGCACAACTGGCCAAGCTTGGATGACAATAGAAAAATTGCGAGTCTCGAACTATGCGACCACGCATCTACCTCTCCTTACGGACACCTCCCTAATGCGGACACCTCTCTATTACGGACAGTTCTCTTGGTCCCAAAGATACCAAACTTCATACAATCCATAACTCTATAACACAGACACCTCTAAAATACGGACATATCGGTCTGTCCCTTTGATGTCCGTATTAAGCAGGTTCGACTGTACTTCCGATTATTAGCGAGCACGTGGGCTTGTGAAAGATCGTTGACGATCGCTGATGCGTCTTATTCTTAATGATTCCATAGTTTTTGGCCAGCGATTTAGCAATTACAAAAGCTGTTTTTTATTTCCCTGTTTCCCAACTGTTTCATATTTGGCCGACTTATGAAAATACAAAATCGTTGACCGAGTCAGATTCAGTCTATTTTTAAATACTATGCGATTTTTGTGAATTTTGCCACAGTTTTTGCACAAACATGCGACGAGTGGCGACAAGTTTTATTGCTGTTATTTTGAGACCAGTCCTTGATCTAATTACCGAGTAGCGAATGGGCTGTCGGATAGGTTGCACTTTTAAGAAATCATAATTTTGGTAGAAGCGCCTTGCAAATGGCGCTCGTGGTGGCTTTAGGTGGGTGTACGAAAAAAAATCATAAATAAATACACACAAAGCAGAACAAGTTAGTTTGACACTGAGAATAGCACCTATGACTGACTTAAGTTATGGCATAAATACAAGTTCGTTTTGTTAAATTTCCAGTGTTCTATGACATCTCGAGTTTGGGGCTAAAATCGCTGTTGCGGACGAAGGATTTCCTTGCCCCGAGGTCGCTTTTGGAATTATTGTCTAAAAATGAAAATAAAAACAAACTAGGCTAAACAAATGTCATTTTTGTACTTTACTTATAATGCTTGACTTTTATACAAAAAATGAAAGAAATCTATTTTCCGCCGAAAATCGACCGGGCGGTTTTTACACGGAACGCCTCTTAAACAGTCATCGGGTGTATTTCTCAGTAAAAAAAAGAAGGGGTCCAGATGGTGGTCCAAATAGGGGTTCAGATATGGGTTCAAATGCGGGTCCAGATAGGGGTCCAGATGGGGGTCCAGATGGGAGTCCAGAAGGGTCGGTGCACGTTTTATACCGACCAGAGATTTTCCGCCATCTTGAAATCAAGAGCGGATCACGAGGTCGCGAGTCAACCAATCAGACCAGTTGAATTTAAACTGCGTGCATAAATTTGCATGCACTAATGTGACACAAATAGAAAAAGAAAAACGAAGGACAAACCTTAACTCATGCCGCTCTGCGCATGAGTCAGTCAGTATATAAAGACTCCGTCCCATAATCAAAAGAGGGAATATAACTAACTCCATAACATCACGGTAAAATGGTTCTATACCACGCGGTGGTCAAACGAAAAATGTCAACGCTACTTCCTGTTTGTGTTGCCTTGCCGAATCACGAACCTAAAGGTTCTAAGAAAACATTGGAGAAATGCAATAACAAACCGAAATACAAGTCGATAAATTTAGTGGTGAAGATTTACTAACTTTTGCACAGCTAACGTAAATCCTCTATTAAGCTCCCCCTCTCAAATAAACCTCTCCCTTTCAAATAAGTCCCCCCGTTTTTGGAGCAACATTAGCAACAAAAAAATAATAGAGGAAAGCGTGTGTCGCCCACAAAGCCTGAACACGAAGAAGAGGAAGAGGGCGGCGGAGGAGAAGATGCCAGTTCACTGTCTTGTGGAAGTAATATTCCCAAGTCATAATTTGACGCGTTCTTGTTACCCTACTCTGGTTTTCCGAAGCAAAATAATAACAAGGGACGTTGTATGGAGAAAACGTTTAACGCCTAACGAATTATCCAAAAGCGATTTTGGATATAGATCTGCTTTCAAACTTAATAATCATCAGTTCGTTAAAATATTCTAGACCGCAAATGTCCGTAATGTTTTTCAGCCATGGGTGTTTGTCGGTTAACTTCCCACGTGCATTAATTTTTTAAGAGTGACACAGCTGACTTCAGTCAACGTTTATACGTAATTTTAACTTGATAACAATCGGGCAATTAGCACTTCAACCACGGCCGGGAACCACGGGCATAAATTTCATTTAAAGCTATAGCTGTTATAATCAGTTTCAAAAGAAACTACTGCTCAAATGCTTTCATTCAGTAGTCATGTACACATTCTGTATCATATATAGTTCCCTACAGGATCGGCTATGTAATATTAATTTACAATTCAGTTAAAAAACTAAAAGCTACGGGTGTTGCATCAGTTGTCTACTTTGAAAATACGAAAACGTCCATCTTGCGCAGGCTCGAAAATGCGTGCAGATGTTTTTCCTTTATATTTTTAGGACAAACAGTCTTAGTAATTTGAATGGGGTTAGTTTCTAGAGAAACTGTGGTGCTGCGTCGGTGGGGGGATGAAACACGAGAATTTAGTTTTATCGACTGAGTCGATAAGGTAAATTGACCACCGTAAAAAGATTCAAATAGCTGACGTTTCGAGCGCTAGCCCTTGGATTCGCTCCGACGAAGGGCTAGCGCTCGAAACGTCAGCTATTTGAATCTTTTTACGGTGGTCAATTTACCTTATCGACTCAGTCGATAAAACTAAATTCTTTAGTAATTTGAACCTACCTGTTTCTGTCCATAATCGGCGGCATTCTTTAATTTAATTCAGAGGTAAAAATACGACATAAAAGCCTTCGTTTCTTAGGTAATGAAAACATTCCTGTCACTATATTTTTAAATATAGATATCCGTATAGACTCAAAAGGCAATATGGATATAAAAAGAAGACAGCGAAAAGTATAGTCTACTTGAAAATGTTTATATTATAGAAAGGTAAATTATCGAACAATTGTTGAAATCGAGAAGTCGTTTTCGAAAAAAAGTAATATTCACTTTGAGTCTGTTTAAAAAGATGAAAATTCGAGATAAATGAACTGAAACTGAAAGAAAAAGAAGCAAATGCGTTAAAATGACATACAGATGACGAACATTAAAACAAACATCGTTTTGAAACATTAATGCACGCTGGATTACAGCAATAATTAAAGTGGCAGATAAATAAACCTCGTTGGTGGTCATGGTAACAGGGAGCCTATCAGAACTGGCATAACTGAATAATTCAAGACTTATCAACTCAAATGATTATTGCTGGTGGTTGAGTCCCCTGTTTATCTGGATGATTTACCTCTCGACAGAAAACGAAAAAATGAAAAATACTTCCTCTGAAGTAAGTAGAGACTGCAAGTCTTGAATTTCTATGTCTTTCAAACGATCGCGATCGATCGATCTTGGGAAAACTAATTTAATGTTCGCGTTATGAACATTTTCATTTTTTCTCGCGCAATCATAAATACAGGGATTAGTTTCTTAAAGAAACGGTGGTGCTAATGTATGGCTCAATTCTAGCTGTTACCCTCCCCCCGGGTACATCTTGGAGGGTTTGCCAGTTTTTTCACTTGACGTTCTGTTCCCCACTCCCGGGGACGCAGAAAGAGACAATTCCCCAACCCCGGGAATCAAATATTTCATACTGAATGCAATAACGCCATACGTCTAACAACGGAGGTTCAGCCAGCTCCGAGACACACAACTTAAAAGCAGTTACAATAAACAGAAATAACTCTGAGGATCCTAAAACAATTGCAAGATGCCATTATTCTAAAGAGAAACTATGACAGACGCAAAAAGACTTGGATCTTAGACTATTTTAGTCGGGATGAAGAAACACTATCATGCTAACCGCAGACTTGCGCTCTTGTAATTAAAACACTATGTGTGTCTTTCAGCTTAATAGGAGTGGATCATGTTGTATTTTCGGCAAACTTCCCGTGTGATTAATTATTTAATAGTGCCACTGTCAAAATTTGAATTCAATTTCTGTTTTAAAATTTTCACTTGATCACTGGGAAGTAGCCTTCATTGATATGATCACAATTGAGGATGCTAACCGCCGACTCAGGAATAGTTGGAACCACATTTTAAGACAATATAAATATTAAGATATATTGCACAACTCTTTTACAAAAAGGTTAAAAAAGTCGTCACTTTTCCTTTGACCCATTAATTTTTTTAGCAAAGTGAGCAACATAGGGTTTTAAGCGTCAGTCCTTTTATAAAACACATTGATATGTCGCAGATAACCAGTTTCCTTTTAAAATAAGAGAAAACATCACATGTCAAGACGTCAAGCCGAGACGTCCCGAGCGAAAACTGTTACAACTGCGCATCTGACGTTAAATTAATTAAAAGCTCAAAAAATTAAATTATAATAAAACTAAGGCATAAAGATCATAGTTGGGCAAGAAAAGTTTAAAACCACGTTCCGTACAGTTATTTCCGTTAGCATGAAGAAGTCTTTCTCTTTACAAATATTGCTGACATTCTCCTTGATGTCAGCTAATACCTGCATAACATGTCATAAATGTGATAAGACAAACGCCACTTGACAATTCAATAAGCGAATGCTGCTTTACTGGTGAAAGTACTAATTCGTGAGTTGATACCTTCAAGTCAACCTACTGGATGTTTAAAGCAGATATTTTACGCGACGTATTTGGTAAGAACGACATTTCTTTCTCTATTTTTGGAGCATCAGCCCTATTTTCACTTCAGTGATTTAAGGGCTCGCTGCTTTAAAAAAAACCCTGTTTCAGATACTCTGACCCAAACAGCGACGTAACGAATAAGGCTTATTAGAATAAAATATTATTGTTGTGGATGCATGGGGAGTTCGTTAACATTGTAAGTGAAACTCAAGTTTTGGTTTTAAATTATAACGAAATTGATGTCTCTTTCCATCCTTTTGGTTACATAGAGAATAAGTAATTATATGACTTCTGGTATCGCGTTCCCAGCTCCTAGTAAGCGATCGAGAAGTATCAATGTTTCAACTTTAACATTGCATAATAAACCTCAAATCATTTAGTGTAAGTTAAAGACTTTAATTTAAGGACTTTTAAAATGAAAAGAACATTTGTATTAAGTAGCTAGGAGAAATAGGCATTATACATGTAGATGATATGAAAATACTTTTTATTCCAAACTTACTAATAATATATTACTATAATTATTTAATTTTTTTAGTTGCTTGAAAGAAAACAAACGAATGCACCATTATAGAGCCGATTTCAACCTTTCTGGGATTATTGCCGTTGAAATGTTTTGAAAAATTTAAAAATTGAAATTGAAATTGCCGTTGAAATTGTCGAGAAACTGTGTATTGTTTTTCGTGTGAATGTGAAGTTAGCAGCCTTTTTATCATTGGTTATGTTTATAATCATGAGAACGCCGATAGATAGTCCAGTAAGAGGATCCTGTGCGCTATTTGTTGTGTTCGGAGAGGATATAGCGAGGCTAGTATAAACTCGTTTGTCGCTTGTAATTTCCTTATTTTGAGGATGAAAGCCATCGGCCGGTTTATTGTAATACGTATATTACCAGAATTCAAACAACATTTTTTCTCGAAATTATGCACTTTTTTTTCATTTCGATATTATTCTATTCTATCAACAGACTGACAAAAGTGTTGGTCGCAATAAAAATATATCAATTTCTTTTTTGGATGAATTTCAAGGGAATTTCCAGTATACAAACAGCCCCTTTTCTTCGATTTCGTGCTGTTTTTAGGAGCAGGGTTATGTCAGATTGGTCCATGTTGTATGCAAGATATGAAACGTTCTGAATTTAGAATCAGTCATTCTCGCCTCAGTAGTGGAAAAACATTAAAAAGCTAAAGTTTCGTTTGCGTATGATCAATCAACATATTCAACTTTATGTCATGCTTTGAAGTTTTATTCAAGCAAATAATTGCTACAAAGCCGATGATGTTGAAGTTTATCTAGGAGAAAGGAAAATTTTAACTTAAAACAGAATACTAATATAAACGAGAACAACTTATTATGTATTATTAGACAGTCACCTGCACCTTTGAAACACTGAATAACCAAAATATTTACATTTCTAACATGAAAACGTTGTATAATTATATACAAAATGTCAGAAATGTCGCCAAGTAGACTATTTTACGCCCCCATTTATATTAAGCCCACTCTCTACTAAGCCGCCCTCTTGAGCGTCAAGTTTTTATTAAGCCGCCCTATCCACAGCCACTTAGGACGGGTTAGGATCGCATTACATGCATATTCTTGATCTCAACATTTCCAATTTTATATGGGACAGTTTCAATACTTTCTTATCAAGTTCTGTTTTTTAGTATATCAATAACATATATCAATGAGTTTTTGACTAGCATATCCCACTATATGTTCCTGGAACAACAAGTCCATCTTCAAGTTTTAAAGTCTTTTAAGGACGTTCGCGCAAAAATCTTCTAAGATTGATTTTTTTTAAAAAACTTTTGCTACAGCTAGGTTATGAGTTATCCGTGTCAGAAATGCCAAAAAAAAATGTGCGATCACCGACTTCGTTTCCGAGATAACATATCTGAAAGGTGACCCTAATTTTAAAAAGTTGGTCTTTCTTACTGGATATGACCCCAATATTTTGTTAGTCTAAAAATATTGCAAATGAATCTTTAAAATGCAACCGGCTTTCTTTCCCAAATTTTATGCGAGTAGATCTGTGAAGCAAATTCATTCAACTGGTGACGTCCCTTAAAGGAAATCTAATCTTTTAATGACAGCATTTGCAAACTCTGACAGCCGCAAGTTGGCAGGATTCTATGTCGCGCGGGTAGGAAAATGGAAAAAATTAAACTTCCTACATTGATGTTGTGTACATTTTTTCACAATCTGCTAAGAATTGGCAAAGAAAATTATCTATCAAAAAAAAAAATTTGGGGGTCACCGACCATTCAACATCATCATCATCATCATCATTTTATTAAACAAATAAATTATATACAAAATTATAGGCACCCGCAGGTAGCATCAAGCTAATCGAGGCGGGTGCTTTTAGAAATAAATAGATAAATAAGAAATCACATTACAAATAAAATACATAGATAAATAAAGAAACTGAGTCTTACAAGATTTTGAGTTAGACATTTAACAAGTCGGATAATTATTTTCACACGTCAAAATAAAATAAAAACAAAGGAACAAGCGAGTTAAATCTAAGCAAAGTTAACGGAACGGCTACCAGTCCTTTATGTGACATGATTTGCGTGCGCAGTAAGGATGCGCATAAAAAATTAGCGCAAACGTCCTTAAGGTGGCTTACTTTTCACCGCGGTCAAACGTCCGAGGAGTTTTTTGTTTTAATAAGTGGGATTTCATTTAATATTAAGTGGAAACATGGGCAGGGATGTATAAAATAATTTGTTTATGTAACTTTCTTTTCATCTTTCTCAAAATAATGAGCTTCTTTTCGTTGAAAACTGACCAAAACCCTTCGTACCTGAGCAAAAGTGTGTTGGCAATTGGCGCAGACAGTTCTGCTGTTCATAGTTCTCAAACGCTTAGAACTTTTTTAGTAAACTTTTAAAACGTTTAATGAATTGACAGTGTATTGGTAATATATTAAACTTCAAGTTCAAGTTCAAGTTTATTATTCACACGTATTCAATGACAATACAACAATAAGGAAAAAAAGAAGTAAGAACAGAGCTAACTATACATTGAATTAAACATAACAAAGGAAAAAGTGTGTAGCAGCCAAAGGAGCCAAGCTTTCGAGTTGGCTACTACCACAGAGCGATTACAAGTGAAAATGACAACCTTAACTTTTAAGTATTTTGCTTAACTTTTGCAAATTTCTCTCGTTTGACCGTGGTGTAGGCTTACTATAGTTTATGGGGGTCACCAGATGATTTCGATAATATCGATCACAGGTGACCATTTGTGGAAAGAAGAAACAATTACAAAGTCAAAACCATCGTACAAGACAATGGGTGTTTGTAATTTCACCATCCTCTTGTTTGAAATGGCTTAAAACAAGCGACCGTGTGGTTGTCAGAAGACTGAGTTCTAATGTAATTTAAAAAATCTGATGTAATTTAAAAAAATCTGATATAATCTGATGTAATTTAAAAATATCAAAAATTGAGCATAGGTCGTACGGCTAGATTTCGAGAAATTTACGACCAAAAAATGTTTCGTACGGCCTCCATTTTGAGCATATGCACTACTGCTTACACCACGGCCATTCACTTATCTGCGCGCGCATTACTAATATTACATTGCTAACATTCATAGCTCAAGTGATTTTTGATGAGATTATGACATAATCATAGTTAACTTGGAGCATAAGTACTGGTCAGCGTTTTGTCCCATGCTGCACATGCGCATTTGCTACCTGCTCCTCGTGCTGGATTTGGCTGCCCGCGTTTGCTGCTTGCCTTCACATTTCTGCCGGTTTTTTCTGCTTTCCCATCACCTTTTGTCTTATCCTCGCATCTTGCCTCGGCCTTGGACATTATTCGAAAGTATTTTATCCGGTTTTTAGTGACCGTAAATCCACCGTTCGTTGCACGGCCGCCATTTTGAAAAGGCAAACCTAGCAAACACAGCTTTCTTCAATAGTCATGCCTCCTCGGTCAACCAGGAACAGCCGGGAATCTCAGCTCCCAACTCGGTCGTCCGCTTCTTCTACATGTACTTCCACGACTGAGGCCCTCGTGGCATCAGTCGTTCAGGCAATTCAAGCCCCGCTAGCGGCCCTGGTTCAATCTGCTGTCAACTCAGTCGATTCCTACGGCGTACCGGTGCCTCCAGCCACATCTCTAGCTACTCCAATTCACTCCTCTCACACCGCTTGGCTGGGACAGGTTGGAACCATCCCTACTTGGTCGACTTTGCACGCGGACCCCCAGTGGTCGCGCACACGGCCTCTAACGTTCCTCTCTCAGGTATGTCTTCTTCGCTTGTGGTTCCTCCATTCCTGCCTACCTTCCCATCACCGGCCTCGGTAAATTCCTCCTCTCGGTCGTCCAGTGTCTGACCCTCCCCTAGTTTACCAGTTTCGCCTTTTGCCCCTCCTCCCGTATCAGGGTTAGCGGCGCCTGCCTTCCAACAACCGTTTATCATTGGCCCCTGCTGTTTGCTACCTTTTTATTTCAGTCTCTTCGCTTTTCTTCCATTAAAGTGTATATCTCAGCGGTTCGCTCTCTACACATCGACCATGGTTTCCCAGACCCACTTCTGAACTGCGTACAGCTTCAACGTGTTTGTAGAGGTATTAAACGCTCTCAAGGGTTCTCCTGTCAGCAACACCGGCTCTCTGTCACCAAATACATTTTGCTGGTAGTGCTCTCAAGTTTGACCTTGACGGATTTCAATGATGCTATGTTTTGGGCAGCATGTTGTTTAGCTTATTTTGGTTTCCTCAGAGCTGCTGAATTTACTACTCCAAGTTTATCAGCTTTCAATGGAGACGTTCACCTCAGTTTAGCAGATATCGCCATAGATTCCCTCACCAGCCCCTCCCGCTTGAAAGTTTTCATCAAAGCCTCCAAAACAGATCCTTTCCGCCAGGGTTGTTCAATTTTCATTGGCCAAGGTTCCTCCCCTCTCTGCGCAGTGGAATCGATGGTTAGGTATCTTTCCATCCGTGGTGATAAACCAGGGCCGTTATTTTGCCTATCAGATGGCCAACCCCTCACACGTACTTTGGTAACCAACTGGTTGCAAACAATCTTGCAGTCTGCTGGGATCCCAGGCAATTATTATAGCCACAGCTTTAGGATTGGGGCTGCCACAATGGCCGCGCGTCGTGGCATCCCAGATCACCTCATACAGGACTTGGGGCGCTGGAAGGGTGTTGCTTATAAGCGCTACATTCACATCCCGCGGGAGGTTTTAGCAAGCACTGCTACAATGCTAGCTTGACCGGTAAGATGCATTGTGTACTTTCATGTTGGGAGGGGGTGCCCCTTTTAGCTCACGTGCTTGGAGTCTATATTGGCATTGGGTACCCATGACCTTCCGGCCACGGGTCCTCCTACTCCAAGCACTGTGCTGTACTTGGAGTCGTTGTGGCTTGGGGGTAGACCCGTGGCCTCAAGTTGTCATGGTTACCTCCTTAGTTGCATATAGCTGCTTGCTGCACATATTGTTATGGCACCTACTTTCCATAATTACATGTTTGAGTGACAAGTTAAATGAGATTATGACATAATCATAGTTAACTCGGAGCATAAGTACTGGTCAGCGTTTTGTTCCATGCTGCACATGCGCATTTGCTACCTGCTCCTCGTGCTGGATTTAGCTGCCCGCGTTTGTTGCTTGCCTTCACATTGCTCCCACCCCTCCCATCCCATGGTAATTGGAGGGCTAGGTAAGTATAAATTCCACTGAGAATCAGTGTTGACGGGTGCCAGGGGTAGACCCGTGGCCTCAGGTTGACATGGTTACCTCCTTAGTTGCATATTCCACTGGACCACTTTTACAACACGCTTGAGCGCCTACAGGCAGCACTTGTGGTGTTCCGCAAATATCATTGATTTTTCTGCTTTTTTTATTTTCATTCAACACAAATCCATCGGGCTGTTTTATTATGGCTCTTGTATATTCAAGATCATTTTTAAAAGCAATATCAACCTCTGTCCACACAAATCAGCCGCGTTGCAGTTTAGTCCTTTGGCGTCGCCTGACTGATTACGGCATTTCAATATTGAAGTCAACTCGGAGAGGCTGTCGTGGAGGTCAAAAGAAATGCAGAACTCTACCACCGTGCCAAACCCTTCAGACTATGTTCTCCAAGGATCTTTTGCACTCCTTAGATATGTCTTCAGCAGAGGAATCTTGCGTTAATGAAGTCGAAACTCATTCCCATAGTGAAATGAAGGAGGCATTAAATATTCAAATTTACACCTCTCGAAATGAGACTCATAAATATCAGGACAACCCGCGTCATCCCTCTGGCTTCGTGTCTCTTGCGGAACGTGGTCGGAACCATCTGAACAATGTTGCTGTAAGGCGGACTCCCAACCTTTTCCCTCCGAAACGGTCGGTCAATTTCGGAAATGTAAACGCGAGATCCTTGCGGAACAAGACAGAAGTTTTCATTGATCACGTTATTTGTAGCAAGGCTTTTCGTGGCTTATATAGCATTCGTAAAATCAGGAAATACCTATCCGATCAATCCACCAAGACCCTGATCCACGCTTTCGTCACGTCTCACTTAGATTATTGCAACTCTCTCTTGTATGGAATCCCACAGTATCAGATGGATCGGCTACAGAGAGTGCTTAACGCTGCTGCTCGAGTCATTTGTCGGGTGCCTCGGTTTGATCGTATCACGTCCACACTGATAAAGTTACACTGGCTGCCCATCAAGTTTCGCATACAATTCAAGGTTGCTCTTGTTGCCTACAAGGTTCTTAATGGTATGGCCCCCTCCTACTTAACTGAGCTTCTCCAAGTGAAGACTACAGGTCGTTATGCGGTACGGACTAATAACCAGATAGTTCTGCAAGTCCCAAGAACCAAGTGTATGACTTTTGGTGATAGATCTTTCTCGGTTGCAGCCCCAAAAATTTGGAATGGCCTGCCGTTTGATATGAAGCAGAGTACAAGTGTTGACTGTTTTAAATCTGCTCTTAAGACATTCTTATTTAGACTTGCTTATAAACAACCATGAGATTTTAACTTTTTAAACTTTTTATATAATATATAGTTTATAATACTGTAAAGCGCTTAAGGATACTCTGTAATGTAAGCGCTATAAAAATTTTATAATTATAATTATAATATAGCTGCTTGCTGCGCATATTGTTATGGCACCTACCTTCCATAATTACATGTTTGAGTGACAAGTTAACTCGCACGGTATTGCTTGCGACACGCCCGCGTAGAATAAACACGCAATGACTACAGAGAAAAACGTACATGGTGTTGGATGTCAAATTTTACCACCAAAATTCGCGATTTCATAGGAAATAGAAGGGCTGGTAACGACATATTACAGAATATGTTTGATCCAAATCTTCTTTCAGCTAAGTTTAATAATCCCATTTAGTTTTAGTCAGTTTGCATATTATTAATCAACATATTCAACATTATTCTCGTGCGTACAAGTTAAATTATAACAACCCATCCATCAAGACGATGATGGTGAAGATTATTATATGTATTTTTAATGATTATGGGGAGTCTAAAATGCGCCAAAACAGTTATTTCAGGTCTTAGTTAATCATTAACAGTCATTTAACTGACAACTAACAAATGACACACAAAATATAACTGACAACTGACAAATGACGTAAATTTTAACTGATAACTGACATTTGAATCTTCCCATCCAGACCCTCTTATAACTTAAGTATGAGGCGAACCATCGGAGAGAGTTTTCATCCACTCCGTAGTTTACAAGCTTACGCGAAACGATTTCATGGTCGATGGCGTCGAAGACCTTTTTAAGGTCGATGAATATGACACCATTTAAGAGACCATTGTCTATATTGATTGACCAGTTGTTCGTGGTCTCAAGTAGGGCTGTTTGGGTGCTATGAGTAGTGAGCGAAAACCAGTCGAGACTCACTGGTAATTTTTCAAGAGATTGTTCTCATTTGATCTACTATGACTTGTGAATTTCTCCTGTCTCAGGTACTCAGTCGCTCTTTTACTTTGACAAATATGAGCTAATGCATTAACTGAAATAGTTAAAGTAATTTTAGATTACCTTATTTAAGTTAAGGTAGTAGGAGCAACTTTAACAAGTTCATTTAGGAACCAAAAAAAATTCAAATTTGTGTCATCTGCTATACGTTTCATTACGTGGAACTTGTATACTTTTGGTTTTCAAAAACTCTCAGGTACTCAATCGCTCTTCCACTTTCTCAAATATGACCTAATGCATTACATGGCATCAACTGAAAAATGTATCAACTAATCAAGATATGTTTACCATTTGCCATTAGTATTTAAAACAGAGAAAAAGTGAACGATCGATCGATCAAAACCTGCTTAAAAATTGTCTTTCCGGATTCTTTAGCTGATCATTTGAACCAAAACAAAAATATTTTTAGTCTCGGTGTCTCTTGTGTTTTCTTACAGGGAAGCCTGATACCTCGAAATTTTGGGAAATGTGCATTCATATTAATTTACTAAGTTAAAAAAAATGTAAAGCTATTTTTTTTTTTTAAAAGTGTGAAAGTCAATATTCATTTAAAAGAATGCGATATTGATTGCAGAAGCGGGCATGAGTTATTGTCAGCGTCAACAGTTTTTGTTTTCTGCTGACGTAGTGAGCGAACACTAATGTCATAGGGCGACATATTTCCGGCGTAACAATAGATTGTCAATCGCAACCAATCAAAGCGAAGAACTGACGAAATCGGAAGTAGATCTGATAATACTTTTACAATTTTTCATATGCTCAAAACTCGAATAATATTCCATCTATTCTCTTAAACTAAAGAATGAATTTCAGCTAACTAAAGAGTAGGCTATCGAGATTTTAGAATTTATCTGCCACTACAAATTATTTCAGCAGTCTGAAGCAAAGCGAAATCGTACGACGACTCACTGATCATATCAGTTTGTTTACTTATGACTGCGAGAAATTAATTCTTCATGCTTTCCTTTGAGAATTCATAACTCGAATAATATTCCATCGATTCATTTGAATTAAAAATTGAATTACGGCTAAAGAGTAAGCGGACAAGATTCAGAATTTATCTGGCACTAAAATTTGATTTTAGTCAATTTTAGCGTGTCGAGCCTATCAAGAAAGCGTTGAAGCTAGCCGAGACGTCAGCTGACGAGTTGACGGTATCGTTACGCTCGACTGACTTTGAGGAATAGTTCAAACACGAAGTTCCCGTATAAAAGGAGCCTCGCCTGGTCATTCTCACCTCCAGCCGTCAGTCAACCACTGAAGCATTAACAACTGACAAACAACATTTGTCATTACAGAGACCATTGCAAACACAATTTGGAAAAACTTTATGAAAGTTATATCAGAAGTCTTTATGAACTTCTATTTCTTTTTTTGCTTGGGTAAAATCTTGGTTTATTAGATTTTTGAAGCAAATTATATTTCAAGGACGCACAAGTTAACCACGTTTTGTGACTGAAAGACTCCTTAATTTGCATTTCACACCCAAAAGGTGTGAAATGGGGGAGGAGCTAAGCCTTTTATACCGGAACTTCGTGTTTAAAGGGACACTGTCCCGGCTGAAATATGGTGTTTTCATGACTATGACCAGGAGCTTGCTTTAGGCTTATTTTATTATCTTGAAATTGGAAGAAACCATCGCCAAAAGTGATAGAAGCAAAGAAATATGAACAAAGCAGACAATAACGGCTAGAAAATTTCACAAGAATGACAGGTTTGATTCATTGACAGGCGGTCAAGAAATCAAATTTCATGAATTGTAATCCACTTTAATCCTTGCGATCCTGCACTTTATATCTAAACTACTGCTTTTGTTTTGCTCGATAGAATCTTTCTATCCAACTGAGTTGTATATTTGTTGGAATTTGGCGATATAACGTGGAAGTAAGCGAAGCGAAATTTTACTATATTTCGACAGGACAGTGTCCCTTTAAACCCAGCGTTCCTGCCAGTACAGTACATCTGCTCACCAGAAAATGCACTCAAATCGTTTGTCAAATAGCATGAGATGGCGATAATTGTCTTTGTCAATACACCTTATTCCAAAATGGCGGGCAATTTACTATTCTTTTGTATGGATTTCAATTAGCCCTCTTTGCCTCATTTTCGCGTGAAAATTCTGTTGTATTTTGCACATGCTGACGAGGCAACAAGGGCTAATAAACATGCAGATAAAAGAATAATAAATTGGCCCCCATTCTGGAATAAGGTGGATAATTGATGCATTTTTAAAGTCAATGTGGTGATTCTTAGACCAAGCATGATCTGCGACATTAGAGCCTTTAGTGTAAATTTTGACATTTCTGGTATTTTTATGAACATAGCTCAATTAGCATATATTGGTTTAGTAGTATACACGACCCCACAAGCTTTTATGAGCGTGTCCGCGTAAGAACCGACTACTCAAATTTGGGTGCAAATTAGATTTCCTTCATTTTTTCTGCACAAGACAAGCAACATATACAATGAATAAAAACAGTCTTTATTTGGGCTAATTCGCCTTTTTTTATTTTTTTTTAGGTATTTTTTTTGATAGACAGCCGAAAACCGCACAAAGAGGAAAATTGAAACCCAAGATTTTGGTGTTACTCGAGCGTTGCTTAAAAATCGCACATTCAATGAAACAACTTAAAACTTGCAGAATTACTAGCTAATTATTTCTTTTTTTAGTATATTTAAAAAATATTTCTCTACTTTTAAAACAAGCAGAGTTAAAAAATTTTCCTGCATCCTTTAAAATGCGCCGCCATCGTTTATGTTAATATCGCCTTCAGTAAACTGGGTTTTTCTGGAAAGTGGGACTTAAGCTGGAATGCTACCTATCACTAACCTTTAGTACTAAGATCAATCTACATGTATCAAAAATAAAAGTTGTGGGCACTCGTTATTTTGAAGCGCAAAAAAATCGAAAAAGTTGTTACAAATTCAACATTTCGTGTAGAAATCAAGAAATTGACTGTTTCACTGAACTGCTTTTTAAATTTCATTAATTAATTTATTTGATTATTGGAATTAAATTGAAGTAAATTTCGAAGCTTCGACCAAAACATCGCGAAATCTTTCCCACTTGCATGGCCAAGCAGTCATTCTCCTCCAATAAAGCCGTTACCACTCTTGTCACGCATCACGCATTCTTGGCCTCTGATAGTGCATTTATAAAACATGTACACAGAGTCTAAAACAGTCGGTAAGTCCAACTTGAACCCTCCTCCACCCCATTTTACAAATAATTGATAATTGATACAAAGATACACTTAATCTTTCCAATTTGTAATGAATCAGCTCTAGCAAGAGTCAAAAGATTCGCCACCCGCCATGAGTTCAATGACACGTTCCTTTTATGCTAATCAGTAGCCTTCAGAAAACGGGTTTTTTTATCTGGAAAGTACGACTTCAGCTGGAATGATACTTTTTACCATCCTTAAGTAGTGAGACTAGTCTACAAGTTTCACAAATAAAAACTGTGGGCACTCGCAATTTTCAAGCGAAAAACATATCGAAAAAGTTGTTACAAATGTAACATTTCACGTTGAAATTCAGAAACGAACGGTTGCTTTTCAATTTTCATGAATGAGTTGATCATACCACCGTAACTAAAATGAAGTACATTTTTAAGCTTCAAAGTTGAGAAGCCTGAATTTTTAACCACCAGTGCGAAATATTTCCCACTTTAATCTGAGCCATTATTTACGCATGTTGTCATGCATTACGCATTGCTCGCCGAAGATCCCACAAACTATATATCACTTAGTACCTCACTTATAACCGTTTCGAAATCAAATGCTTTTGTCTTCAATTCCACTTTCTGAAAAAATGAGTTCATGAATTTGAAATAGAAATAAACATATTGGAAAAATAAAATTAACATGTTTTGTGAAAGCTGATCAAGTTAATTTCATCAACGACGTTTCGGGCTTAGCCCTTCATCAGGTATTTCGGTGCGCGCGCTGACGTCTTAGCGACCAGGCCCCGGTTCCTGGAAAGCCGATTAAACTATCCCTCGATTAGCGGTTAATCCACGATTAAGTTTCTTATTCCTAGGATAACTAATCGAGGGATAAAATGGCGTTCCTGAAAACGGATTTAACCCTCGATTAACTATCCCCCGATTAAACTCAGAATAAACCGGTTTGACCAGTTATTCACATGCAGGCGCGCGCGAAAATGACAATGCGCGGGAAAAAGGCGTCTTACACGAAGCTTGCAAGCTCTTGTTTTCCATTCTGACTCAAATTAAGTCTCGTCACAAATAATACAAATCAAATCTTGATATTGGTCACCGTTGTTTTAGTCGAAGAAAAGAAACGTAATCTCTTGTGATTTGGTCAAAGGAAACGGAAAGAAAATCAATGATTCAGTTCAAAACGATGTTGACTCGGTGAAGGAAAGTAAAACTGATAAAGCTGTAAACCAAATCGGTGAGTCCATTCGATTATTTCAATTGTCAAATTAGCTAAAATTGTCAGCCATGTAACTAAACCTTTTGATTAAATCTGAATAATAAAGCAGTGACTTCAAAGAAATAGCTTTCATAGTTTTATACCAACATCGTAGCTTTGATTGCGTATAGAGTTCACGCTAAAAAATCGAAACTTGTCTTTCATCTTCTCTTCAATTTAAGCTTAAGCTTAACTTAACTTAACTTATATTGCGATCTTTTCCCACCCTTTTCTACTGCAAGTGCTGCACAAATAATTATTTAATTCAAGAATTCTTGGATAGAGTCCCCAAACCGGTAAAAGCGCTAAAAGACATTGTAAAAGAATATATTTCATGGCGTGTTGTTTTTATTTTGCTTTTCAACAATAAGTTATAAGCTTAACTAAGCTTTATATATTCTGCTTCGTGAAAGCCATGCTAAATACAAAAACTACATCTCTTGAATCGTATCGTTCAAAAAGGTTAGCGTGATTGCTGTAAGCTTAGCAAGAGCTTTATTATGTTGAGTAATTGCCGAGACTGCAAGATTTGCGTGTTTGCGGGTGTTTGTCCGCCTTGACTCGATCACCTTTCACTGCAAATTACATTTTTCTGCCGAAAACTCGGTTTATTCCTTTCGGAATCTGTAAGAACAGCACGTTCATCTATCATTAAAGTCGCTAAGAAGAACTATTTCTAGTATAAGTTGCTTTCTATATTTCCTGGACCAACTTAACGAACAGTTTACTCCGCCATTTTGTTTGTTTTGACAGAATTTATTCGCCGATTAGTGAGTTAATCGACCTCGCTAGGTGGATTAAATTTAACCCTTATTTTATCCCTTAGTCAGCGCTAACCTTACTTTCAGGAACAGAATCTAATCGAAGGATAAATTTTATCCCTCGATTAGGCTGATTTAATCGTGGATTAGCGCTAATCGGCTTTTCAGGAACCGGGGCCAGGTCCAGACGCCAATTTAACATTTTTACGCCGTGTTCCAAACGCTGGCGTTCTCAGCCTTTTGCGCGTGCCGTTTCCGAAACCTCGAGTCACCACTGACATAAAATCTGCCTAGTTCAGTTAAGAAAAGAGATCGAGACTACGTCCACAGGTGGCGTTTCCTCACGGCAGGCGATTGTCGCGAGTGCTCGCGTGTTTCGCTCCGTTGCAGAACTATTCCTGTGAAAAAGGAGACTTCTCCATGTTAATGCTAAAACCATGCCGAACTAAAGTCCTCAATTCAGTAAATACATTGAAATTCATCTGAAACGTTGGCTAAATCTGTTGAAGTTTTGTTTTGTCGTCCGAATTCAAGTCAATATAAAGTTAACATTATTTGTCCGTGATTTTTTCGTCACTTATTCACTTATTCACTTATTCACTTATTCGTTTGCTCGTTCCGGATCATTCTCTTTTTAATGAGTGACATTTATACTGCAACATTGATTCTAGCATTTATTTACTCTTTCGCCCAAGCTTGGTACTTACGTGATCCTACTGCTGCGTTTTGACCAAACAGATTGTGGATTTCTCTTGCCATGTGCAAGCTCACGACATGCTTTCCCGCAACGCTTGCAGATTTTCATGTATGACCAGGATACTGACACGACTTGGGTGGTCGCCAAAACCTTCCCAACGAATGCCTTTGTTTTGGACAAACTGACATTTTTTCAACTTGCATTTCACTCAGTGAGAAAAGACCAGCTCTCGTCAAAATTAGATCTTTCTCGTTCAAACTTTCTTTTGACATGTGGCAACCGTCTGGCAAGGTGTGTGCTAACATCATCATTGCAGTCCTTGAGAAGAAATATGTCCTCCATACCTCGACTTGCTCCACAATCACTTTTTACTTTACCGTTCAGGGAACACAATTTGAATTTCGAAGACATGTTGATATGCGTGTTCAACTTTTCCTCTAGCAGTACTACCTTTTTATAAACGCGAAAATTGAATTAAGTACGGTAATTAAATTATGCGATGGGAAGCTTGCGAAAACACACAAACATTTCACCTTGCTTTCTCGCAGTTTGTTTTTGTTTCCCTTATAATTATTTGTAAACGAGTTGTTGATTATTTTGAAATTAAACTGTTATAACGCTGCTAAAAAGATGAACATATCCAGTATATCCAAATTATTAAAGCAAAGAAGACTTTACTGAATTGTCTGAATTGTGTAAACAATGGGAAACCAATGTTGATATGTTTTCGTTAATTAAATTACTAATGTTTGAATAAAGTTACCGCCAAATGGATCACGTCTGAGGGCTGAAGTTAAAAGTAAGAATACCCAGTTTTGTTAATTCACAGAACGTGATAATGGGTACGCCCTAAAAGTTGATCGAAATTTTACTGTTCCAACTATAATAGAACGACTGCCCGTTTAAATTTAGCAGTTTGTGATAATGTTAGATTAAACCTAGCACTAACAAATTATGAAAGTTTGAGTAAAAAATAGGCCTCGTTTTCTTTTAATGTTTTGCTATCCTTTGGGGTAATTTGCGAATCTGTCGTACTGAAAAACACACGCAGTTAATTTTAAACAGATGTTGACATTGACCCGGTAACGAACGAATCTTTGACTCTTGTTTAAAAATTCATTGAAAATCGAAAAGACTAACCCAGTGTATCCAATTTAAAATAAATTTAAAACGGGGTGGGGGGAGAGAGTTAAAGTTAGAGGTCAGTTCCGTGCTTTTAGACCATTTGAGACTCTGTGTACGTGAAATGCACTATCACAGGCCAAGAATGCGTGATGCGTGACGGCAGTGGTACGGAGCGGCTGCATGGCGATGTAAGTTTCAGAGATTTCGCGATATTTTGGTACGAGATCAAGATTGATCAAATTCGACGCTTTGCAATTTACTTTGTTAGAATTCCAATAACCAAATAAATTAATGAATGGAATTTTAAAAGCAGTTCAGTTAAACGGCAATTTCTTGATTTCTACACGAAATGTTGAATTTGTAACAACTTTTTCGATTGTTTTGCACTTCAAAATGACGAGTGCCCACAACTTTTATTTTTGATACATGTAGATTGATCTTAGTACTAAAGGTTAGTGATAGGTAGCATTCCAACTTAAGTCCCACTTTCCAGAAAAACCCAGTTTACTGAAGGCTATATTAGCATAAACGATGGCGGTGTGTTTTAAAGGATGAGGGAATTTTTTTTAACTCTGCTTGTTTTAAAAGTAGAGAAATAATTTTGAACTGTACTAAAAGAAGAAAGAATTAGCTAGTAATTCTGCAAGTTTTAGATTGTTTCATTGAATGTGCGATTTTTAAGCAACGCTCGAGTAACACCAAAATCTTGGGTTTCAATTTTCCTTTTTGTGCGGTTTTCGGCTGTCTATCAAAAAAATTACCTAAAAAAAATAAAAAAGGCGAATTAGCCCAAATAAAGACTGTTTTTATTCATTGTATATGTTGCTTGTCTTGTGCAGAAAAAATGAAGGAAATCTAATTTGCACCCAAATTTGAGTGGTCGGTTCTTACGCGGACACGCTCTTAAGCTTTAATTCTTATCTTGTTAAAATAAAGGTGTTATGTTATGTTATGTTATGTTATGTTATGTTATGTTATGTTATGTTATGTTATGTTATGTTATGTTATGTTATGTTATGTTATGTTATGTTATGTTATGTTATGTTATGTTATGTTATGTTATGTTATGTTATGTTATGTTGTTATGAATCCTGTTACGGATCTTCAATTTTCTTACAAACCCCAGTGTTTTTTACGCATCGTCGCGAGTTCGCGTTAAGTCTCTTACGCAGCCGTTTTTTTGTGCAGAGTCAGGAGCGTTGCGTGACGATCCAAATAACCGCTGCAAAGAAGACTACGATTCGCGAAAAGAAAATTGTGTCGCATAAGTTATACCGGCAAATTTTGCATGGTTTCTTAACCCTATTTTGCCTGGGGGATAACATTCATAACTTCTATAATATATATTCAAACGCCATCAATTGTTGTGACTTTTCCTAAAATTTATCTGGCAACAATTTCGTATGACATTTTATTGATCACGTGACTTGATGTTTCCATGTCAACAAGATTTTGACAGCCATGTTTTTTTGAAAATTACATATTTTTTACTTAATTTGAATGATGAGTAACGGTGTTTATTGATATAACTTTTACATTTTGACGTCTTTTATTGGTTTTGATTAACTTTGAGTCGATTTCGAAGGTTTTTAAAAAGTTTTGAAAAATTTCAGAAATCCAAGATGGCGGATCCAAGATGGCGGATCCAAGATAGCGGCCGAATAACTAATTACCTAATAACTACGTCATATGACATCATCGTTCCATTGTGCGGACCACAAAGGGTCTAGTTTTGGGCGTACTATGTGCCCTCTAGGTTTCATTGTCATAGCCTTAATGAGCGGCGAAAATATAAGAGACATAAGAGGCGTGTAATATGAGAGAGATGAGAGCGCGAGACAAGCCTCTGGCACCCAGGCGTAGGAAGCCATTAAATTGCCGCGGGAAATATTTTTCCCGTGAAACAACAGAAACCGAAGTCAAATGCATCACGTGGTGCGTCATGTGGCTGCCCATGCTCTATGGAAAAGCTAACGGATGCTCGCAGTGGTTTCTTTCTCGTCCGGCATAGCTCGGCGTAGGAGAATCCACTGCTCGCAGGGTAGCTCATTCCAAACACGCATGTATAAACAGGTCTAAAATAGAGTCTGCATACAGTCGGCGTATGTTTTCCCGTTGGACAGGAAGGGTCGCCAAACTGCTATCACTAAGTTAAGCAATACATAGTAAATTAACCAAACATGACAACACTGACTAAGTTATCATTTTTTTGTTGCAATTTAGTTTCAACTTGATCAATAAACGTGTTCTAAATGGAAAAAGTATATTCTAAGATAGCAAGTTTTCCGTATCTTTTGGATCGCACTTTTTGGATTTAGCAGTAACACAGGCTTGCACAATCTCTTTTTAATAAATTGTGGGTATATATCGGTAGGATCTCGCTTGTTTTTTTTTTTAATGTCTTGTTTTGCCAGAAATATGTTTTTTATGGTAAGAAACTAGTAAATAGCGATATAATTACCTTGAATCGTTATCATGGTCGGCAAGAATAAGTTATTACATGGAATTTCTACGAAAATTACGAATAGCAAATTGAGTTCCACGTATGGGTGTGAATAAAATAAGCTTTTGTCTTTAATGTCTAAAATGATTTGTGTGTGTGGCGGGGGGGGGGGGGGGGGGGGGGGGGGGAGGGGGCTGTTTACCACTGTGAGACCATCGAGACAACAAGATTTATAATAAACGAAGGAGAGACTCGAGAAAAAAATAACTTGACTTGAACTTGACTCGTGACTCGAACTTGACTCGGAATTGTTTTGCCAGAAATATGTTTTTTATGGTAAGAAACTAGTAAATAGCGATATTATTACCTTGAATCGTTATCATGGTCGGCAAGAATAAGTTATTACATGGAATTTCTACGAAAATTACGAATAGCAAATTGAGTTCCACGTATGGGTGTGAATAAAATAAGCTTTTGTCTTTAATGTCTAAAATGATTTGTGTGTGTGTGGCGGGAGGCGGGGGGGAGGGGGCTGTTTACCACTGTGAGACCATCGAGACAACAAGATTTATAATAAACGAAGGAGAGACTCGAGAAAAAAAAATCAAATAAACTTGACTTGACTTGAACTTAACTCGTGACTCGAACTTGACTCGGAATCGAACTTATCTCGTGAAATTAGCACACTCGCTCGAGCTTTTCATTTCCTCCGATTTGTCTCGTCGATTTTCGATATACAGCTATTTCAGTTAACGTTGTCGGATGAAAACGGCGAAAAGCCAAGACCGCAAGGTAGTATGGAATTTTTATGCAATGGTTATTTGCAACTACCCATACTACCTTGCGGTCTTTGCTTTGAGCTTTTATCCGACAACGTTAATTGAAATAGCTGTATTCACAACTCATGAATGAAAAAGACATAGAATTTCCATCTATGGACGTAGTTAATGTAATTCAATGTCGACCCAACATGAAGCGGACGGTCGTGTAGCTACTGACAAGTAAGAAATTTAATATATATATATATATATATATATATATATATATATATATATTGGCTGAGCCTAACAGCGTCGCTTTCTGAACAAGATTAACTAAGGTGAAACTTAACTACGGTGAAAGGTCGGAAGCACAAGGATTGATTGACGACCGGGCAATTTTTTTTAATTTTAGCAATTCTCAAAAACAGTATTACGCGACCGTCTGCACACTACATTTAGACCGTACAAAAGTTTCCAAAAACAATTTTTTCTCCGTCTAGAATAACTAGTACGACTACTTTCCGAATAAAATACACTTGTTGCTTATCAAAAATTGCTCGATAAACTGATTTTGAAATCAAAATTGCAAAAATACACAAACATATTTGCATAAGGCGATGCGAGTGAAGATGGAACTATATCCAAGTCTTGTTTTGTTTACATAAAATCGCTTTTCGATTTATGCAATAAATGAACAAACACATAAAAATGGATAACACAATCGTCTTTCGAAAAATGTTATTCAAATCTCCGTGAGTTTCTGTTTAAACACAAAACGCGAACATTTATAGCACATCGAGGCCGAGCTTATTGTCTTCGATGAAAGAAATCATGAAACGACTGAATTTAAGCACGTTTTATATTCAATTCTCCAAATAACAAGAGACAAAGAAAAAGTCAATGACAGATTGATATCAACTAAAAGTTCCATCGAAAAATGTTATTTGTTTTACCTTTAAGAAAAATTCTTTTCATCTCCGCTTCTTCAGTAGAAACATCTCCCCGCATTGCTTCTGCATTGATTAAAACGTATGAAGTTCCTCGAAGCAAGATTTTATCCCTGAAAGCTCTTCTTTTCCCACTATATAGGCTTCTGAGTATCCCTTAATTAGTATCCCTGTCTTGAGTAGCAAACCGCTAAAAAATGAAGGGAAATAACGACTTTAATTTGAATCGATTTTCTCCGCTAAAGACAGCAAAACATCAAAAGTGTGTTCCCAGCTGATGTGACATTTTGCCATGTAGTCACGCAAAGAAACAAACCCTCGCTTTTTGCTAAGATCCCAAATGTTGTGTGGCGTCATACGCGCATGTTTTGCGACGTCAAACGCGCCGGCGATCTGCCTCGACCCTGCCCAGCACGGCGGGGAGCACACGGACCGACGCGCCCGCGAAACATTCCGCTAGCCATGACCATGAAAAATGACGGGCATAGGTTCTTGGTTCTATGAGTATGGGGCTACGCAGCGGGCCTTCGGCCCGCGAAAGCTTCGTTATTAATAAAATGCAGATTAGGGCAGATTACCGTAATTTTGGCCAGTTATGGCGCGATTCGCAGGGTATGTGCAGTCAAAATTTATTCTCTCTGTCTCTTGCCAAAAAGCAGCATCTTATTGCAATAGGTGGTTTGCAACCAATCTCTAGAGACATAGATAACAATAGTGAAACGAACAAATGCTGGTGGACGAACAAAAGGAGCTAATGAGAGAACTATTGTTTATGTCCACCAGCATGGCGGCGATGACGTAACATGAAAACCACCTATTTGGTGGTGAGAAATTGGCACTGTTATGCTCTGATGACTTCATACAAACTCTTCTAATTTTGCCTTGGTTCATTACGTAATGAATATCTAATCAAATCACATAATTTCACAAATTTAGTTTTTGTGAAGACATCACTTCAGTACTCTATGTATCTGGCTAAAATAATTATTTGATTGCAAATCATGACGACTGTTGTTGTCCATTTCAATATGGCGTCATCTGTAAGGTTAGCGGAGTTCGGTAGATGTTCAGAGCCAGAATCCTATTAAAAGAACTATTCTTCTAGACTCCTTGGTGGTATTTTTGGAAATTTTGAGACACTACCACTAACATGTATTTTTGCGAAGCTTAGTTCCTTAGGGCGCCTTTGACTTGTTTTTAAAAGACCGAAGTTGTCATCTCATAATCGGAACATAGTTTCTTCAAAAATAACAGAAGGCAAAAAATAACACTATAAAGTCGAACCTTTCTACAGACAGACCTTTCTGACAGACCTTTCTGACAGGCCGTTATAACGGCGGAGGAGGTTATCAATTAGAGGATTTAAGTGAGTAAATGAAAAGTCGGGACATGATAAACTGACCGTTGTGGAGAGGTGGCCGTTATGAGGTGGTGGGCGCCGTTAGTAGAGGTTCTACTGTATTTTGGTAAATGAAGCCCAGTTGAATATCTGAAGCCAGAGAAGCCGTTTTGTTACATTCTCGTTTGTATGACAATTGCCCGAAAACTGCATAATTTCATGATTGCACAAGGTGAAACTTGAGCTGTTTACCTCCAGTTGGTTTACAACGGCTTATTTCAGTTAAAATGGCTATTTCAAAAATCTAACTCCATTTTGTAATTGTCTAGTATGTTAAGCTGCATACAGGCAAAAGTAAGCCAAAACGATTTTTGACCGTGTGCGCGAATTTTTTGATCATCTTCGATTTTTACAAACATTTACTCTTAATACTTTATTCTCTTTCACAAAGTGTAGGAGAGGCCGACCAGCCATACAAGCTTTATTTGATCGATTTTGGAACAAGAACATGCGGATCAAAAACGCTTATAATTTTCGTTTTATAATACATGTAAGTATCATTACCACGGTATGAAACAATAACTAAATTAACGAGCCGTAAGCCTCTCAAAATATAAGAAACAATATGTGATTACACGCCGGACGCGAAGGAAACGGACGATGCGGCCCGGAAACATTTTCTCTAATAAACCGAGTGCGTGTTAGTCAAATAACTTCCCTGGAGGTTAAGGAAACGAATGTAAAAACGAATTTAAAAACAGAAAACGAATGATCGACAATAATGTCTTTTATGGTTGTGTAGCAGGATTCTAGTATTAATCAAAATTCAAACCCTTTTAAAAATATGCACAACATTTTGTTCTAACTCGTACGCAACAAATGGAAGACATCTTGGATTTTGTCTGATTTTTTTTTAGCTTGGAATACATTGCAGTGTGACGTTGCTTTTCGTTTTCTTTTTAACATTAGACGAAGTCGGAAATTACTCAGGAGGAAATTCAACGATTGATAAGTTCAATTATGTCATTATATTCTTCCCTGGGCGCCTGCATAACACAATCTTGTTTTTAACATGACAGGTTCAGGATAATGAAGTTGTCATTTCTGCTACCGCTGTTGCTAATGTGCAGCACTGCTCAAAGAGATCCAAGTGAGTATTCTTTCTTTCATTTACGTTCAAGTAGAATACTGAATATGCACCCAAGGGATAAAAGTATGTTAAAGTATATCGTTAGTCCCCACAACTTGAAATGACATTTTCGTGAAGTATCACCTTGAAATGATAAGGGCACAGAGCAATATTTTGTTGGTTGATTGATATCCTTGTTGCAGTGCATTTCATTATCAACCATTATCGCAGCTTTTTACTGGAATCATTATGTAAAAGAAGAACTAGTTTATACGCAGGGTATAGAATCTGAGGCCGGTTGACTACTCCGTACGTATTTGTTTTACTGCACCCTGTTACAGTTTGGAATAGTGTTCTAGATTACACAGAAGACCTTCCCGTTTCATTAAATTTCCAAAACAATTTATCAAATTTGAATTGTTTATGACGTTATGAGCATTCACTAAGGCGAGTCACAAGTTTCGCTTCATGGGAATTGTCTACAGTAATAGCGTCCCCCAAGATATAAATTCAAGCACATTGCTCTTTCTTAATATATATAGTTAGGCTTAGCCTAACAGCGGCGCCCTCTGAAGACCCTCTGAAGACCCTCTGAACAAGCTTAACTAAGATGAAACTTAACTAATAGGTGAAAGGTCGGAAGCACAAGAATTAAGATTAATATTGACGACCGGGCTATTTTTCAATTTTAGCAATTCTCAAAAACAGTATTACCCGACCGTCTGCACAGTACATTTAGACCGTACAAAAGTTCACAAAAACAACTTTTTCTCCGTCTAGAATAACTATTACGACTACTGTTAAAAAATACAGTTGTTGCTTGTCAAAAAATGCCTGAGAAACTGATTTGGAAATAAAAATTGCCAAAAATACACAAACATATTTGCATACGGCCACGCGAGTGAAGTTAGAACTATAATAAAATTCAAGTCTTGTTTTGTTTACATAAAATCGCTTTTCAAGCTATGTAATGAATGAACAAACACATAAAAATGGACAACACAATCTTCTTTCGAAAAAATTTATTCAAATCTCCATTAGTTTATGTTGAAAAGCAAAACGCGAACCATATATTTATAGCTCATAGAGGCCGAGCTGTCTTCGATGAAAGAAATCAAAACGAGTGAATTTGAGAACGTTTCATAAACAATTCTCCAAAACTAGCGAGAACACAAAGAAAAAGTCAATCACAGATTGATATCAACATAAATTCCCATCGAAAAATGTATTTTGTTTTACCTTTAAGTCCCTCCACTGTTGGAAATTCTTTAAATCTCCGCTTCTTCAGTTCTGAAACCCGAAGTGACAAACATCTCCCCGGCGAAGCAAGATTTTATTCCTGAAAGCTCTTCTTTTTCCACTATATCGGCTTCTGAGTATCCCTGTCTTGAGTAGCAAACCGCGAAGAAATACAGGAAAATAACGACTTTAATTTAAACGGTTTTCTCCGCTAAGTAAACACAGGAAAACATCAAAGTACCTTTCCTGCTCAGCGCGTACGGCGGCGGGCACATGGACGGACGCACCCGCGAAACATTCCGCTAGCCATGACCATGAAAAATGACGGACATAGGTTCTATGAGTATGGGGCTGCGCAGCTGGGCCTTCGGCCCGGCGAGTGCTCCGCTATTAATTCTATCGAAAACTTGCTATCATCTGCCAGAGCAAAACGTTTCTTGTTTAAATTTTTCAGAACCACTTGTAAAGGGTACTCCCAACCTTCGCGGGTGTCCTTCGGAAAAAAATTCGTACATGCGCCAGTTATAAGAGTATTATGACAAAATGTAGTTTTCGATAAAAATATAATTTTAGCGACCAGGAGCCGATAAACTGCCAAACGACTGATGGTTGTTCAATAGCCCTTTTCGCAGTTAACCTTTCTCATTTGTATTACAATAAAATTCAACACGACTGCGAGGCAATTTCGGGCAGAAACTACAAAATTGCCCGAAATTGCCTCGCAACCACGTTGATTTTTATTGTAATGCAAATGAGAAAGGTTAACCGCGAAAAGGGCTATTGAATTTATCGGGTATCGAATGCCGAGCAAGACCGAAATAGCTGCACTCAGTGTTGTTCACATGTTATTCATATATTCGATATTCTGATCGGTTAGCGAGATATCTGCGTCTAAAGTTAACGTTTAAAGTTATTAAAATCGAAAATTACTAAAAAAAAAATACCCAAAAATTGCACATGAAGCGATGATAGGAAAATAGGTAGTTCTCAAGATCGCAAAAGAGAAAATAAACAAAACTTTGAAGGTATACATGTACAAACATAACATCAGGCTACTTTTTGACACCATCTTTAAGTAATTTCACAAAACCAGTGTTTATCTCTCGATCAATTTATTACCAATGTACAAATAGTAAGGCTTGAAATGTTATTTCGATTTATTTAAAATCAAACATACAGAATGTTTTTATTCTTGCAAAATATATATGCCGTATACAATATTTTAAGATGTCTATGTGGGATTTTCAATGCGTAATCTAGATCTTAAACGCGTAAAATTTCACTTTTACTGATTTCGAAGTTTCGTGTTTATCGTCGTCATGGTAATATCGATTTTACCAAAATATATATTTAGCCAAACTTGCTTCAATTCAAATCCAGTTAATAGTGAAAATTTCACTTGGAAAAGACCGCTTAAAAGCCGATACTCATTGAAAAATGTAGGTATGGTCTCCAAAACTGTATCGATACACCAGCTTTAGCTAACAACCACCGAACATCGTAACTTTACCCACATGTATAATTTTTTGGAAAAGGTTTGGTTACAAGCGCCATTTTAATGGCAACTATGTGTTCACATGTATTTAATTTACTGATATCATAGAAAAAAATTGGAAATTATGACGTGATTCCAAATCATGTGACGACATCGACAGGATCTTTTTTTTTTAATTAATATACATTTGAAATTAATCCACTTTGTACAAGTTTCATCATCATAGTTTAAAGATGCAGAAAGCGAGTACATCCCTTTACAAACAATCCGATGTTTCTCTCCGAACAGAAACCAGCTCCTGGAATTAAGTATGAAGAAATGTGTAGGGTGTGTATTTCAGAGAACATAATCAAGTGATTATGAAATGAGAAAAAAACGCAGGCGAATGACCCTCCTTTCGGGTGACACGGTTTACTGTTCCTCTATGTAAAGTCCCTTAGACAGCTCCACCCCATGAATTAAAACTCTAACAAACATCTCTAGTGAGCACAAAAAATGTTTTTGCTGCGTTAAGCACTCACGTTGAATGATAATATTGAAATGTGTTTGTTAAGATCGAGTGCTGGAAAAAACTGTTACACATACAGTCAGCCGTTTTGGGGATAACCCCTTCATCAGTGTTTGTGTTCTGAGGAGACAAACGCTCGTGCTTACATAAAATATGTTGTGTAAAAAACGAAACGTCTGACTGTATTTGTAACAGTTTTTTCAGCACTCGATCCTAACAAACAAATTTCAATATTATCTCTAGTGAGTATCCAAAGGTGCATTGGTAAAATTGTTGATTGTTGGTGAGGTAACTCAAAATATTGAGAGAGAGAACACAAGGGGTCGTTAAGTTATACATTTGCTTTTACAGGATGTGGTTCAGTGGTAAACAACACATTGACAAGTCCCGGGTATCCAAATAATTACCCAAATGCTATACACTGTGAATACAATCTTTCAATTCCACAAGACAAGGCGCTGAAAATGAAGTTTCAAACATTTGACCTGGAGTATAAGTCCGATTGTGGGTAGGTAACTTAAACATGATTTTAATTTTAAAAATTAAAGTAATTATACCCAGTAAGCTGTAACATCCCAGAGCCACGAGTGGAACTGTTTAGCCTGTCAATTTTTTTTATAGACTGAGTCGCTTAAAGACATGCTTGTGAAAGGCTTAAGGTGGCTGAACACAGTTTGCGCGCGCTCTTCAATTTCAGCTGCTTACGTGAGTCAGCGCGCGCAAAGTTTTGAGAAAAACAAACGTGGCGCCTATTCGGCGATCATTTTATTTTGCTCAGCGTGGATCGCGAAAGTGTTGTTTTTCGTCTTAAAATGAAACAATTTGTTGTTTGTAAAAATGTTTGTTGAATCAATAGATAATATATAGAACCACTGAAGAAATACACTGCCTTTTTGGTCGTTTTTGTCTTTGGATCGAGAACCCAGTCAAATGCAACGCATGCGCAGTTGACCAAAAAATTGTGACTGGACGTTTTAGCGACTTTCCTCGGAAACGTGCTGATTTCTACGGAACCACTCATTAGAATTTCACAAAATTTGGCACAATAATAGTTCCGAATATGCCGAACTCAACTGCCACCAAAAATTTGAAATCTAACAGAGGAGATTTTTACAAAACGCAAACATATTAAACAACAAATTACGGAAGATCCCTCTGTCAAAATTACATGAGACTAGTGTTAACATGCGAATATTTTTACGAGTTTACTAGAGACAAATGATGGACAAAATCTAATGACTAGATTTTCTGAAAATAAACGAAACCAAATATTGCAGGCTGATTTCCAATCCACCGTGTTGCCATGGCAACACCCTAAAAGCTCAACAAAAATATCAAAATATAAAGCTTGTTGCTTAATCTTATGCCTCGCCAATTTTGGACGCCCAGTCGTAAGTGGTTTTAAAATGACAATGAATGATGCATAGGTACAGTAAAACTGTGTTCAGCCACCTTAATTTGAAAATAATTATACCCACTAAGTTGTAAGATCCCTAAACCACGGCTGTCCGAAGTTTACCTTCATGTTTAGATCTGTCGTCCCGTCGATTTTCTTGAGATAAAATTTTAATATATTAATGTCAGTTTCGTAATCGGCTGGAGAAATGACTGCGCATGTGTTGCTATAGTCGTGAGTACACCAAGCACTTTCCCGCAGGTAAAATAGGCTTCCACAGCAAAAATTTTTCGCGATAAGTTTTCAACAACTGAATTCATTCTCCTGCGTGTTTACCGGCTGAATAACTGCGTAAATAAATAAACGAACGATAGAAACGCGTTCTTTGTTATTATTTTCCTTGTTTTTTTGTACCATTGCGGTGGCGTTTATCCGCATTCTCGCATATTTCTGGTAGGACGAATAAGAAGACGAAGAAATTGTTCTCGGCCGACGTGCTGCCAGATTCTCTTCAAGTTATTTCTCAAACTCAGTACAGTAGAACACCGTTAAAGTGCCCCTGTGATCAAATTTTTGATTTCCATTTTTTTACATTTTCGTGTACAATTAGACTTTCTTACTCATCTTGCCAAATTTCAATTCATTACGAACATCAGAAGTCATTTTATTTTAACATTTATTTCCGAGAATTTACGGCCGCCATTAATCAACCTATATAATGTTCCAAGGCTTGGTTGCGAATGGGAGAAAGTGACGTCAAAGACTCAAACATACCTCACGGGTTGAAATTATAATAACAATAAGTATTGAAAATCACGGGAAAAGCAACAAAAACTTTGGACTTGTTCTTCGTGCAATTTTCTATGCTGATTGTTAGAAAAATAATTCAGAGAAAACAAAAGAAGGCACTACCGTGAAGAAGGTATATATGGATGTGTGATACCAATTACCGTAAAGGATTCCAAACAGCGAAATCGGTTAAAAAAACGAGGCGCATCAACCCACTTCTCATTGTACGTAACGGAATTTCAGAAATTGTGTAATACAGGCCGGGAAAATCCGATGCGCCAGTAACTTTTGTTACCAAGATATCCTGTGCACAGGCTCCTTTTAGGGGATATTGGGCGAAAAGAATTCGGCGAGGCAAATTCCCTTTCGTAAACAGTCGCTGCCATTTTAGAGACACTTAGAACATTTTTCACCAATTATCGAATCCTCTTTTTCTATCAGTAAAAAAAATGCAATTAACAAGCTAGAATTGAACCCGGAACCTCTGCATGCTAACATCTCTCCTTCACCACTAGACCACTGAGTTGATCCGGTAAACCTAAGCTAGAAAAATTTAATTATAAAAAGGTGCTTTTCTTAATGATACATCTATAACGGGTGACCCTATCCCTAAATGTAAACGTAATCGTGAATCTGGCTTACATGTAGGTAAGAAATCGCTTAACTTAGGCCCAATTTTATGTAATAATGATAGCCTACTTTCGTCCTAATCCGGGTATAAACTAGAGGGAAATGGCATCGACCATTACAAAAGGCTTGGTCAATAATGATTGTTAATGATGGCATCGACCGTTAAAAATAGGCCTTATTGACGATAGCCGCCATGTTGGTTTTTATATTATTATGCAAATTTACCACCTGATTTCTGAGGGGGGCAAACATCTTAAACTCGGGAAATTTCAAACCAGTTGTTCATTACTCTGATATATTTTTAGTGTCACAGTAGTTAATATACAAATTTAAGTTATTTATGTTACTTTAGTAACAAGTAAACAGTCCGCGTAGTTAACAAAACTAAATAATACATTAGTCAGATATAGTCAAACCATTCCAAACTTCAAATAAAAAAATTATAACTGCTAACTATGATTTTTACAAGGATACTTCACTGTTAGAAGGAATCGATCTTCCGAAAATTGTTATTTTATCCATTGTTTGCCCCCTAACAGAGCACATGGCCAGTCTGCATCGATTACCACCAACATGGCGGCTATCATGAATAAGGCCTATTGCATCGACCGTTTACAAAGGGGAAATCAGCTTCGGCGAGCGGCGCCAACCGAGTGCGGTCTGGGAAGGGGAAGGGGAAGGCATAGCCTGTAGATTTTCTTTTAACAGCACCGATCCACGATACCAGAAACTGCTGTTATGATCCGATTGGTCAAATCACTGGCTATTGACAGTTTTACGATGAACGATGAAACGTGTTGATATCATCAAATGCCAGGCATGGCCTGGCAAAACCCAACACGGCGACCATTTAATTTGTATAATTATTTGATTTGTCTTAGTGTGGAATTTTCAGATCTCGATTTTCGAGAAGGTAAGGTAATGTCGCACACAAGCTACAGGTGCCCACACGGCCGGACTTAAAGGACGCTCGATTCAGTCAGAATTGATATGCTTCGATTGCTTTCATACTTGATTGCAAAGTTAACGACAATCATTACTTTAACGGCTGGCTGTTTTAAAATAATATATAAGGGCATTTTGGAAATATTTTGCTTTACTTAAATTATTTGCTTTATTACTGTTTTGCTTGTCATGCCCTAACAATGATTTTTAATTTACTCGAAAACCGTCTTATACTTTTTGTGTGATGAGTGAGTACTACAAACTTTGAAAGTTTCATTCTGAAGTGTCTCACTGGATTTTGAGAAAAACGACATTGTTTAAAACAAAGGGCAATAAGCTGGCGTAGCTATAGTAACCGCTGTCGCTTGAAAACCAGTAACACATGTCATAAAACTTTGATCACATTTCATAAACTTGGTGATGTATGAAAGCAATCGAAGCATGTCTTCCCTAAAAAATATTGATTTCAAAACATACTCCCCACGGCAAAAAAAAAAACTTTGTCGAGCTTCCTTAACCCGGTTTCTGTAACATGGAGCAACTAGGAGTATTGCTACTCTCCCCTGGACAGGATGCTTGTCCATCGCAGGGTTACCGCCAGCATGATGTCTCCTTTGTACACCTGGGTGGAGATCTAGAGAGAAAATATGGAGCAAAGTTTCTTGTCTAAGGAAACAACACGATAGCATATAGAACAGGCCTCGAACCAGCGACCTTCAGTTTATAAGTGCAACACGCTATCCACTGCACCACCCTGCCTCCATCGATTTTGAGAAAGATTTGAGCAATTCTTTGCGGTTTTTTTTACACACATACCGCGACAAAAAAGTAAACCAAAAGTTATGCTTTCAGTTTGTGGCTACAAAGGCAAGATAGTTCTAGAATATTGCTGACTGGATTTAACAAGAGCCTAAACTTTGTATTCTTTAGTCAGCTTTAGCGGTTAGATTTACTTCAGTTGGCGAGCGATGAGCCCTAGATGTTTTATTTTTGTCAATAAACCATCATCGTCACGGCAGCAACGCTAATGGACAATCTTGTGTACGTCAGTTGCATTTTTTCCATGCCTCGCGGGCTCGTTACATTTCCATAAAGCGAAGAAAGAGTCCACGAGCCGCAAAACAAGACAATCATGAATAATACATTCCCCTCTCGAGTCGATACCCCAATCGTTCGAATTCTTTTACTGAAATTACAGAAAATACAAATTATTGTCCAGGAACAGCAAGCAATTATTTGTTTCATAATTTCCATCGCATCGCTCTTGTTGAATTTCCTGAGAGTGAACTCACGCTCACGCATTCACGTACTTTTACCATTGATATTTCGACGCGTTCAACCACATATAAAAATGTCACTTTGTTGACATATTAATGAACTTATTGACGCAAATATTACTGGATAATTGCAGGAGGGTGGATCAGCGGCTAAAAAGAAATTTTACTGCCTCCGCCGCCCTCTTCCGCTCCCAGGCCTCCCTTGGGCGTGCTAGGTTCGCTTCGCTCGCCGATTTCGTTTAAATTAACCCTATAGACCCTTTTAATAATTACCACGATGCATCATTTTCCGCTAATGACGTCAAACATATTCTTTTGAATTGCAAGAGAATTCAAATAAATTTGTTTGACGTCATTAGCGGAAAATGATGCATCGTGGTATTTATTAAAAGTGTCTATAATCCCTGAAAGATAACTTGAATTTGTTGAAAGTTAAATATAATTGTATTTGTTGCGATTTGTTTCACTCAACGTCTTTGTCGCCAAACGAAAAGATTGTGATTAGTTCAGATCTTTCAAAGCAAATGGTTCGTGAAAGGTAGAAAAGCATATCATTTCCCTTGCAGATACGACTATTTGAAGATTACCGATGATAACAATGTAAAACTTGGTAAATACTGCGGCTATCAACTCGCTGGGAAAGCAGTTTTAGTAGCTGGGAATTACGTAGTGATAACATTCCACTCGGACGGTAGTGAGCAAGAGAGTGGATTTCTCATTTTCACTGCTGTTCAATTGCTTCGAAGTGGTAAGTGTAAATAACAAAGCAGCTTGTCATGCTAACTTCTTTACAAAAAAAGACTAACAAACACTAAAACAACAACACAACAAGAAGGACTGATCTACATGTAGATGAAATAATGGAAACAAGTTTAAGTTTTTTTTAATTCTATTACTAAGTAAGTTGAAAAAGAAGCTAAGGTGGCAATTTGGGTAAAATGACGATGATGCAATTAATGTTATTTTAAAATAGACAATTGACTAATTGATAAACAAGTTTTAGCGGAGCTGTCGCGGCCGTAGCCCCATACTCATAGAACCTAGAACTCATAGAACCTGTCCGTCATTTTTCATGGTCATGGCTAGCGGAATGTTTCGCGGGTACGTTGTGTGCCCGCCGTACACGTTGGGCAGGGCTAACTCGCGGGCGCGTACGACGTCACAAAACATGCGCGTATGACGCCACACAACATCTGGGATCTTAGCAATTTTGAAATCAAAGCGAGGCTTTGTTTTTCGCGCTGTTACACGGCCGAATGTCACGTCAGCTGGGAACTAGACACTTTGTTTTGCAGTGTTTACTAAGCGGAGAAAACCGTTTAAATTAAAGTCGTTATTTCCCTGAATTTTTCGCGGTTTGGTACTCAGGACAGGGATACTAATTAAGCGATACTCAGAAGCCGCTTTAGTGGAAAGAGAAGAGCTTTCAGGGATAAAATCTTGCTTCGAGGAAATTCATACGTTTTTATCATTGCGGGGAGATTTTTGTTATTATTACGGAATTCAGAACCAAAGAAGCGGTAAAACAAAGGTAAAATAGATTACATTTTGCGATGGGAATTATGTTAATATCAATCTGTGATTGACTTTTTCTTTGTGTTGAATTGTTTTTAAAACATGCTTTAATTCAGTTGTATCGATTTCTTGAATTTCATTGAAGGCAGCTCGAACTCGATGCGCTACAACTGGTACGCGTTTTTCTTTTAAACATAAACTAATGGAGATTTGAATAGAATTTTTCGAAAGAAGATTGTGTTGTCCATTTTGATGTGTTTGTTCATTCATTACATAGATTGAAAAGCGATTTTATGTAAACAAAACAAGACTTGGATATACTGTAGTTCTATCTTCACTCGCGTCGCCTTATGCAAATATGTTTGTGTATTTTTGCAATTTTGATTTCCAAATCAGTTTATCGGGCAATTTTTGACAAGCAACAAGTGTATTTTAATCGGAACGTAAACGTACTAGTTATTCTAGACCCAGAAAAAGTTGTTTTTGTGAACTTTTGTACGGTCTAAATGTATTGTGCAGACGGTCGCGTAATACTGTTTTTGAGAATTGCTAAAATTGAAAAATAGCCCA